>NW_012193171.1:1735509-1951205 GCF_000504015.1 Erythranthe guttata
TTCCTGCTCTGACAGGTATGCAAGTGCTAGAATGAATGAGTATCAAAAGCCCGACAATCTAACAAAGGAATGCATGTTGGCCCATACAAAAAGCCCAATTCATTCGGGTCAGATACTTTTCGAATTGTTCCGAAATTACCCTCAAATGGCGAACAAGATAATCTGAATTTCTGATTTGTTCCCTCCCACCGGAAAATTATCTAATGCCTCGCCTTCTAATCAACCGTTCATTAATCACACCGCCATGTTCAATTGCACACTCCGCGCGGTCGTTTTGCCCTCTCGCCTCCTTAGGTCTCAGCCGGCCGCCGCTGCACCGGGTAATTACAACCACCTCTTGCGGCGGCAATAGCAGCGGTGGTGGTGGAAACAGAACGATTATATGCATGGCAAACCCTAGGAGAGTGAAAATGGTGTCGAAGCAAATACAGAGAGAGCTCTCCGATATGTTGCTCACCGATAAGGTTTTGCAGTTTGCTGTGTTGCCCGAGGCGGCGTTGGGTGCGGATCGGTACCTCTCGTCTCTTACTACAATCAGTGATGTTGAAGTTTCTACCGATTTGCAGGTTAGTATTTTCAATTTTTTTTTTTTTAATTTTTTTCCGTGATTAGGTTGATTTTAGTTGCCGGTGTGATGTACAACCCTGGATTGAGCTGTAGAAATTGTTCACATGGAGTGTTTACATTCGAGTTTATATTTCCACTGTCATCTGGATGCATTTAATTTTGGCAATTCTGGTTCTATGTGTTCGATTATAAATTCGAACAGTTTTAGTTAATTATAATAATGAGCAAGTCATTCCAGACTAACTCGTTGGTATTATCGGTTCTATGAATTAAGAATGTGTGGTTTAGACTTTAGATTGTTCTGTTGTGATGAGCGAAGTACGATTGTAAATGTTGGATCCTTGTTGGTCATGCTTTGGTATGACGGCATTACCTATTATAGGATAGTAAATAAGTCGAATCTCTTAATTTCTCAAGTTGAAACCTGTAGAGCTGGGATACTTGATAGTTATGGTAAAAGTTCATAAATTACGATGCGGAAGCAATAAATCGAGTAATATTTGTTTATGTTCTCTATGTTACTTAGGTATTCCATGGCTATTGAGCTGTCGATTCTGGAAAGTGCATTGCAGCATTATCCAGTCTTTTATTTAACATAGCTAATTTAGTTGATTAGTGTCGTGCATCAACTTGGGAATTCGGGGTTCTTGAGATCTTTGAGGCAACTCAACTGTGTAGCAGTTCTACCACTAGGATTGGTTGTTATTTCACATTTAAGAAGGTTCTTTCTTATCTTATTTAAACATTGTGCAAAACTTGAATATTGGGCAAAATGGAGTTGTGAATTTGGCTGTTTAGATTGATGAGTTTGTACTTTGTAGGTGTTCATTGAGTCATCATTTCAGGCTCTTAAATGTTTGAGCATCTCTTTTGCTTTCACGATAGGTTGTTAAAGTGTATGTATCTGTTTTCGGAGATGAAAGAGGAAAAGAAGTTGCCCTAGCAGGGCTGAAGTCGAAAGCAAAATATGTCCGCAGTGAGTTGGGCAAGCGTATGAAGTTGCGGATTACTCCCGAAGTTCGTTTCCTAGAAGACGAGTCTATAGAACGAGGAAGCAGGGTGAGATTTCAGTAGTTTCTTTATTCTGACTTAATGTTTTCACATTTTTCTGAAGAAAGGATCCTTCATCGAAGCCTAGTTCTTGTGTCTTGCTATATTCTGTCACTTTCGAGAAAATCTCTACCATCTCCTCTCATTAGCTGTTCGGTGTTGTATTTGATTTCAGGTAATAGCTATATTAGATAAAATAAAGGACGAGAATGAGAAAAAATCACCGGAAGACGAAGATGAAGATTCCGGAGAGTTTGTCGAGGGTAGCAACGAGGATGTGGAGTGGGAGGGCGAAGATGTTGATGATGAAGAAGGCATCATTTATGTTAACTAGTTTTGGTCTAACACGTCAGTAGTAATGGAGATTGCAATGTACGGGCAGGGGATTTTCGTCATCACTGGTTAGTTCACTCACTCACCAGACACCGGCTTATTGAAATAATTAAAATTTTGAGTTTGCATTGTTGTACCACTCGACAAATTGATGTTGAAATTAAAAAATAATCTATGATCGTTGCGATTGTACTTATATTTTGTATTGTAATAACAGTTCACTACTTTATATCCCCTAGTGCTACTTGCATTTCCAACTTAGTAAATTATTAATTCAGAATCGTAAGTTTCTCGAATGGCCTGTAAAGCATTTTGATTGTGGAGCTTCTAAAGTCTAGACAATGTTCAAATGTGTATTATATAGTTATGCTTTCGTGCCAAGCGTTCTTATTCTATTATTTTCTTGGCAGGTTGGATATTTGCATTCAAATTTCGGGGAAATCCTGCTTCTGCGTTGTTTGAGGGACCTCAACTGCCCAAGGTTCAATGTTCTGCTTTGCCTGACAAAAATATTGAATTTTGTTTTCCTAGTTATAGGATTGCTAAGCAAACAAATCGTAAACTCAGGACGAATGGCAGTACATTATAATCGAGTATCTGTAATTTATTTTATCGATTATTGAAAAAAAGGAAGGAATTAGAGGTTAATTACTTTTCTTGTCAAAATGTGATGAGCAACCGAACCGGGGTGTACTATGTAGTTCGATAGTAACGCTATCAAAATTATCAATACCGTTACAATATATCTAATCAAACCACTTTCCCATTATAATCTACTTACTACTATCACCAGACATCAAGAAGACAATACTATCTAGAACATCCATAGGTTTCAAATCGCTTCGAATGCAGAGCATATATCATAATCGTGGTTTATATTCTGAAAACTGAAACAAAATCAACCAAGAAGCCCACGTCAATTGCCCGTAATTAAGTTGTCACAACTCAAAAGCACAAATTATGGTCCTGCGTATCAGGCCAGAGCATACTCATCAATTATTTTCATCGGCAACCAAAAAAAAAAAAAATTTAAAAAGAGTGAATGTTCCTCTAGTGATGCCCCTTAGCTTCAGCTTTCTTATGGGACTTTGCCTGAGCCTGGTGAAATAAGAAATAAAGCAAAATATGAGTCATCTCGATGCTCCGGTGACAGATGGAAAATCAGAAAATAATATAATGGTTACAAGCTCTCGTCAATAAAACCAATCAAGAGAAGCAATGGTCCTTTACGTCTTTTAGAGTGCATTAGGATTGAATTATTCGAATTTTAGTTCAAACACAATGATTTCAAATAACTACAAATTATATGAATTTGAAATCCACCGCATAACTCAAAAAATAACTTAAAATAAGAGCTAAGAACTTGAAATTCATCATCAAATGAATCAATCCAAACAATCTCAATGGACTTTCTATTATAAATTGGAAATCATCACTCAAATTCTTCCATCCAAAAGCTAAGTATTGAAGGATTTTAATTCGAGGAAGGATTTCGAATAACTTCAAAATGAAACAGGTTTGAATCCACCCCCGAAAACTAAAAAAAAAAAATGACTTAAAATGGGAGCTAAAGATTTAAAAATACATTCGTCAAAATGAACCAATCCAGAAGATCAATCAATTTGCTACTCTTCTCTCAAATCCCCTCGACTAAATGCAACCCTAGGCACTGCAAGCATGCATCGAGTACATCGAGTCCAAAAAGATACTCAATCACTGCCATTACTACAACATACTCGTTAATCATGCAGCAAATTACGTCCTCATTTATTAACATACAACGTCTCTCACCCTACTTCAGTAAGTGTAAAAATTCAATTTACGGTTCAAGCTGTGTTTAGATAGATAAGTCAACCCAATGCCGGATTATCCAAATCAAACCAAATCGTAGAAAAATCGATCAACATAGAATAACAATCTAATTCGATTCACTCAAACAAAAACAACGAAGTAAAATATGAAGCTCAAACAGTATTAAAACATGATTTACATCTCCATTCATCACCTGTGAACCAAAAGGATTGAAAAACGAAAAACAAAAATAAAATAAAATAAATAACATACCTTAAGAATCCTAAGTTTTACGCTCCCGTAAACAATCCCGAATGAGAAAGCTGAAACCCTAGCGACCTGCCCCCGTTGATTGAAAATCAGATAAACTATGAACAAATAACACAAACAGAATATGCATACAAGCGAATATAGGATGAATAAAATAGATCGCAAAATGAAATCGAATTTACCAACGCGACGGCGCTTGTGCCGGAGTACGGTCCAGGAAGCGGCGCCATTGTTATGATTTACTTTTTCTCACGGAAGAAGAGTAGATCAGAGTAGATAAACGATGGCCGAAATTTTGCTCTGCGCTGTGTCTTTTTCCCTTGGTTTTTTTTTTTTCTCCTCTTTCGTGGAGAAAACACTTCATCGGCTTCGGCCCAAAATCTGAACCCTTATGGCCCATATTTCTTAAGGCCCAAAGTTATATGGCTCCAAAAGACCTATTCAATAGTTAACATTACCCCCGGGGAGACGTTCGATTCATTGGACCCCCGACAGGAGGAGGGGTGCTACTAATTTAGTGAAATCGTACAATTTTACTAATTCATGCTATTTATGGCTCGTTCTGTTATCTATATTGGATTAGATTGGATTAATTCCCCACTGACTAATTAATTATTTAGTTAGTAGCATGTTCGGTTTCTTAGATTAGATTTTCTATTAAATTTGTTAAAACCAGTTATTATATATGAATTGTCTATAAAACCACTTAGTTTACAATAATAAAATATGATTTTAAGGATAAAATTGTATTTTTCATTTTTAGTCACCCCTATAAAATTAATCTCAGGGGGAGGGGTGCTACTAATTTAATGAAATAATATTAGTATTTACTAGCGGACTTCGATTTTAGTAGCGGGTTTGAAAATGTGTGAATCTTGCCAACTTGACATGTTAATAGCCCCTATTATTTAGTCAGTAGAACCTTATTACGGTAACCGAACGAGCACTTAGTTAGAAAACTTTTAGTAGTAACCGAATCAGCCCCTTATCTTGTAAGTTTATTTGCTAAATAAATGTTAATTTTCCACTTAATTTGGAAACATATCTTAAATCACCCTTAATAATTGGATTTAGATCAATACAGGAAACTCTTAAAGGTTTAAATTTTAATGCAACTTTAAGCTTACAAAATTAGCTACTTCATTATTTTAAGATCATAGCTTAGTACAATTTATTTCAAGATTATAGATTAAAATAATTTATTTTAATATTGTAGTTTAAATAAATTTATTTTAAGAAAATAAACACACAAAATTATAATTGCGGAGCACTTCCAAAATTATGAATAAAGAAAAACAAAATTTGGCCCTATATTTAAAAAGTAAATTGCAAATGTGTTTTGGATTTTGTAGGAATATCCATTTTTAATGTGGTCAAACACGACGGCGTCGTTTCATTGGGACTCGAACCTTCGAATAATTAAAACCCAAAGGCCAAAAACCTTTTTAACCTTTACGCTCCACTCCCACACCACCACCACTCCAGCCAGAATTCGATTGCACTTCTCTCGTAGATCTTCACCTAATCAGCAGAAAAAATGTCGTCGAGCGAGCAAGTGGTGGCGTCGCACATACTGATTAAGCACGAAGGATCCCGGCGGAAGTCGTCCTGGAAGGATCCCGATGGCCGCCGCATCTCCGCCACCACTAGGGACAGCGCCGTCGCGCAGCTCAAAACCTTCCGCGACGATATCATTGCCGGTAAAACGAGGTTCGATGACGTCGCCTCTCGATTCTCTGACTGCAGCTCGGCCAAGCGCGGCGGCGATCTCGGTATGGGAAATCACTTTTTTTTTTTATTCCTTCTGGTTTTGTTATGTAACTTGATGGATTGGATGCTGAAATATAAATCAGTAATTGTAATTGTAATTTATTTAGGTTTAATTTCTTGTGGCATTGTATGATTTGACTTTTGCTGCTAGAATTCTTTGAAATTTATGGTTGAGGATTTTGACCTAGAAGCTATATTGAGAGCGGTACTGTTCACCATTCCCTGCAGATAAATACACGACGTGAAAGAAGTTTCATTAATTGTTTTGTTTGTGCTTCATTTCGGAAATAAATATTTGAAAATTATTATACTTTTTGATAGTTTCTATTTGATTTAAAAAAAATAAAAGGGATAATGTTTGAAATAACCAATTGAATACTGGAATTGAAAGAATTATTTAAGGACTAATCTTCCCATGCGTATTTCATTTCATATTTGATGTGTTTGATCCTTTATACAATCATCTCTGGAGTGGAGATTATTTACCAAATTGAATTTGGTCAAATGTCAAATATTATGTATCATTTATGTGCAGTTAAAGGTAAAGAATATTTGTATTACATGTGACGATTAAGAGGATATGTACTATAGAGTAGGGCTTATGGAAAGTAGAAAGCCGTGATTTTCTCTACGCATTTATGTTCTCTTTGTAGTCCAAGATGGCTGCGACTGATAGTCTGTGGATGGTTGGTGATTTTTGTGTTTGTCATTTTAATGTCATGATGCTTTTCTGTCGTGATGCAAGTATACTTTATTTTAAGCTTTAGAAACTGTCCTTCACTTTGCATTACTATCCAGATCACCTGCTTCATCGTTTAATGGTTTAATGCCGTTTACTGTAGAAACCTATTTGATTTTTAGCTTTCTTCTCATGAGTAGTCTGCAATATTTTCTCCCATTTGCGAATTTCGTCAGCTGCTCTTAGATAAGTTCCCTTGCTCAATGTTCTACCACATTCTCATTGTTTATATATGAAGTCAGTAAATTTCTTCAGTCTTTCTACCTTCTGCATTTGCTGTGGCATCATCGGATTTCACGCTTATCATTGTGCACAAAGTAACCGTTTGGAATAGGAAGCATATTTTCCCTTTTTTTACGAGAATCGGTTATCATTTCAAGTATTTGGGTTATTGCTACCATGTTCGTATTGTTGTCATTCCATGGGCATGAACTGCATAAACTCTCTTAAATGATGTCGTCTTCCAGTTATTACTGAAAAGTGCTGGTTTATGGTTCTTCTTGTACCACGAAATTCGTAATTGGAAGAATCTCATTATGTATGTTCTCAGGTCCGTTTGGCCGTGGTCAGATGCAGAAGCCGTTTGAAGATGCCACATTCAGTTTGAAGGTTGGTGAGATTAGTGACATTATCGACACTGATAGCGGGGCCCACATAATAATGAGAACAGGTTGATTTCAGATCGGATAAAGTAGTCAACATGCCAAATCAAGACTATGTGTGTTCTTTATGCTCTTTAACTTCGCTTATCTCTGTTTTCTCCCCACGATATTATGAACTTCATCTATTGGCAGGTTGTTACGATATTTTCTCTACGTGCATTGTAGTAAATAAGTTCTCTCCTTTTTGAAGAGTGAACTGAACAGCCCGAATTCCCTAATGCTTAGTTCTGAACTTGGATTATCTATTTCGCTTTTCTTGATTGTTTTTCTTCTTGATTTCTATATCTTTATTGCATTTTGACAAGGATACATAGGTTTACGTTTCATTGCAAATTGTTAGGATAAATGTGGAAACCCCAATTTATTTTAGTTTATTAGGAGAGTGTGTGTGTGTAGGGAAATTTACAGTTTCCGCCCCTCAAGTTTGCAACGATTTCACATTTGGTCCCTCATGTTTCAATAATTTGACACTTTTGGTCATTTTTCGTCAATTTGCTAATCCATCAGATACGGTAGTTACTAAATTTGTTGAATTTTTGAAACATGATGGGCCAAATGTGAAATTAGACGAACTTGAGGCATGAAACTGTATTTTTCAAAACATATATATATATATATATATATATATATATATATATATATATATATATACACGTGGGCCCAGATGTGAACTTGGATTGGATTAGACTAGAGGCAGGGGAGCGTGGTGGGATATTATATTACCCTTTTTTGCTTGGTCCATATGTTTATTAGCCGATTCCATTGGCTCCTAACAACTCTGACGTCACTATCAACACAAGCCAAAACGCAACTAGTATGTGATTTCAGCTTTGTGATGTTTCTCAATATTTAGTTCCAGTTTTTATATATATATATCTATATATATATATATATATATATATATATATATATTTTTTAATTTTGATAAGATTATATTATTGTCTATAGTAATAATATTAATATCCCTTCATTACTTATTAGGGGTGCTTGGCATATAGCAACAAATTGAATTTAGTGGTCAGTCAATAATAGTTTTATGCCTTTTCTTTAGCATTGAGCCCACAAAAGTTTAGAGAAAATCGTATAAACAAATACTCTAAAAGTATGTTAAAAATATACATTAATTTCAAATGGATTATTATTTTGTCCAAATAGGTATGGTTAATTGGTTATGATTAATCCTGATTCTAGAATCATAAACATTAATAAAAGCGCGCAGAAAGGAGGACGACACGTCACATCATTGCAAGTAGATTTTCTCTTTGTACTTTTACCACTTCTGGTCATTCATTTGGGACCACTAGATTTCATCACAGACCAATCAAAACGCTCAAAATAATAACCGCCTTGTGTACCCTAATTTTCCCCCAAAACACCCTCAGCAGCACTCAATCAAACCAAAATAAAGGCACTAAAACCTAGTCCCACACTCCCTTTGGCTATTCATAGTCCAATCCCCAGCCACCACCACCACCACCCCTTATCCCCTCAATTTCCGATGGCCACAACCGCCTTCTCCACCGCCGCAGCCTCCGCCTATCCCACTTCCTCCGCCAGGACCGCCACCCGCCTCTCGCCGCCGTCTAAGCCCTTCTCCTCCATCTTCCCTAAAACCCTCCAAAAACCCCTCCAGACAACCCACTCGAAGAATAACCCCATCTCAGATATCATCTCCACCTACAAAAATTCAACCAACACCGAAACCACAATATTTTCCGACGATGATGACGACAAACCTAGGGAAGAGTGCGGCGTGGTCGGAATCTACGGCGACCCGGAGGCCGCGCGCCTCTGCTACCTCTCCCTCCACGCGCTCCAGCACCGCGGCCAAGAGGGCGCCGGCATCGTCTCCGTTCACGACAACATCCTCCACTCCGTCACCGGCGTCGGCCTTGTCTCTGAGGTTTTCAGCGAGTCAAAATTGGCTAAATTGCCCGGAGATATAGCCATCGGCCACGTCAGATACTCCACCGCCGGTTCCTCCATGCTGAAAAACGTTCAACCCTTTGTCGCCGGTTACAGATTCGGCTCCGTGGGGGTCGCCCACAATGGCAATTTGGTAAATTACCAATCTCTCCGAGCGGAGCTCGAAGAAAACGGGTCCATCTTCAACACCAGCTCCGACACGGAGGTAGTTCTTCACCTGATCGCCATTTCCAAGGCGAGGCCTTTCTTCATGAGAATAGTCGAAGCTTGCGAAAAGCTCGAGGGAGCTTATTCAATGGTGTTCTTGACCGAAGACAAGCTAGTTGCAGTGCGGGACCCGTTTGGTTTCCGGCCATTGGTAATGGGTCGAAAAAGCAACGGAGCTGTTGTCTTTGCTTCGGAGACGTGCGCTTTGGATTTGATCGAAGCCACATACGAACGAGAGGTTTATCCGGGCGAAGTTCTTGTGGTGGATAAAGAAGGTGTTCAATCCCTTTGCTTAATGCCTCACCCGGAGCCCAAGTCTTGCGTTTTCGAGCACATTTACTTCTCTCTACCGAATTCCGTGGTTTTCGGGAGGTCCGTTTATGAATCCAGGCACGCGTTTGGAGAGATTTTAGCTACCGAAGCACCGGTCGATTGTGATGTAGTGATTGCTGTGCCTGATTCTGGTGTCGTGGCTGCATTGGGTTACGCTGCGAAAGCTGGGGTGCCGTTTCAACAGGGTTTGATTAGGTCACACTACGTGGGGAGGACTTTTATCGAGCCTTCGCAGAAGATTCGAGACTTTGGCGTGAAGCTGAAATTATCACCCGTGCGTGCGGTGTTGGAGGGCAAGCGTGTGGTTGTGGTGGACGATTCGATTGTTAGGGGGACCACTTCTTCCAAGATTGTGAGACTGTTGAAAGAGAGCGGTGCGAAGGAGGTGCACATGAGAATTGCGAGCCCTCCGATTATTGCTTCGTGTTACTATGGAGTTGATACGCCTAGTCCAGGTGAGTTGATTTCGAATAGGATGAGTGTGGATGAGATCAGGGAGTTTATTGGTTCGGATTCGCTTGCGTTTCTGCCCATGGATAAGTTGACGGAGTATTTGGGGGGTGATGCGAAGGGGTTTTGTTATGCTTGTTTTTCGGGGAATTATCCGGTGGAGCCGAAGGG
The DNA here is from genome assembly GCF_000504015.1 of Erythranthe guttata. The sequence goes on from NW_012193171.1 coordinate 1,745,779, forward strand.
GAAGGTGAAGAGGATTGGGGATTCGCTTGATGATGGGTTGACCGGGAGTATGGAGTCTATTGATGGGGGGTGGCTCCCTGAAACTGGGAATGAAATGGGGGTGGAAAAGGAGATTAAATTATCTGCCTAATATCATTTTAAATTGGGATGTAGTACTTACTCTCTGCATAATTTATCTGATTATACATCTTTTTTTATGATCATGGGAAGGTGGGGAAGAATTCATAGTTGGATTGATGAAGGAACACATGTTTTGTGCAATTTTGCTGCATTGTTTTATGTATGGGGATGCTGAAACAATTGCTCATACAACAATTTTGTTTATGATTTATGTAATCCTAATCATGGTTTAATTTATGGGTGCCAATTTCGATTCGGTGAGTTTCTTATGTATCGTCCGTTTGTTTTGTGAGCATTTTGCATACTAACAAGTATGAGATTAACTTTCCAAATGAACTGGAGCAAACAGAAGTTACAATCAAGCATACCGCTAACTACTCTCGTTCTTGTAGTTGTATGTAGTTCGATTCTAGTGTTGTACGTGTATGTTGTATGATCGTTTTCTTCTTAAGTTACAGAAGGTTCTTTGTTGTTTTTGCCAAGTTACAATTATCAAGCATACATATGCAAGGCTTGAAAATCTGCTATCAGCAACAATCATAAATTAAAAGGTCAGGCTGTGGCCGGAATAAATAAAATGTATACTGGAAATACTGATCTTTTACAAGTGGTCTGTTGATTATAAATAAGAAATGATCAAATCAGGACTTCAAAAACTGCACTAGCAATACATTAACCAATTGGCTTCCTTTTTGGGATTAGCAAGTCCATAACCGTACAAAGTATTTCCGAACGGCTGGATTGTCGTCTTACTGCAATTTGAAACGCCAACCAAAAAAATAGAAGGCCTGATTAGCCATTTTCTGCTTTATCGTATGCGTTGGACTTGTGCTTAGGAGAAAATGTGAACCCAGAAGGCACCTTGCCAAGCAACATCTCAGATATCCTAATCTGCAACATTAATATCCCTCACAAGTTATTACGATATATAAATTCTTCCGAGAGAAAAAAAAAACAAAAACAAAAAAAAAAAAAAAATGTGTTCAAGTAAAGTACCCAATCAGCAGCAGATTCCGAAGCCATTAAGGTCTCAAGTTCATCACGGCCGAAATACGAGGGTGGCCGCCAATTGATCTTTTGTGGGATAACTTCTAAGAGCCCAACTGGTACATATCTGAAAGTGTAACTCAGCCATTCCAGCAAGAAATGTCGGGTTGTCTCAACTCCTGCCCATTTAATACAATTTTAATGTAAATATAAATGTAAAAATATAAACAAGCAAATAAATAAATATTCACAAAAAAGACATGCTTATTATATTATATACCTTTTGAGTCGGAACCCCAATGTTGAAGGCCAAAGCGCACATAATCCCTCAAAATATCTAACCTCTCTCCAGAACTAATGTCCCAATGCCTCTGTTCCTTGATTTCAGTAAATATCCAGGGCTACAAATTCAAGTGAATAAGTGACAAGACATCAAACGGGATTTGTAATATTCTATATTGTCGAGGACAATGAAGGTAATAAGGTTTGACTGCAAACCTTAACTAAAGCTCCTCGAGCAATCATACATGTAGATAGCTCAGGGCAATTAGACTTGTGAATGTTCCAATCCAAATAAGAGAACACATCACCATTTCCGAGGACTTGCAGTGTAGAAGGGGCAGTTCGCACACACTGGTAAACGTATTCCCAATCAGCAGGTTTGCTGTACCGCTGCTGACGTGTCCGACCATGGACTGTAACGGCATTGACTCCCCAGTTTCCCATATCGGATATCAAAGAGTCGATCCTGTTTTTGCCCTCAAAATAACCTGTTCGTACCTACACAATGCATAGATTACTATAGATAATAAATAGTCAAGAACTGGAACTTTGTTTAATAATGCATATTTACTATACATGCCATTTTATTACCCAGCAATAAATATATGTGCAATGTACCTTGATAGTTACTGGCGTCTCAACTGCTCTACAAGAGGCTTCGACGACACTTTTCATTCGCATAGGTTTTGTCAGAAGGGCGGATCCAGCACCCTTGTTTACGACAACATCGATTGGACAACCCATATTGATATCAATGAAATCCACTGTGCAGTGCTGCTCTATAAGTTCAACTGTTTTTGCAACAGTGTCTGGAAATGCCCCACATATCTGAACACCAAAGAGATCCTCTGACGAATGGCGCCTTAGCAAAGCCCATTCAGAAGCTTGACCCTGTTAAACATTTCAGAGCACAGTGCGATTAGTTGTAGTTAGCTTAGTTTCACCTTTACAAAAGCGTATTTACATCATGGTAACTCATGAATTTTGTCTCACTGAGCAATGTAAGAGCTACGAGTAAATATTGGATTAGGACCTATTTCATACCAAGAAGGTGATAGGAGAAATCCATGACATGTTGCAAAGAAGAGAGTGGATGAATCTTTGTTTACATGTGGTATTGGGAACTCTTTTTGAATATTTCCACATAATTTTTAATTCTAGGTAATGCAGGTAAGTTTACCAGGGTATAAACTTCTGAAAGTTATAAGTTAAACATGTCATCCCTATCACCAACTATGGAAGTCATAACACATACAAAACATGGAAATTTAAACAGCCTGCTGATGTAGCATAAGATGGTGAAAAGAAAAGTTCGATAAATGGTAAATTTTAATACTTAACATAGTCGACTGCCTATGTTTACTTTCACTTAATTATTGTACATAAGCAATGAGGTACTGCAGAAAAGTGACTTATACAACTAATAACATGATAGAATTCAAATATCACAAAAGGGCAAGAAAATAAATTGTCAATTATTTAAGTTACTATTTGGATCAACTCAGCATAAACATCCAATGTAAGCAGCACAAAAGGGCTTTCTAAATTGCAACAGGATTATAGACACCATTCATCAATCATCTAATTCTGCAGCAATATCAATGAACTCATCCCATTCAGACACAAAGTTGCTCAGCAGAAACGAAAAAAATAGATTTTGCTAACCTGCAAAAGATTGGTGCACATTGCCATCTCACCGCATGTAATATCAGCTCCCAGAGCCTTGCAGAGACGACGAAATGGTAGATTTCCGACCGTTGTCAGGGGAGCAAGGTAGAGCTTTTCTTTGAAGTCAATGAGTTTCTTTTCCCGTGGATGCAACTTTAGGCACTTATCATTATCTTCCATAATAATTTCAAAATCTGGTTCACTCTGTTTGCAGCTTTTTTCCGTGTCTTTCTCGTGAAGAATTTCACCTGCCATGATAGATAAAATAAACAAACACGCCCTAAAAAAACTTGAACGTGTGCCTGATTTTTACGCAACTAACCATCAATAAGTGGTTCTGAACAAGTTTCATCAATTGAGGATTTTGTTTTCTTGGGCGGTCTAAGTTCCTCAGCCACATCTGCTTCATATGGTTTATCTTCTTCCAAAACTTCTGCAGTGCAATCCACTTCGTTAACGGAGTCGGTATTTTCTCTACAACAACCCTTTCCATCAACATCTCCATTACCATTGATAACAACTTGGCCATCACTATCATTATCACCCACATTTTTCTTTTTCCCCTGTTTCTGCAATCAAAATGCCAAAGTTGACAAAAATCCAAATCTCCGCCATATTTATTGATGTGGAAATAAGACTATTAAGAGTAAAATTTATAGTCCTTACCAGAAGCCCGAGAAGATTGAGAGCATCATCTGCCTTGGGGAACTTCATCTTGTTTTTCCACAAAAGCTTCTGAACATCCTTTTTCAGTACATTCAGTTCACCGTTTCTCTTGTCTCCATTAATTATTACCGTAGCAACTTCCCCCGTTTCGCCATCCTTATGTGTGGCCGCATATCTACAAGCAATACCGTAAGGGCATGGCCCCTGACTACTCAAGAAAGGGCACAAACCATCTAAATCGTCTGGTTTCTGCATCAAACAAAATCAAGCCCCGTAATTACACTACATGAACTATCGATTCAATAACAGTCGGATAGCAAACAAAATACGTTAGAGTCGTTATTTACCTGAGACTTGAATGATTCCATATCATGGCTGTAGCGGCACTTTTCTTTATACACACACGAATCAACGTTTCCGCTTTTCGCTACCGCTGGACATATATGCAAAGCAGATTTTTGTTCCTACATTATATCTAACACAATTCAATACAGCCGTATCACAAATTATTAAATCAAAGTACCAAAAAAAAAAAACACGAAATCAAGCAATGAAATTGTATTCCATTTCATACACCAAGCAAATTAAATCAAACTATTAAAAAGAAAAAAAACCAACTGGTATTCTGACCTGAAGGCGCTCGCGTTTCAACTGGCGTTTGGATTTCTTCTCATCCATCAGTGGAGCTTTGCTGTTATCGTCTCTATTGCAAGTTCTGACAGGCGGCGGACAGAGAAAATCTCTTTTCACTGGGGCTATGGATTTAGCCACCATCTCCTCCGCGTTCAACGGGTATTGGAATGTGGCCGGAGATTCATCAACTGAGAGGTCATCGGAATTAATAACAATGGCGGTGTCGTCTCCCATCGCAGAAGTAGGGTTTTGAGGGTTTAATCGGATGGAAGAGGTAGTTAAAAGTTCAGGCAAAGGCCAGAGGTATAACTGCTGTTGAAATGGCGTATTTTACTCATTTGAGAAATAATGCCTTTATATATTAGATGGGCTTATATTAATTAGTAGGCTAAATACTGGCCGGATTATTTATTATTCATACAATCATAAAAAAGTCAAAGCCCTGTTAAATTTAAGCCCAACTTTGGAATTTCCCGGCCCGGTTAATACACTTTTAAATTGCAACCCAACCCGGCCTAGTCAATGAACTTTTAAATTTAAGCCCAATATTCGGATTTTTCCCGGCCCAGTAAATAAATCGTCAGATTTTTATTAAAAATGGAAAAAAATAAAAAAAAAATATTGTCAGAAGTGGGGTTTGAACCCACGCCCTCTTACGAGGACCAGAACTTGAGTCTGGCGCCTTAGACCACTCGGCCATCCTGACTGATTGGTAACATTTGTAGTTTACGCTAGTTAACTAAATACGGAATCATGAAAGTCAATTTTCCAATTCGGAGGAACCAAAATGAAAGTCCTAGTGTAGGGCCTAGGGGTATGGAGAATAATGTAATCGAAGATAAAGACATCCCATAAATGTGGCTTTATATTTTCATTTTTATCTCAAGTTTTGATATATCATGATATATTTTTTTCTGAATTATTACATGCATTAATTCCTACGCGTATAATTTTAGTTACTTTGTCGGGTAAATAAAGATGGCGACACATGTTCAAAGGCTAATCTTGAAGATTAGTTTTATTATTCCCCCCTAGTACAACGAATCTCATGTGAAATCAGAATACATTGAACTGGGAATAGTTATTCACTTATTCTTCTTTACACTATTTTATATAATCACATCATAATCCGGCATCCCAAGTATCCAAAAGCTAAACAGATCGATGAACGAACTTACGAAGATTGTATAATAACGAGATATCATTAAAATAAACGAATCCGAAGTTACAAATAGTTGCCCATCGACGAGCAATATACAAAAAAATGTAATAATGTCACCATGCCAGCAATGGCAACTCAAAAGAGATCGATGGAAGAATCGGAACAAATTTGACACAACAAAACCAATTTGTTGGATAAAATATGTTCACACATAAGCTCGATGCTATAGTGTTTTTTTTTTCGACTAAAAAAATTGGAGATAAACAAACATATAAGAGTAGAGAAAGAACATGTGTTTGGCACCTCAATTGTATAGAGTTGAAGGTACAAAACTAATGAATGAATGTAATTACTCAATATAGCCTTTACCCATCAAAAGCAACTTGTTTGTGTTCGGGCTTTGAGAATTTAGAGTACTCGGAGAGAGGCTATTCGTTTGATTCATTTTCGGAAGTATCCCCATTTGATTGGTGGTATTGAGTTTGTTGTTGCTGGCGTAACTGGAACATATGGGCGCTAATTGAAAGCTGCTGAAATTTCGAGGTGTCTCCACTTAGTTCAGTAGCTGCAATCTTCAGTCGTTGCACCTCCCCTGTCAGTGCTTCATTAAGTGCTGTAATAAGAAAAACACGTGTAAGCGACTTTGGCTTTTAAAACAAAAACGGTAATTAGAACGAAATTTTCCAAGTGCAAGAATAGTTAGATGCCGAATATGTAAAATGTAATAATTCTGTGGAAACCCTGTTCCTTTTGCATTTGAATAACCGTATTCTCCATGAGCATTTATATAAAAATTAAAATTACCACGCCACTTGTGAATAATAAATACAGAATTCGATCCATACCGTCTCGGAGTTGAGCCTGTTGTTCCATAGCCTGCAAGCGATACTTGAGCTCGTTGTTCTGGCTCGTTAGTCCAACAGAATCCCTCTGAACGCAAAAAGAAACCAATATTAAATGATCGAAAGTATAGTAACAAAAATAACTATTCACCGAACCAATGAAAATAAGCTTGCTCTCACTTGAAGCATAGTAAGTTGAGCAGACAACGTAGTCGCTTCAGTCTGCAATGTCTGAACCTTGTGCTCCAATTCCGCTATATATCTCATCTTTCTCTCTTTCGATCGAGCAGCAGACTGCCTGTTGGCCAAGATTCTACACGCAATACAAATCCAATCAGTAAATGTGTAACCTTTTTCAAGAACTACAAGTATGTGTGTGTGTGTGTATATATTATATAGTATGTATTACCTTTTGGCTCGTTTGGGATCAGCTAATGCTATCTCAGCAAGTTTCTCGTTCGCCATAATCTTCTTTATCTCAGCACCAGTAAACTCACCATTACCAAAATCCAAGCTAAAAGCATTCGAATTTGCATCGATCGAATTGCTCGGCGATAGTTGACCTGCGAGACTTCCTCCAGGAGACGGGGGCATTTTGGGCGATTCATCACCGAAATTCACCTTCCCCATAAAACTATCCATAGAGATACTTCTATAATGACGAGTCGTAGGAGCAATATCCCCGTCAGCACTCCTCTTAAACCCTTCCCTCTTCGGCACACTTCCCCCACTTTCATTGACACTACTAGTCGCTTCATTGTCGCTACTGTCACCTCCGTTAGTCTTGGTCCCACTAGCTCGACTATCCAAGTCTTCTCGGTTCTCGTTTGTGCCCGAAGAGTTGAAAGCATCAATGTTGTCAAGATTCATATAAGCCGAGAATATATCCTCAACAACTTCCCCTTCGAATTTCCTCTCCCCCGTTCCTTCACCATTGTTGTCGCAGCTCAACTCTCTCTTAATAAGCGGCGGAGAAGATTGCATGATCGATACAAAACCGAACGGTATATCACTGTTGGACCTTCTATGCGCCTTACGTGGAGGAAGGGTTTCGCCGGTCCTCAATGAATTATTACCACCCCTCACCATTTCCTCCATGGACATGTCAGCTAGCTCTCGATAAGGCGACGGGCTTAAAGGTGGCAGTGAATCGAGCGCGAAAAACGAGGGCTGCGATAGTGACCGGCTGTGGGAGGGCCCACCTGGACTGGTACTGAAATTACCGGGGCGGTTAACCGGGATCTGTGAATAAGGGGAAATGGGGGGAATTTGGGGGTGAGAGGGTGGAATGCCGGCCCTTCTGTTGGAATTTTCGGAGGTGAAATTATTCGGGGAGAAGTGTCGAACGAGACCGCGAAATTGGGGCTGGGGTATTTCTAGCTGGTTCATCAAATTATAGGGGTGCTGCTGCAATTTGGGGAGTGAAGATGATGTTCCGAATGAAGATTGAAGCCTCTGTGTACTAGCTTCCTCATTATCGCCGGCCATTTCTTCAATTTTGATACGAATTTCACCACTCTCCTACTTTAATTTTTGGATGCTATTCACTCAATTCAGGGGAAAAACTGAAAGGCAAATCAAAACATCATCTCAATCACACAATCGTCTTAATCGAAACTTCAAACAGGAAAATTAATCAATCCGCGAAACCAAATGCGCATACATATAATTGAAATATGCATATTAGTTAACAGATTATCACTAAGCTATATGCACTGAAGAAAAAAATAAGGTTAATCAAATAAGCAGAAAAAAAAAAAAAAAAAAAAAAGGTGTTACCGAACCATTTCAATGGCCGGCGCAAGTTAGCCGAAGCTTATCCTCAACAATTTGGGAGCGGGGAGTATAGCCACTCTGCGTGTGTTGGTTCGTGTGATTAGCAGATATAATACACCGGGACAGTATTTTGTACGTATACTTTCTCTCTCTACAAAGCAAATTGCGTTTCTCTCTCTCTCTACAAATATGGACGACGACTGGTATGACTGTTTACACGGACTTCATGACTACTGCTTAACACTACTGCTGCCTTTACTCGCAAGAACGCGTGAATTTGTGATGCATTTCAATTTCATTTGGATGGAATCTGCATTTCAATTTCATTCCGACCTCATTTCAATTTCATTTTTTTTCCCTCTATCACCGCAGCTTATAGTGCAATAATTCTCTCTGTCTGCAATATTTTTTTGTCCGTAAAAGGGTTTTACAATCTCTTCTAACGCGCGTGCAATGCAAACGCATTTTATTTTGTTTTTATATTTGTGTATCTTTATTCATTAAATTCTAAATAAAAAATACACTCATACATGCAAATGCAAATGCAAATATTTTCTTATTAAAAAAATTAACAAACTTAAATTACAATAAACATAACAAATGAACTCACCATTAATCTTTGGCAGGAGCTCTGAATATTTCCATTGGTCTGATTCTATATATGTAATAAATTTATTTACAATATTTTTTTCCTTAAATAGTGCAATTTGTGTCTATATTGTAAACATTCTAAAACTTGTGGGATCAATTTGCAATAATACGAAGTTGAAACAAAGGGGATAAGGACATAGTTAATGCAGTATATCATTAAGGTAAGTACATAATTTATTCAGATTTGTATACTAAATAAAACTCTCTCATAAAATCATCCACCGTTCAAATATCTTATGTTTTTACGAAAAATGGACACGTGGCACACATCCGTATATATATATGGTTACTGTGTTAATTGCTATTACTCCATGATTAGGTGTACTGTGCTATTGGATTAGGACTAATTAAATTAGATTCCATTGCCTTCATGTGCAATTATTAGCTTGAACTGCTTTTACTTACCATAATCATTCGCAGTACATCAAATAAATCTTCATGTAACAGCTGTTAATTACTGAAATTTGAAAATTAGGGGGTATCGAAGTTTCTAGAAGATAGATCAAATATAAAATATATTAATTATTAATTTTTTTTTAACATAACATATGTTAATATTTGTATTTATTTTCAAAAAATAAAAATAAATACTAATACTTATTTATTATGTATGGGTTCATCGTATTTGATAAGCCTAGCCCAAAACGCTATAAGCTCAGGCCCAAAGTCATTTTAAATGAAAGTTATTTAGGCTTAATTAAGCTTATCAAATTTAATTAGCTCAAGCCCATATCCGTATAAATATGCGTTAATTTTAAGATTGAAGGTATGTAAATTTAATAAAAATATCTCGTATGACTCCTATTATAATTTTTCCTAATATTAATAGCACGATGTTTTTTTGGTTACGACGAACTCTATATCGTTTGTTCATCGATAAGCGTCTGATTCGAGAATTCTCAAAACAAAATAAATAAAAACAATTATCAATAAGCGTCTAGTCTAATCTAATATGATGTGAAAGTTTGACGTCAAATTGTTACGAGTTAGAAATATATCGTGATTCATGATCATTTAGAGTAAACGCAAATGTCAAATTGTTATGGGGAAATTGGGTCCATACATATGACCAAAATAGTAGTATTCAACGAAATTAAAGAAGCAGACAAAAATATATAGGCATTGAGCAATAAACATTTGATTACGACAACCCCCCTTTTCATTAATCCTAACGTGCACATTTGCCTGTGTCCTAAAAAAGAGAATTTTTGGATAGTGGATAATGGACTCCAAATAGAGTTACCTCGTCGTTATGTGTAGTTTTAGGGGGATTTTTTTTTAATTGTATTAATTATGTGTACGTATATATATATATATATATATATATATATATATATATATATATATATATATATATATATATTGATTATATCTTTGATCCAATTCGTTTTATGTGGCCTTGGACTCAGTCTTCCTTATTTATTGATTATCGGCTCGCTGTGGAGATTTCGGCCCAATAATTTCAGGGACGTGAAGTTTGACCCACTCGATACTGAACTGACCAATCAATATTCAAACTTAATCCATTTCGACTCACTTGAAGCTTCATTCGATTAATTTTACTAGTTCAAGACTTCAATCAAAATAACAAAGAAGTTTTTTTTCATGCAATTAATATGCTCATTATTCTCTGAAAAAAAATTAAAATTTAAAATAACAATATAACAAGGGAGCTCATTATTGTAACTTGTAAGGCCCATTTCATGGGTCAAATATACCAAATGTTTAATCGAACTTAGCCCAGTCAAAATTACGATTTTCATGTCAAGCCCATAGAGCCCAAAGAGGACTGGAGGAGGGACTTTGAATTTGATAAGATCTAAAATTAAATAAATAATATCTATTTCTTTTTATATAATAATATTGTTTTTACTTCTTGTGTTTCTGAAAATAATTTATTTAAGGTCATAAGTCATAACAATATTTCGAGAATTAAAGTCTCTGAACCAAAATTCAACGACTCAATTTTAATTTCGGAAACAATAAAGTTGTGACTGAGTTGGCGAACGTTTTAAATCCAACGACTCAATTGTCGTTAATTTTGGAAAGAACGTTTATTGCCTGCAAGTAACGCGACTTCAGTTCAAAAAAACCCTGCCCTAACCCCACGCGGTCCTCTTCTCCTCTTTTCTTCGTTATTTGCAGAGAGCGCGGGATGCTTTCTCTACCCTAGGTTTCAAAGTTCCTCTCTCTCTCTCTCTCTCTCTCTCTCTCTCTCTCTCTCTCATGCGAGCTGTGAATTAAAGCGCTGCAATGGCGACACCATCTACTTCAAACTCTACAAAATCAGTCGATGCCTCACTATGGTGGGAACCTTTCAATGGATTTCTCACCGAACTTGAAAACGCCTCCGTCTCCTCCAAGCTCCCACAATCATTGGTAAGGAATAATTAATTTGACATTGCGTGTTTGAGTGTTGAGAATTTGCAGGTGGTCTTTGATTGCTTAAGTTTACTTCAATATATAAGTAGTAATCTAAAATGATGATGTTGAAATTGTGCGGGCATTCGTTGTTAATGATGAGTCGTGTGATTCTATGGATGTTTTACAGGAGAAGAAGTTGAAGGATAATTACGACTGGTTTCTGGGAACCACTTCTAAATTCAGACCGCCAAATTCGAAATCGAGGGAGGCATTGGATTCGACGTGTGTCAAGATCGGTCTGCAAGAGTTGAATATACAGCCTCGATTGAAAGATGCGGCGCTCATGATTAGTTCTACATTGGTAAAATTTTATTTTATTTACGTTATTTAACCATGTTTTCTTTATTTCTTCCCTGTCACGAGCTTTTGTGAATTCCATGTTACTTGTATGGCTGCTTGAATTACTTGTTGATGTTAATTGTTGAGGCAGTAAAATGGTTAGCTTATTTGTCAGTGTTTAGATGAGGTGCAATCGTATATCATTGTTCAAAGATCACTGGAGCACAACGATGCAGCAGTCAGTGATGTAAACACAAATATTCTCAATTTGGTTAGTATCCTTCTTCTTCTTATCTAGTATTATCCGGCTTAGCAATTGCTACTTTCGAAGTTTGTTACCCACCTTGCAGTTTCCGAATCATTATTTTTGTTATCATTTACCTGTTGGAAATAATTTTTGCATTGTTTGAAAACTTATATATGCCATTTACGAGGAAACAATAGTTAATAACAGAAGAATGGTGTGTATGGACATCAACTTTCTATTAGTGGATTAGTATGTGAAAGAAAACCTTGAAGCATGTAACAGATAGATTGTCCGTATTCAACTTGTAAACATCAAAGAAGGCACATCGAGTTGGCTATAGCAGGCTATATTTGCTAGACATGCAATATAGACAGAAGGAATTGTTCATCTAGTTCTGTATTGATAGTTATGCATCACATGCACTATTTTCTGTTCATTGAAATGCATGTTAAAATGATTATTTATCTATGTTTTCTCGCAATTTTCTAGATTTAAAAACACTCTACCATCTGACATTTTGCTATGTCTTTTGTGTCCTCTGTCATCACTATTACAATTTTTAAAGGTTGTACTTGAGTACTACTCTGAACGGCAATGCTTATTGAAGTGCACAAGACAGATCCTTATGCATGCCTGTAAGTATTTCTTCCTCGTTTCATGTAATTTGATGTAACAGTTATACGTGCCTACGTGCATATGGAAAACATATTCATGCATAATGGGAACATTGCATATGTCATCGCATATTCCATTGCTTAAGCAACTTGAATATAATTATTGGGTTATGTGTGGATAATTTTATTTGTTTCATTCGATGTAATGTATCTATATGTTGTAAAGGCATTTGATTTTTTCAACCAAGAACCTGAAAAATAGCTTTTCTTTTTTCTTATTTTGCATATTTTGCATTGCTTAAAATTAAGTGAACTCACAGTTAGCAGTTCATTAACAGTTGCAAAGTGAGTCGCCACGTCGGCAGTTTTGAAGCATTGTTTTCTGGTATAAGTAAGGAACAAGAAATATCTAGTCTTCTTTGTTGGTTTCTTAACTGAATGAGAACGTACCATTGAGAAGGGTTTGTTTCATTTACTTGTTTCTAGATTGATTAAGGACAAGAAATGAATTTAAAATTGCTCTGTATCTCTGTTCATACAGTTTTAGTCAAGTTTTACTCGCTGAATGGAATGCTCGTCATATTTCATAATGTTGGTAGGCTCTTATGTTTTGCTTACTATGATAGGACAGAAGTTTGTAGTAATTCCACTTATAGATCTACTCCTATCTTCCCAACAACCAATAGATGAAAATGATGAAGCAGAGAGGTACAGATGAAACTAGTAGGTTGTATGTGAAATTTTGAGGTACATATACTGGCAATAACAAAATTTTGTTTGGAACTTGATGGGTTCTAATTGGTTGAACTGTTCATGGCAGATGATGATGTTTCAATAATGTTTGTATTATAGAGATTGAGAGAATGTAGCAGCTATTTTCCTATGGTGTTTCATCTTCATAATCATTTCCTTCTACAAAGAAACACTTTAAGTATGTCGTTTATATTATTATCTTGCCCTTCTGATAATGCAAATATTTTCCGTGTAGTATATTTTGGATCTGAATCAGGAGGAGGTTCTTCTGTACTGAAGGAGGCACATCAGTTAATTTCTGATGGACTAGAATTTAAATTGCTGTCTATCTTCCAAGATCTCTTGTCTTCTAACTATCCCGAGCAGATGGTAAGTTAATCCTAACATTCAAATATCTGTATTGAAGCTTGTCAACCGTCATTTTAAAATTTTGATTTTTGGACTCTTTGTATTCATTTATGATATTTTGTATTTCTATGTTCAAAATGGGGCATGCATTTTCAAACGGCATTTCTCGCAGGATGTTGATCTCTACACTTTATGGGCTGAGGAGACACTTATAGAGGACAACTTAGTTCTTGACATTCTTTTCCTTGTTTATTACGAGTCCTTATGCACTTGTGATGCCAAATGCTGGAAAAGATTGTGTACAATATATGAGGTGATCTTCTCTTGCCCTGGTTGATAATTGGGATAAAAATTTATGGATCTATATGTATATCCTTTTTTTTTTGTGCTGCAGGGACTTGTCACCGGGTCTTACAATTTCCAGAAACTGGCAATATCGCCTGATGCTATTCTTGCTATTTATCATGCTAAAGTGCAGCTGCTACTTATCCTTATTGCGTCTTTAAACCTGGAAAATCTCCTTCAAATGATCCACGACAATGTCCCTTTCAGGTTTTGGTGCAGTTATTGCTGTTGTAGCTGTAAGAGTAACTTTAACAGCATTTCTCCTTGCAAAAAAAAAAAAAAAAAGAATCGGTGTTGAACTCTTTGAATGGCTTTATATCGGTTAGTTATGTAGGTCGAAAATGTGAGCGTTACATTGTTAGAACATAATGTGATTGTTCTCACCGTTGCCCGAGGCAAATCAGGCATCATTTCACAAGAGGAAATGGAATTAGAGAACTAGGATGTTTTCAATTTTGAAGAGCATCAAGTGCATAGACTTGATGGAGCATCGACGTTGGTGATTTATTAATTAGCGTTTTAATCAGTAATTTAACATGTAATTTGCAACCAAGCTAGTCTAATCTCATAATTTTACTCTGATACGCCCTGAAGAAATAAATAAAACGCAGTCCCTGTCTTGGCTTTGGGTGCGGGGAATGGTCAGGGTAGTGCTTTGTGATCGGCCTGTCAGCATTTGTCCGTGTCTATTATTGTTGTTGTGATGGTTAGTAGATTATGGTTTATGGTTGATTTGTTGTTCATGGTAGTTCTAGGGGTTCACAGTTTGGCTGATAGAGAGACATGGTAGTTCTAGGGGTTCACAGTTTGACTGATAGAGAGATAGTTCAAATATTATTAATTTTACTCGATGATCTTATTCTATTACATATTAACTCATAAATGAAACAATCGTTCTGGATAAAGTTGTTTTGAACTGGATGTATAATATGTAAATGTGTTTCAATGTATTTCACATAGCACAGTTGACATTTCCAATTTCAATCATCTGAATCATGACAAATAGAGTTTACTTGGCATGGACTGAAAATCCAGACTCAAGCGTAGAGTAGAAAGAGCGTCAAGTAAAATTGATACAGCTGATCACTCCTATAGCTAGTTAACCTTTTAATATTGTTCACTTCAGTACGTATAGTTAGTTAACATGTTTCTATTTTACACCTTTAATTTTCTCAAATAACTGAAGTGCTAGCTGTTTCTTGCTCAGGCAGGGATCCATCATCTTTTCAGAGATGGATATTCAACAAATGGATGAAACAATTTCTAGTCTCAACGCTTTTGCGGCCAAAGAAGCGGGCCCTCTGATCCTTGCATGGGCTGTATTTCTATGTCTCATTTCTTCTCTTCCAGGAAAAGAGGAAAATAGTCTGCTGACGGTACATGTTTATGTAACAGTTTTTTTTGATAGCTATCATTCTTCAACCATTCTATTGCATATGGTTCAGTTGGATTTCTGACTTATTTGTCCATATCAGAAGATAGATCACATGGGTTATGTTCGTCAAGCTTTTGAGGCTTCATCTTTGGCATATTTTCTCGAAATTCTACAAAGTGACACATTGAATTTTTCAGATGTGAGTAACGAGTAGCTTTTATTTATGCTTTTTATTCGGGTTTTTCATTGTTAGTTTAATTTGTTATATACACAATCTTTTGGTGATTCTTTTGTATGTTATATTTACATTTATATGATTTGATTACATTTTTTGTCTCGTCTTTGTTTTTTATTTTATGAACGATTCTTTTTTTCCAGGGCCATCTAGCAGGTTGTCGAAGTGTTTTAAGAACGTTTATATCGGCATTTATTGCATCGTACGAGATTAATCTCCAGGTATATCATAAGCAGATATGTATATAATTAGTGCATTTTGTTGGTTTTGAATGTTCATCCCTCTTCCCCCATCTTGCAGTTTGAGGATGATAATTTGAAATTGATATTGGATATATTATGCAAAATCTACCGAGGAGAGGTTTGTCTTTTCCACGATTTTGTTATGTTAGGAATATATTATGTCCATAAATAGTTCGTTGAAGTAATTGATTTTTTCCAGGAATCTCTTTGCATCCAGTTTTGGGATAAGGACAGTTTTATTGATGGTCCTGTCAGGTGTCTTCTTTGCAACCTAGAGGGTGAATTTCCGTTCAGGATTACTCAACTTGTAAACTTGTTATCGGCCCTTTGTGAAGGTGCATGGCCATCAGAATGTGTGTAAGTTGAAACTGATAATGCTTTATGTCTTGTCATCACTGTCATGTATTTTTTTTGATTATCTTACAAATGAAGAAAATGGTTGAAGTTCTCATGCATGAGCAGTTATCTTTTATTACTTGTTTTTCGGGGTTGATAGTTATGCTTTTTGTTACGGACAATGCCAAAATGCTGCTCCATTCGCTTTTCACGTCAGAGCCTGTAGTACATCTGAAACCATTTCGCTAGGAGTCTAATTCTTATCTGAAAAATGATCATATAGATCAATAAAATTGTAATTGCATTAGGTTTAATTGGAGGTAAAAGGAAAAGAATATTGTCGTCCCCCAGGAATTACCCATAGGTTTGTAATCTGTGTTTTCTTCTCCAACAACAACTAGCTAAGTTTATTTTGAAAGTTTTTTTTTTCTTTGTATGTCACACATAGTGCAAAAATAGAGATTGGAACTGCATTTATCATCACTTTTGGTGTCAACCAAAAGTTGACAACTTGCCAAGAATCTCATGATTAAGTAAAATGGATGAGTTGCTTAAAAGATTCTTCTGGTAAAACGTTAATTTGGTTGTAATAATATCTTAACGGTATTCAGGTGGTAGTAATGTCTTAACCCTCCATAATTATTATAATATTTGTAGGTAGGGATCATTCATGGAAATGTATTGCTTCTTTTAGATCACCTAGCCTTAGAATTTTTGGTTGCAAAGATGTATTTTTATCTTAGTGTGATTGGTAACAATACTTTCAATATATAGATATCTTAGTGTATCTATATATTTTTTCCTAATATATAGATACAATCTTTTGAGCAGATTTAATTTCCTTGATAAGTCTGTTGGGCTATCAACTCCTATTGAGCTAAGCAGTGACTCTGTGGTGGATGCTGCTTCAAACTTTGTTGAAACACGTTTTCCATTGCCAGTTGCTGGTGTTGAAGGTTTGGTAATTCCTAGCAAATCTCGGGGTCAAGTGTTGAGAATGATTGATGAAAATTGTGCTTTGGTGAGATGGGAGGTAAGTTGTTCCGTTAATATTTCAGTTTTCTTGGATGTGCCATGTTTGCAGCCATATTGTCTTTGTGACTTCTTACGTTATGCCATCGTTGATGGATAAATAGTAATGTTAGTGTTTGAGGCTTTTGTATTCTTGTATCCCCATCTCTTATCGTAATTATTCATGTTATGCACATATGTCTCTCTCAATTGATGATCTTGGTATCTTATTGAATCTCCTTCTCTACATCTTAATCTTGTTTTAGTTAAAGTTGCTGACCTCTGTTGCAAAAGCTCTTACTATAGACCCCCCACCCTTCCCCCTTCCCCCTTCCTCCCCCACCCCCACCACAACCCCTTCTTTTTAATGTGGAAAGTTGTTTTTAGCTTTTGTATGTTTTTATATCGTTACATAATCATCCGTGCGAGTATTGTTGTGTTGTTAACATCTTTTGCTATGTTCTCCGTCCCTACCTCCCCAAGTTGTCTAATTTACATGTAAATTATTGCTGCAGTACCCAGAATCTGGAGTTCTTGTGCTGCTTTTGCGTTTGGCTCAACAGCTGTATTTGCAAAACCCTGAGGAGCTCATAGTTATTCTTGATTTGCTCAGTCGGTTGGTGACTTTTAGTACGGTAATCTATTCTAAAGTTGGTAAAACATACTCCAGCCTGACATGCATCAATTGAACACCTTATGCATCTTGCAGTCTTTGATAATCTCTCATCAAGTTTAACTTTCACAAAATGTGTCAATTGCTTGTATTTGGAGAACACTTTTTTATACAGATACTTATAGACTTGTAATATTAGGCTGTTCGTTATTCTCTTACGGATGCTTGGAATTCATTCCATGATAAAGAACTGAGCATGGGGAATCAAGACAAGTATATGCGGTACGACTTCAAATTTCATATTTTTTCATGTCTCAAAACACACATCATTTTCTTCTAGAACAAGCAATTCTGTTTTGCCATTAAGTTACTAATCTCTTGCTCTGATTGCAGTGTTGATGTTGTTGAAATTGTTTGTTCTTTGGTGAAAAATCTCTCCCCTAGCGTGAATGGTGCAGTAATGATGTCCATGTGTGTTAATATATTGACGAAGATGTTGATATGGTATTGTTTTGCTTTCCATGTTCCACAGTTGTACATGACGATCTTTTATTTGTAGTTCTCATTTTTCTAAGTCAAATGAAATTTTTTGCAAGAAAATGTTTAGTTGATGTTGATAAAAGTCTTGATCCTTTTATTACAATAGTCTCTGCGATATTCAGCGACCAGCTGTTATTTTTTCCCCCTGCATTTCATTCACTCATGACTATTTGCAGTTATTTCATATAATTTACTCTATGTCACCTGTATTTCTGAATTGCACAATCAACTTCTTACTATCCCCTTCTCCGCTATTGGTTTTCTGCAGCTTGCCATCTCATGCAGCTACAGTGTTCACGAAGGGAAATATATTCGATGTTGACCTGAGGACGAACCCCTTCGATATGGGCTCCAACGGTTTATCAAGGTTAGGCTTTTAAGAGATTCTAACTCAGAGATTTGTAAGTAAACTCTATTGTAGCAAAATTGGTTGACTGTATTGGAAGGGGTGCATGGTATCCAATAAACTGATACTTCGAGACGTTCCCACCTGACAGTCTTTCATATTTGTCCTTCGGCTTCAGTATAATTCTTCTCATGATTTATGAAAGTTATTAAAATGGACTATATTTTTCATCTTGCTATATTGATGTGAGACATCTTCAGTTTTATCTTCCTGACATTCTTCTGGAAGGTAAGCTTTTAGAGAGAAGCTTCTTTTAATTGATTGAGTTGATTATTCACTTGTAATTTTATTTCACTTTTTTATTGGATCTTTCTAGGAACTTTTAGGTTGAGTTGGGGAGGGGGGGGGGGGGGTAGGGAAGTTTTTCAAATTCGTATGTTTTGGTTTCAATCTTTTTGATGGCTCTGTTTCTTATGGTAATGAGCTGATGACACTTGCTAGATATAAATTGGTTGTATTGATGTTGTTTTTACACGTATTGTGCAGCGGATCCTGGTTACTTTCTGGAAGACTTGCCAAAATGCTTTTGATTGATTGTGAGCAGAGTGATTGCTCAATGACTCTGGCAGGTATGTTATTTGATTTCTTTAGTTATTCTTTATTTGAGCTTATACTTCAATATGAAAGAGTTTATTTTCTTCTTTGATCTGTTCTAATTCTAAATGATTTTATTGTTGCTCACTGCTTGCTTTTTCCTGAAATCTCTGTATCACACTTCATTGTTTTCTCTATTGTCTATATACCCCTCTGATCTTTTTTGGACTGCATCACTGCTGAATTTTCTATTGTTGCCTGTTTATACTCTGTTACAGCGTTGAAACTTTTTATGTGCTACCTTAGTTAATCTTTCCCTTATGGTTTTGTAATTGTCCATGATATTGATCAACCGAGATATATAACTTTGGGACTTAACAAGTACGATATTAGTTTATAAGGGGCATGTGGTGTAGTAAAACATGGGCACTTTGTCTCCTTTCAGGTGTGGTGAGTAAAATTAACTTGCAGGAACACTAAATTCATTGGAGTACTTGGTATTGAAGCGGATTGTGATCTTGATATTTGTGTTTTTAAATTTCTGTATCTGCCGAGGACATGCTGGAAATGTCACATGTGAAGTCTAGCTTTTGCAGTCTACCAGTTGAAGTAACAATTATAGTTTTTGAATCTTCAGCTTGTACTTTGCTTTTTCCAGTTGATGCATTTCATGTTTTCTTTTCATCCTATCGGGATACTATGAGATTTAGCTCTTCCTTTGTTATGATTGGACAAATCTTGTTTTAATTGTCTAATTTATCTTTAACCAATTGATTGTTGATGTTGAGACCCCGTAATTCCATCTGATAAATCTTTATAGCGAATTAACTCTGGCAACTGGTTGTGCAGTGCTTGACTTCACCAAAAGTCTACTGGAGACTGGTTTAGAAACCGATACTGTCCTTGCTCTCATTATTTTCTCCCTTCAGTATGTTCTTGTTAATCATGAATTCTGGAAATATAAGGTGAAGCGTGCTCGATGGAAGGTTACAATGAAGGTATTATCTTCTTTTCTTATGCAGAACCGTGTGAAATAATAGGCTGTAAAGAATTGTAAAGGTTTATATTGGATCAAGATATTAAAGAATCACATCTCCAACATATTTTATATGTATATATTTTCTTTTGCGTTAATGAACAAATCCAGTAGTTCTATTTGACCTCATAATTCTTTCATGTGTATTCTTCCTTTGTATTTGGTGGTCATATATATGAATCTTCCTATTAGGGATGTAGGAGAGAGATCTAGATCCTGTCCCTGCGTTCAGATGGTTTGAATGATTTGACTAGTATTTGGAAGTCCATAGATGTACCTACAAATTCATGCCATACGTCCGATACCCACTGATTTATAGTTTGATTCTCTTGTTTATAGGTGCTCGAAGTCATGAAGAAATGTATCTCCTCTATCTCATGCTGTCCAAAACTGGGGGAAATTGTTTGTCATATTATGCTTTTTGATTCTTCTATCCACTCTACACTTTTTCGAATTGTTTGTACGACTGCGACAAGCTTAGAGGTTGATGTTGCTTTTATTCCCTTTTCTTAATATATTATTACAAAATAAGTAATTTTTTCGTCTTCTTACTTTTGACCTCTGTTCTTCCTCCTCCCATTCTTCCCTTCTTGCCATAACCAACAGAAACTTTACGTGTCCCGTCTTTTTGACACTCTGGATATTGAGGGACTGCAACAAGCAATATCCTGTGGGTTGGATGTCCTGGTCAGTATGATATCTACCTTTTCAAAGGTATGCTTACTCAAAGTTCATTTTTCTCCATCTACTTCTTCAAAGTTATGTTTACTCAAAGTTCATTTGTGTCTGTGATGCTTAGTTTAAATGCTCTGTGATTATGTATTTCTTTTCATGAAAAGAATTATCAATTTTGAACCTTAGATTTTTGTGACCTTATTTCATTAAGAGTCAAATTGTTTTAGAATAATATTTTCTTTCTGCACTCCTGATTTTTATTGATGTGTTTGTGGTTGCAAATTTACTCCATCCAATATTTAATTTCGGTAAAAATCAACTGTTGTTTTGTCAGGATTCACCCGGTCTTCCGATTTTTCATCAAGCGATTTTCTCACCGATGACAAAGCCAATACCTGTGATCACTGCGGCCATATCATTAATATCATACTTTCGGGATCCTGTATGTTCTATTTTCCTCGTTAATCACTGTGCTTATTTCTTTAGTTGTTCCCCCAAATAATGCTTTTTGTTTTTGGCATGAATGGAGCATGGTTTCATGCTTTTCTGTCTATCCCCTGTAGCTTTTTTGATATTTGTTTTACTACAACTTTATAAGATGTTGGATGTCCATTCTTTTCAGTGTTAGTTATCACATCTGATAATTTGTTTCCAGTTGTGTAGTCTAGTTCCACCCTTTGACATGAACTCATTCGGTTCACCATATAGGCACCACTGCAGTTGCAGTTGTTTTCTTCACACAATTTCATTTTCTAAGAAACTATTACATAACTTCTTCTGTCGGATTTTGGGGGGTTGGTGATCTGGCTCTGTTTTGCTACTTACATCTAATTTTTCATTGTTTTCAGAAGATACAAATAGGTGCTGCAAGGTTGCTCTCTGCGTTATTTGTTGAAGATTTTTCACAATCGTATACTTACAGTAATGCGAGTCTTGGATTGGATGATAAGCAGGTTTGGCAGCTTACGAAAAGGTCATAATTCAAGCTTGGATATTATCTAATTTTAGCTTCTAATATGCATATTTTCGTGTCGTAGGTTGCCAATTTCAGGAAATCTATTTGCAATATTCTTTCTGAGCAGCCACCTTGCAACGATGACCTCATTATTGCTACTCTGAAGCTCCTAACGGCAGCTGCACGTAATCAGGTTAGTTGAGCTTAATTTACCCTTGATTAAGTAGGATTTGCTTATCTTTGACTGTTTGCCTGAGGAAATTAGGGATTAGGCTGAAACATGTTTCATATTATAAGTTCGTAACGGTTTTCTGGTCTTTGACACTATTCCTTTGTATAGTGTATATTGCCAAAAAAAAAAAATTGTTTGTCTTGTTCTTCTACTCATGATGTCAAGCCCTCAAATCTGCCTGAAAAATATCAAAGAGTATCTATTTTCATTATACGAATGATAAAAAAGGGCCAAAGTTGTACCATTTTAAGTTACAATATAATGTGTACATAAGAACCCGTCCTTGGAAATTGACAATCATTTGCACTATCCATGCTATGGCTCATCAAAATGTTTACTAAGTTCATGGGTAGTTTTGTAAATTGCTCGTCGACTTCAAATCATACCTTAATTAACATTGTGATTTTGATAAGACCAATTGACAATGCCTTTTTTCTCTGTTTTGATTTTGTAATTTGATCATCTTTACAAAGTTTCCTTGATGCTGATAGTTTCACTAGTTGCAGCCTGCTTTTCTCACTGCCGTCATTTCATCGAAAGAAAATTTGAGTGCTCAAGTGCTGAATGCTGACTCTGAACATCAGCCAAATAAAAGTGAGAATGTATCATTAGATTCCAAGGAAGAAAGTCTTCTGAATGCAGTTCTGCGATGTCTAAAAAAGTCTGAAGATTTATTTCATAGGTATGCTTCGATTAAGTTTAAACTATTCAGTTCACTGATTTTTAAGACATAGTTCATTTAATTTGTTATTTTTCAGCAATCCCAGTATGCTAGTATGCTTGTTGAACTTCCTGAGGTCACTGTGGCAAGGTGCACCTCAGTTTATGAAAACTTTGGAGCAGTTGAAAGTTTCAGAGAATTTTTGGGGACAAGTGTCCTATTCGGTCCTGCTTATCACTAGTAATAAAGGAAAGTTGGAGGAGTTGGCTGGAAAGGAGCTTCATTACGGATATCAACTTCTATCAAATGTATTGGATATACTTGGTTATGAGATATTCCTGCAAAAAAAGTTGATGCATGCCCAGATGGTTGTCAACCAAATATCTAAACCACCAATTAATGGGGGAGAAAACACTGTCGGTTCCAAATGCACAGAAAGTAAAAGTAATAGCCTGAAGGAGATGATTTCAACCTGGTTTAAGAGTTCACAGTTGGGTGACCTGATCAAGGCTTGTGTTTCTTGGGAATATGATGCCAGCAGTCAGCGTGCAAAGGTGAGCTGTGCATTCTATGACTGCTACTTCTTCGGCGTCGAGCCACATGAAATTATTAGTCCATCTAATCTGTTTTGTTTATGTTTTCCAATATTTCAGCACAAAATAAAAAACATGTTCATTTTCTTTAACATTGCAGGTTGCTGTTCTATTTGCTGTGCAAGCAATGGTGAAATTAAGAAGTCGTGACTCGGGTAGTTTGTCTGTGTCACTAATTGAAAGGATTGTTACGTTGTCTCAAAAGGTTTATATCCTTCATCCATGTACACTTTTTAGATGTTTAATTATTTAAGTAAATGTTAATCATATGTAGTCAGTTTAAGCTGGATAAATAATGAAGTGCAACAAGATTGCGCCAAAACCTGAAACTATCATAGAAAGATCTCAGATCTCTTCATCTTTGATGATTCTCTTCATTATAATCAATAACTTCGACTTTGCAACCCATCTGTTTTTGGCTTTCTATGTGCCATCACTAGCTGCAAGTGCATGTACAGTAATATATAAAATTTTATCATTCCATTTTGCTGATAGGTTGTAACCTCGGAACATTGACTTGTGTACTATTTTGTCTTATAATTTGCAGTTGTGCAAGTTACCAGCCTTTACGGAATTGTTAACTCAGTACACTCAATGTGGCTACAGGTGCGCATTATGTTATTTTTCTGTTCCACTTGTTATATTTTGACTGAACTGTATATTTTTATTTTCATATTATATTTAATCATTTGCATGTATGGATTTTTAAAACCACCCTGTAAATTTTGTCATTACTGCGTGTTGCCTAATTCTCCCATCCATCGTATCTGGATGATTTTAAATTCAGTGTAGGAGAGGAGTTGGAGACTTTGATACTAAGCGATCTATCTTACCACGTCCAAGGAGAGCTTGAAGGCCGTCAGATTGACAATAGACCTTTTAAAGAGTTGTTCCAGTTCTTGCTAGATTCCAATATCTTGGATGCTTATAATCACAAACAAGATGACGATGTTTTAGCAAATGTCAAAAGTATTTACCTGTATGATACTGTTCGCCTCAGGGCAGACCTGGGATTAGAAATGTGGGATCGGTTGGCATGGAAAGAAATTAAAGAAGTCGCACAAACTATGCTCCTTTGCCTGCAAGATGCAAATTCAAGAATGCTGCACTCAAATTCCAAGCTTTCAGCTTTAAGAGGGCTAATTATGCTGTTATATATGCATGAAGGCAATGTGAGTTTCAGATTTCTTCAAACATAACTGATCTAAAATGTTTAAGAGGCTCAAATGACAGACTAATCCTATATGTTGATTTAACATTTGCATTTACTAATTGACCATCCCAGTTATTGATAAAACAGTTTGTAGTTTACAAATTGTGCTGGTTTCTTGATTTTTACATGGACTCCGGTATATGTTTGAAAATGTGTGCACTCTACCCTTTTGTTGAGTGTCATATCAGTTATTTGCAACGATTAGCCTTTCTCCCTTTTTTAACCTTTCGCTTATTTTATAGTTTCCTATGCAATGTACATATGAAAACTTTCTCAATGATTGTGTTGAAATTGTACCTTGCAGTTAAAAAAGGATGAAGATTTGACCGCGCTTAAGATTCCCGATGAAGTTGTTTCATCATGCATCAACCACACGTGTCAATGTCTCCATAGCACCCTAGAATCTTTGACTCCTGCTCCTGTTGATAGTGAAGATGTGCTTGATATCGTTACAGCTCAAGCAGAGCTACTGCTATTCCTTGTCAGATCTATAAGTAATAATCTCTCTCAACCTGATTGTGTTCTCATCTTGAAGACCTCTGGATATGGTCTCAAACTATTGTGCAGCTATAAGCCATCTCTTGTTGTTCGAACAGCTAAAAAGTTTTTGCTTATGTTGATCGTCAGCTCAGTAGAGTTTTCTAGCGTGGATTTGTGTTCAGACGTAAGTGGAACTGAATCTGTTGAAGGTTCTACCGAGGTATCTAATTCGTGTTTGGGATTATTACCTATTCTTTGCAACTGCATTCAAGACCCTGAACAATATACCCTGTCCTTGGCTACTATTGATTTAATATTGAAAGGTTTTTCTTCACCTGCTACTTGGTTTGCCGTTATCCAAAAACATCTTCCGTTGCAGCATCTTGTTCAGAAGCTTCATGATAGAACTCTATCCAGTAATGTTTCTGTTACACTGAAATTTCTTTTGAACCTTGCACGTGTGCGTCATGGTGCTGACATGCTACTGAATGCTGGTATCCTTGCATCTATAAAGACGTTATTTTCCGACTTTTCTGAAGGTGGGCCTTTCTCTGTTATCCAAAGTGAGAGAATCTTCTCCAGCCAATCAGACAAAAGTGAAAAGCCTGAACCTGTTTGGGGACTGGGTTTAGCTGTACTTACAGCACTTATTCAGTCTCTTGGAGAAAGTTCTTCCGCTAGTATCATTGATCATCTCATGACTTGCATATTGGTTGAGAAAGCACCTTTGGTTTCGTATTACCTTAGTGCACCTGATTTCCCAACCGAAGGTCATGAAAACAAAAGAGCTCGTGCGTTGAAATCAAATATTTCTTTAAGCGAGCTTAAAGAAACACAAAATACTTTGGCACTAATCTGTGTCTTAGCTAAACATCGAAGTTCATGGAAGAAAATCTTGCAAAATATGGAGTCT
This sequence comes from Erythranthe guttata, assembly GCF_000504015.1. Next base: position 1,771,626 of record NW_012193171.1, read on the forward strand.
CAGTTAAGGGAGAAAAGTATCCATTTATTAGCCTTCATAAGCCGGGCAACTCAGCGCCCTGGAGAATCATTTAGAGGAGAGGCTCCTCTATTGTGCCATCCTGTGCTCAAAGAAGAGTTTGAGTGGTATAAGAAGCAGCCTTTTATTAACAGCAGAAATGGTTGGTTTGCTCTGTCTGCTCTCGGTTGCAAGTTAAACCCCAAATTCGCCCATTTGTCTTCTAGAACAACTGCTCTCACCTTGAGAGATCAGTCAAAAGACAGTGCTAATGTATCTCCTCAGACGCATTTATCGGACTTAATTGCAATTGAAATGTACAAGATTGCATTTCTTCTCCTGAATTTTTTGTGCACACAAGCTGAAAGTGCTGCCAGGAAGGCGGAGGAGATTGGTTTTGTTGACCTTGCACATTTTCCCGAGCTACCTATGCCTGATATCTTACATGGCTTGCAGGTAATCTTAACATCATTTGTCAATTTTTGAATGCTTGGAATAATTTGTATTGTTTAATTATTTTATTGAATACATAATATATATTTAATTAATTAAACTATTAAGTAATATATATAATGTACTAAAATCACACTGATCGCATGCCATTCCGCATCCACTTACTGGTACGGTAAAAGCTATAATTGATTTTGATGTCCTGCTTGCGCATAAACTGTCTTTCGTTTGAGTCGATTCCTTTCATCTTGCTTTGCACGTAACCTCTCTTTCGGCCTTTGGATATCAGGATCAGGGAATAGCCATTATCACTGAATTGTGTGAAGCCGATAAGATGAAACAGCTTGCACCAGAAAAACAGCAGATCTGTCTCTTGCTTTTACAAGTAACAGTCATGGCATTGTACTTGGAGTTCTGTGTCATTCAAATTTGCGGCATAAGGCCCGTATCAGGCCACGTGGAGACCTTCTCCAAGGAACTTCGGCTTCTTGTTAGAGGTAATACTCAATTCTCTCCTAATAATTGGAAAATTTGAAGTGCAATTATATAATGCAATGCTTATTCACTTGTGGTTACAGCAACTGAGGGCCATGTTTTTCTGAAAGAGCCGTTGAAAACCTTGAAGCAAATTGTATCCTTCGTGTATCCCGAGTTAACTCAGCAAGAAGCCTTATTTTGACATAGTAGGTGTATATATTTCTTACAACTATCAGTCAATCTTCGATGTAAAATTTTATGTTGTCTCCAGTAGAGGCTTATTTGTTGTCTAATTGAGTATATATATATATTCCGCGAACATGTGTTTGCAGGACTTACAGAGATTTACATTTCGTTTCATGCGTTGAGAACTCGTCAGAATTTGTAACTTTTTACGACAAAAATCGTCTTACTTTTTATGACCCAATGAATGCTTTCTTAACGTACACCAAAATTGATTCGAGAAACAAGTTAAATTACAGTCTCTAGATGGCCTCCATCTCATGATTAACATTTTTCACGACTCAGATGAAGAACTTGGATCCACTTAGCAGTTATTGTCTAAATTTGGAGGTGGAATCTATTTCTCATTGATTCTTGTTTGACAAAGCTTTTGTATGAATGATAAACCGAACCACTCAAATCAAGAACAAATCAGTCACTAAGACTTGTTGGAATTTGCTAAATGTAGTACCCCATTTTGCAAATGCAACTCGAACTCTTCGAACCTCTCTCTCTCTCTCTCTCTCTCTCTCTCTCTAAACATAATACCCAGAGCTGAATAGAATTACCTTGAATATCGAGGTGAAATCTTAAGATTTTGATTATAAAAAAAATCAACTAAATCGTTGACATTGGTTCATTTTTTTTTTCTGTTTCCTTTTTCTTTTCTTAAAGATACAAGCTAAATTTGAGAAAAGAGAAACGATATGAAGGGAGAGGGCAGGTTTTTATCTTTTTAATTTTTCTTTAATTTTTTGTTTTTCCAAGAAATATATGTATATAATTTTTCTAATATTTTGGGCTGGGCTGGGCTAAGAAAAATAGTATAATAATATAATAATAATAAAGTGGCCCGAGAAGGGTCCAACAAAAAGTCTAAAAAGCATATACCCGTGTGATGCGAGAAACCCTAAACTTAACCACAGTAAAAACTAGTCTAACCCAACCAAGCCCTCTCACAACATACCCCCTCTAGGATCTCGTAACGTGTCCCCCTTCAACGGCCTAGATCACTCCTTCCGTGGATAATGTAATTCACTCCCCCCTATATAAACCTCCTCTCGACCTACTCAATTTCCCAAGTACGATTCAGAAAAACCAGTCAGCTAAAAACAAAAAAAAAATCTCATAGCAATGGCAAACCCTAGAGTTTTCTTCGATATGACCGTCGGCGGCCAGCCTGCCGGCCGGATCGTGATGGAGCTCTACGCCGACGTCGTTCCGAAGACCGCCGAGAATTTCCGCGCACTCTGCACCGGAGAGAAAGGAGTCGGCAGATCTGGCAAGCCACTCCACTACAAGGGCTCATGCTTCCACCGCGTGATCCCCAACTTCATGTGCCAGGGAGGCGACTTCACCGCCGGAAACGGCACCGGAGGCGAGTCGATCTACGGAGCCAAGTTCGCCGACGAGAACTTCGTGAAGAAGCACACCGGACCTGGAATTCTGTCCATGGCGAACGCCGGTCCCGGGACCAACGGATCGCAGTTCTTCGTCTGCACCGCGAAGACCGAGTGGCTCGACGGCAAGCACGTGGTGTTCGGCCAGGTGGTGGAGGGCTACGAAGTCGTGAAGGCGATCGAGAAGGTCGGATCCGGCAGCGGAAGGACCTCCAAGCCGGTGGTGGTTGCTGACTGCGGTCAACTCTCTTAGATCTGTTCTGTGATGATCTGTTTTGTTATAGATCTGATGATGATGATCTCTGGATTTTAATTTTACTGCTTTTTTTAGATCTCGCCTCTTTCTCCTTGAATTATGTCTAGGGTTATGAGATTTCGTTTCGAGTGAGTCTTTTTTTTTTCCCCGTTGAATTAGTGTTTTAATTCGGAGTCTGCCGTATTAAATAAGAATGGATTTTCTTTCCTGAGTATTAGTACTTTTGCCTTACTTTTTATTTCAGTGGATGAAGATGAATTATATTAAAATTTGATATTTGCAATCCCCAGATTCTTGTAAAGCAGATTTTCTTTACTTGAAAATTGAAAATTGACAAGCAAAATTAATCGGTCCATTTGTTTGTTTCTAATAAAATAAGGTGTTCACAAAGCTATAATACTACGACACCAAAAGAACACGTGAGTAGCACGTGAACGGTGCTGTAGAATGATGTGAATTATTAAAGGGTAGTAGGGTACAACAAAGCAAAGTATTCAAGGACGTGTAGGCCACTAACGCGCCTCCGAGTTTTTTGTGGGGAAAGATCTTTCCACACATTTGTCGTCTTGTGTGTGAACCGCTTACCAAGTACGAATTACACTTTATTTTTTATTTTATTTTAATAAGTCGGTCGGTATGAAGTTTAAAAATCCTAAAACATTTGGTAAATTGATAGTGTTTCTATGCTACACCCGGTGAAGGTTACACCGGGTGATTTTTACCGTTGATCTACACACCAATGTGAGTGTGTGTGTGTGTTTATGTGTATATGAATGGTAAAGATCTATCCGATGTATTTCACCCGATGTAGAATAGTATAAGCCGTGATCGAATGAGAATAGGTAGTATTTAACATATATTGGATGTGCAATTGCAAGGAAACTTTATTGTCTATTGGAATAAAGTTAGGGTTCTAACAATTGAGTTCGATTCAGACTTTAGCGGAACCAAGATTTTAAGTCCGCGAGGTCGAATGCATGGGCATTGGCCCTTTGGCCGTATGCTACCTCCACCACTGGATCCAACTAGAATGTATATAGTTTCAATCAAAACAAGTGGAGTTTATGATTTCAAAGTTGTTTTTGAACTTGGATTGATTAAGAATAGATTTGCGTTTGAACGAATTTTAACAGAAACCGAGATCGATTTAATTTGATTTTTAAAAAAATATATTTTTATTTTCATTTTTCCCAATTGAGCTCACATGGTTTGTTCAGTTAATGAGTCGAGCTCCCACGAAATTTGAACAATCGATTTAAAACCGAGTGCCATAAACCTGTTTATGATTTCCATGCCTAATCATATGGTGAAGTAACACGGTTCTACAAGATTGTCAACACGTGGTTCACATGGTTTTGTATATTGGTTTTGTATATGCTAAATTCAGTCAAGTACATCGGGTGAGATCACCATACACGTGTATAGATAACTATCCACTCTGCACACATCCACGTATATGTATACAATTGTGTAAAAATCTATAATACAAAATCACCCGATATACTTGATCCAGTGTAGCATCTACAAGACAATCTCACATTGTATATAACATCTCAAACTAGATTATTAGTTTAGTAAGATCTAGACTAATTTAAATAATTTAGACGCTCAAACTAAAATTTCAACAATAATTTTACATTTGGACCTGTCCAAATTGTGATGGAGTACAAAAAACAAACATCTATAAAGCCTTTTAGGCCCATTGTTACACTCGGCCCATTTCAATCTTTTTCGCATCAGCTTCATCCAAGCCGGATCTTTGAGCCGATCCTTGATACCAGCCGGCTCGGCGCCTTAGATTCCATTCACATTCAGTATACTATAGTGCTGCCTAACCTCCACTCACTCAATCCTCTCTTGGCGGCACATTCGATTCAGATGTCAATTTCTATGGTCTGATCTTCCGTAAAATTCGGTAATCCTAATCCTACTCTGTAATTGCCTCTTGATTATTCTACTGAAATTCAATTTAGATCTAATTTTTTTTTTTTTTAATTTTTTTTTTAATTTTCTTCCCCTTATATAAATTGCAGAACAATTGGGAGAAATATCAATTCATGCAACAATGGAATCTGTGGAATCAACCATCGCCAACAGCAAAATCCTGAATGTAGGGCTTCTGCTAGTAGCAACTCTCGTGGTTGCGAAGCTGATTTCTGCTTTACTGCTGCCCGGATCCAAAAAGCGGCTGCCGCCGACGGTGAGCGCGTGGCCGGTGATCGGAGGTTTAATCCGGTTCCTGAAAGGTCCGGTGGTGATGCTGAGGGAGGAGTACCCTAAGCTTGGGAGTGTGTTCACTCTGAAATTGGTGAATAAGAACATCACTTTCTTAATTGGTCCGGAAGTTTCGGCACATTTCTTCAAGGCGCCGGAATCTGATCTTAGCCAGCAAGAGGTTTATCAATTCAACGTGCCTACGTTTGGGCCTGGTGTGGTGTTTGATGTGGACTACACAATTAGGCAGGAGCAGTTCAGGTTTTTCACTGAGGCGCTTAGGGTTAATAAGCTCAAAGCTTATGTGGATCAGATGGTTATGGAAGCCGAGGTATTTTCTTGTTTCTTCGACTGATTTGCTTTATTGTCTTCTGTGTAATGTAGATATACCAATATAACTGACTTTTTAGATGATCTGATTCATATTATATTTATGCCTTGATAATGTTTCCGTTTTACTACGAATGCATGTGTTTACACATGTCGTTGACTGAGAGTGGTGAATACGTTTCGGTCTTTTGATGTTACAATATGGATATGTTGTATATTACGTTTTCTTTCAGTGAATTACTTAACATCAGGGTGTGGAGGGTAAAGATAAAACCATATTTAACGACGCATTTGACTGGACAAATTCATTGTCGTTTTATCGTATACATTTTCTGTTGTTTACTGTGTTGAACTACTTATCGTTTTGTTCGTAGTGGTTTCTTCTTCCCTCTTGTCCTTGACGCGATTATCTCATATTTTTCGAGCTGTATAGTTTAGTCAAATTGATATAGTGATGGAGTTGATGGTTATTGTTCGGTGATCATTCAAATATTTATTCATAGTCAGATAGGAATCTTTTCGAATCACTATTTAACCATGTTATAATATGTTGATAGTTCCTGTTATAATATTTTGATAGTTTGATTCAACCATGTAATGACTATTGACTCCAATATTTCATCTCCTTAAATTTACAGGAGTATTTTTCAAAATGGGGAGAAAGCGGTGAAGTGGACTTGAAGTACGAGTTAGAGCATCTAATCATACTAACAGCCAGTAGATGCTTATTAGGCGAAGAGGTTCGTAATAAGCTCTTCGATGACGTTTCTGCCCTGTTCCATGACTTAGACAGTGGAATGCTCCCAATCAGTGTCATATACCCTTACCTTCCAATCCCAGCACACAAACGCCGTGACCAAGCTCGCAAGAAGCTAGCAGATATTTTCTCAAGCATCATAATTTCTCGCAAACAAACAGGCAAGACACAGAATGATTTATTACAGTGCTTCATAGATTCCAAGTACAAAGATGGCAGAGCCACAACTGAGTCTGAAGTCACGGGCCTTCTAATTGCTGCTCTATTTGCTGGCCAGCACACAAGTTCGATTACTTCCACATGGTCTGGAGCTTATCTTCTTGAAAACCCTATATACATGTCGGCTGTTTTGGACGAGCAGAAGAATTTGATGCAAAAGCATGGTAACGAGGTTAATTACGATGTTTTGTTTGAGATGGAAACTCTGTACCGATGCATAAAAGAAACTTTGAGGCTCCACCCTCCATTGATAATGCTTCTTCGAAGCTCGCACAGCGATTTTAGCGTGAAGACTAAGGAAGGAATGGAGTATGACATTCCCAAGGGGCATATTGTTGCTACTTCCCCCGCTTTCGCGAATCGGCTCCCACATATTTATAAAGATCCGGACGTTTATGACCCTGATAGATTCTCTCCAGGGAGAGACGAGGACAAGGCTGCGGGGGCGTTTTCGTACATTTCTTTCGGTGGTGGGAGGCATGGATGTTTAGGGGAGCCGTTTGCTTACCTACAAATTAAAGCAATTTGGAGCCATTTGCTGAGGAACTTTGAGATGGAACTTATTTCTCCTTTTCCGGAGATTGATTGGAATGCTATGGTTGTTGGTGTGAAGGGGAAAGTGATGGTAAGGTACAAACGCAGAGCTCTTTTACCTTCACATTGATTAATTGGCTAACATTTGATCAATTGCTTGTTTTAGATTTTGATGCATGTTCTTTTTAAGTTTTGAATCCATCAAACTTGTGCTTTATATATTTATTTATGTAGAAGTATTTGATTTGCTCTTGCAGTATTGAATACTACTGTTTCAGTTTGCTATCAACTTCTTGAGAATTTGTAGTTTTCTGATTTTCATCTTTTGTTTTATTGGGTTATTTGTATGCTACATCGGGTGATTTCTTGCTGTTGATCTACACACACCAATGTGGGTGTGGATGTGTGTGTGCGTTTGTGTGTATATGAAAAGTAAAGATCTACCGGGTGTATTTCATCCGATGTAGCATAGAATAGACCAATTTATTGCTGAATTGGAGTAATTATTTGCCAGATGTGTTCCCTGATATTAGCTCGTATAGGCATTTCATCAAACACTTACTACTCGTACTCATACTCGTACTATTGATTATTAAGCAAAATCTCCACCACTCTTCTGCCACAAATTGATGATATCAGTAGCCTGATTGAGAAGAAGAACCACTTGCTTGTTGGAAATCCATGATTTACTCTCCAGCAAAAACGTGAGTTTCTTTTCTCGGCCAAAAATAATACGGGCTGAGTGGAACCGTTTCGGGCCCGCCCCCAATCATTTGATTTAGGGCTATTCCTATGTTCTTGTCCATCCATACAAATTTCAACACCAGCCTCGGCTTCTTCACCGCCACAACTGCTTCGTTTCTCTTCTCTTTCTCTTCCACCATGATCGACGATGCAGAGAGATTCTCATGGCTTTCAGTTTCATTTTCTTCGGACGTAGTGAAATCGATTCAGTCTTCAGCGCGGGAAAATTTCGATTTTGAGGTAATTCTGCTGCGATTGAAAGATTTGAATAATTATTGCGCGTTACCCCTCCCACTGTTGATATCATCTTCTTCTTATGCTGTGTTTAGTCTGAGAGAATGATAAGTGAAATGCTATTTAAATTACGACTGAACTTAGAAAACGTTTTTCTAAAAGCGGCATCTTTACAAAAATAATAGGGTTATAAATTAGAACCGCTCCTGAGGTATGGTCAAATTACGAAAAAATTCCTCCTGTTTGAATAATTACATTTACCCCTCAACTATGAATCTTCTTAAACGTCCACCCTTATGGTGTCAAATTCAACATAATATTCCGCGTATTGTTCTTTATTTTGTACTCGTTTTGTTCAAAAATACAGCTTCTGATGCACCATAATTTGATATATATAGAAGCCAAAAAATACATCTTATGATCATCTTGCTTCAAAATGTGGAGCTCGAATGAGATAAAACGGTTACAAAATTGAGATTATTTCATATAATCTAGAAGATTCCTCTAAATTTGAAACCGCATGAGTGGCTGTGTAAAAAAAATTATAGTTGATGGGTGGTTGTAATTATCCAAACATGAGAGAATTTTTCATAATTTGACCATATCTCAGGTGTTGGTTATATAATTTACCCAAAATAATAGCATTTATTTGAATTCGATTAAATTGGGCAGTATTTGAATTTTAATTTCCAAGGAAGTGGGCAAATGGCTCTTGTTTATACTTTTTGGAATTAATTATAATTTATATTACCTTTTTCTCACCTACCAGAGTTGATTGAGTTGAGGCAGACACGGGTTGGAATATATAGTTTCCAAAATATATATTATTATTTTATTTCTCTTCATGTCTAAAAATAATATAATAAACAAATATTTATATATAATAAAAATAACCCAACGATTTAATAAATCGAAATTCGTCACAGCTAAGCTAATGGTTTACGCCTTGTTAACAAAGATACTGACTACTGTACAGTATAAAAACAAATTACAGCTACGTAATTTCATGGAGTAAACTGCAAAAACTACCCCTGTGTTATCTCGAAATAGCAAAAACCCCCCTGTGATAAATAAACTAGCAAAAACCCCCCTGTGAAATTTAGTCAAAGGCAGAATCCCCCCTAGCTGATTTTTTAGACTTGAAATGACAAAATTGACCCTCAAAATGTATTTATATATATACATATTATATGTATATTTATTCTTTTTAATTTATTTGTTTAGAAATTAAAAAAAATAGTAAACAACTAAATTGATTATTTTTTAAATAAAATAATTAAAATATTTATAAAATATAAGAATTTATTAATTGCAAGACTCCAGGGGTATTTGTGTCTTTTTATATCAAGTCAACCCTCAAATAGTTCCATAGGGGGGTTTTTGCTATTTAAATAATTTCACAGGGGGGGTTTTTGCTAGTTTATTTATCACAGGGGGGTTTTTGCTATTTTGGAATTACACAGGGGTAGTTTTTGCAGTTTACTCTAATTTCATGATTAAGAAACACATTTAATTACGAAAGAAAAAAAAAAATAAAAAAATTCATATTTACAGCTCGAGAAAAATACCTGTACTGGAACGAGCACTCAATCGTTGACTACTCCTCATATTTCTTCTATTTACAATTTTTGTTAGCATCTCCAAAATCTTACAGATTTGTAGTATGCGAATTGCGACGAATGAAATTCTCCGTCTGCAATAAGCAGTTAACCGCCGGCGGCGGCGAATTTCTTTAGATTTTCACTGTTTTGTCGTTTTTAATCTCTTATGCTTTGTGATTGATTGCCGGAAGTTTGAAATTGTCCGATTTACAGGTTGTATTTTAACATATAGAATTAGATTTGATTAGGTCTTTTCTGTTTTCGATTATTGGTTGTTCGTATCGAACATAGAGACAGAGAATCTCTCTCTCTCTCTCTCTCTCTCTCTCTCTCTCTCTCTCTGGTGTATAGAGAAGGAGAGAGTGATGGGGGTTTCAGATAATACGAGAGGGTTAGTATTGGCAATGTTGTCTGGTTTGTTTGTTGGGACGAGCTTTATTTTGAAGAAGAAAGGTCTTCGCCGTGCTGCTTCTGCTGGTTTACGTGCAGGTATGCATCAATTCAATACCTGCGGATTTTAATTTATTTTTTTCATCGTACTTTGTTGTAAGTTGATTTTGAGTATTTGTTTAAGCATGTATAGTTGATTAATCAACTATACATGATTATTCAGTTCCAATTGAAATTGATCTTGTATTGTTGATTTATAATTTCAATTGAAACTGAATATCCTTAAATCTCAATTTCATTGGAAGCGATTTTAGTTCGTCTTTGATGTTTACGAGGATTGCCGTATATGATGTAAGAAAACGAATTGTTTTGCCTTGTGGTTGCTGTCTTGTTTTTATATGGATGTTTCGACATTATGGTCATATAATGAAACGAAAAGGGAAAAAAATTGTCTTAGCTTGTTTGTTTTTGCTTGTTCACCGTTTTGTGCTATTATTATCGCAGGTGTTGGAGGCTATACTTACTTATTAGAACCTCTATGGTGGGCCGGCATGATTACCAGTAAGTCATGAATTGCATTTCCGGCTCCCGTTTTTGCCGACAGATATTTAGTGTTCGTTTTAGTCACTAGTTGTCTTTTTCTGTGCAGTGATTGTTGGAGAGATTGCAAATTTTGTTGCTTATATTTACGCCCCAGCTGTTCTTGTCACCCCTCTCGGTGCATTGAGTATTATCGTTAGGTTCGTTTTTCCAAATCTCTCTTACATGTGAGAAAATTGAACATTGTTAGGCTTTCTTGTGAACTTAGCTTATCTAAATCGCTGGTCATGATTATGAAACAGTGCTGTTTTGGCACACTTTATGTTGAAGGAACGGTTGAGATTAATGGGCGTACTAGGATGCGTGTCTTGCATCGTAGGATCTGTAGTAATTGTTCTACACGCCCCCCAAGAACAAACTCCAAGTTCCGTACAAGAAGTCTGGGACTTAGCATCACAACCAGGTTTGTCTCGATTATTTTTCCATTTTTCGTTTTTTCTGATTAATTTGTAATAATTGCTTATTTCTGTGCAATGCTTGTTTGTACAGCATTTCTAGCATACGTGGCAGCTACATTATCAATAGTAGCAGCGCTCATGCTTCATTTCGAGCCTCTATATGGTCAGACAAACATATTGGTTTACCTAGGAATTTGTTCCTTAATGGGCGCCCTTACGGTAACTATTGTTTGCATTATTATTGTCTGACGTGGACACGCTTCTGTTACCTAAATTTATGCTGCATTTTGTTCATGTGAAGGTTATGAGCATAAAGGCAATTGGGATCGCAATAAAACTTACTTTGGAGGGGGTCAATCAATTTGGATACGCCCAAACTTGGTTTTTCGTTTCGGTCACAGTTATCTGTGTTATCACACAGTTGAATTATCTGAACAAGGTAAACCAAATTGGTGACAATTAACATTGTCGTATTCTTGTCTGAAGAGAAAACATTAACTCGAACATATGTTTGTTCAGGCACTGGACACTTTCAACGCAGCAATTGTTTCTCCAATATATTACGTGATGTTCACAACTCTGACTATAACTGCAAGCGCTATAATGTTCAAGGTATAATATAATATTACATAATACAGTAGATGCTCAGTTTATCCAATCCAGCATTCACTATCAATAATCGGATCGAAAACTATTTTTCAGGATTGGTCGGGTCAGAATGTGAGCAGCGTTATATCCGAACTATGCGGATTCATTACAGTCCTCACAGGAACAATCATACTTCACATGACTAGAGAAGAAGAGCCATCACCCACAGCAGGTATATAATATAATCAAAGTTGAAATTTCACGAAAGAAAACCAATTTCTCGACGTGGGATTTTGTTGTTCGAGGGGTTAATTAACAAATACCGGGATTATTTAATCCGTGCAGGAACAATGACTTGGTACGGTGAAGATGCATCAAAAGGTTTAGAAGACGGTCATTTCATTACATTAAATAATTCAGATTACTTCCACAAACCATTGCTTTCGTGGGACACCACTCTCGAAACATAATTCTCGGTAATTCTTTCATCGACCTTTTGCAACAAAGGTTGCATCGACGGGGTTTTGCTTGTCGATTTTACGAATAGACTTTGTAAATGGCTTGATTTAATTAATTGTATCATATTTGATTGTCTTGTTTTGAGGTTTGAGCACCAATTGTTGTTAGGATTGTTTGATTTTTTTTGTATGTGCAGTAAAGGATTTTTAATTGAAATAGAATATTCAAATATGTGTATTTTTTTTTCTTTAGTTGTATTTATATTTATTAAAATTATTTAATTTGATTGTAATAAATAATTTATAATATTTGTGGTGGGCATGTTTTTTTTCCTTATTCTAGAAAAACTACTAGTGCCAGCTATCCACACAAGCCAACTCATCAGTCCTATCTGTTTATTACTGTATTATTACACTGGCAAATAAATATAAAATATAATTACAAAATCAACCAAAAATAAAAAAAAACAATCTCGGTCGTACGTTGCTTTTGAACACAATCAGAATCCTATTTGGATTCGAATTAGAACTAATAATGTGAGCCGTCGGATCAAATTTTGTAAACCTACGTGTCTTTTATAAAACAATTTAAAAGACGCAAAATCTCCACAAAACCTACAGCCACACACACTATTACACCATCAGAAAACACGCACACGAAAAAAGCTTTTTAGAGAGAGAAAGAGAGAGAGAGAGAGAGAAGCAACCATGGCGGCAACCGTGAGCGCGTGGGCAAAACCAGGCGCATGGGCTCTTGATTCCGAGGAGAACGAGACGGAGCTCCTCCAGCAGCACAAGGAGGATGTCGCCCCCGCTAAAGGCCATTCCAACGGCGCCGGAACGGCGGATTTTCCGTCACTCTCCGTCGCCGCCGCCACAAAAACCAATAAGAAGAAGAAGCCGCAGAAGATGTCCGTTGGTGATTTTTTGTCGTACAACGAACCTAAGCCATCGGTGTATCAGCCCAAGGGTTTGACGCATGAAGAAAATTTGGTCCTCCCCAAGGGTCCACGCGAGCGCACCGACGAGGAGCTCTCTCGGAATAAAGGATTCAGATCCTACGAGAGAGACGAGCAGCCGCGCCGTAATAGGGATTCAGATCGCGAATTCATCCCGTCTAGGGCTGACGAAACCGACAATTGGGCGGTTGGGAAGAAATCTGTTAATAGTTCTGGATTCGAGAGGAGGGAAAGGGGAGAAAGGAATGGGTTCTTCACCGATTCGCAATCTCGAGCAGATGATGTTGATAATTGGGGATCTAACAAAAGTTTTGTGCCGTCGGCTGAGCCTAGGCGATACGAGAAACGAATGGGTTTTGGATTGGAATCTGGTAATGGCGGTGCGGATTCGGATAATTGGGGGAGGAGAAAGGAAGAAGAGGGGAGAAAACCTGCCGGTGCGTTTGACAGTTTGAGGGAGAGGAGAGGGGGTTTCGATTCCAACGGGGCAGATTCGGAGAGCTGGGGAAGGAAACGAGAAGAGGGGAATGGCGGTGGTGGTGCTGTTGGTGGTCGGCCGAAATTGAATTTGAAGCCAAGAACCCTACCAATAATCGAAGTGCAAAAAGTCGAGATTGCCCCTGTTGTCCCTGTGAGTGAAGTGCAAAAGGAAGAGATTGCCATTGTTGTGAAGCCGAGGACAAGTAACCCCTTTGGTGAGGCGAGGCCTAGGGAGGAGGTGTTGAAAGAGAAGGGGCAAGATTGGAAGGAGATTGAGGAGAAGCTCGAGTCGACAAAGTTGAAGGAGGTTGTTTCTATAGGAACTGTTGATGTGCCTGTGCCTGCGAAAAGAAGCTTCTGGAGTGGGAATGGGAGAGACAGGGTTCAGCCCGAACATAAGACCGAGAAGGCTTGGAGAAAGCCCGAATCAGTTGGTTCTCGTCCACAGAGGTTTGTGATTTAGTTTATGCTATTGTCACCACATGATTTATGGATATTGTTTACATATTTTGATTGTTGGTGATGTTTTGTTTGTGTGGTTGAGAACTGTTCGACATGCGGGTTTTTAGTGGATGATGTTTTCGTATGCTAATTGGTTGATGTTTTTGTATGTCAATTGGCTGTGCAGTCACAATGCTTAACTTTTAAAGAATCGAGTGTTTGGTTTCTGAATCTTCATATACTTAAAATGGTGTGCAGTTTTTTGTTGGTTGTTACTTGTTAGCTACTTGATTGGTCTCGACAAACACAATCTTGTGTTATATAATACATTGTCTTTATCAAATGCCCGTTTAGATTGAACGTTCTATAGCTAGGTTACCACTACACTGCATGATTGTTTTGCTAGTTTATAGGCTTGTAACAGATGCAAGATTTTGTGTTTTACTGCCTAACTTGATTTTGTTGATGAATTGTTTTACCCTACAAGAGTAGTTGTTGTTTGAGCCATGCAACTAATTTTGTATTTTATTTCAACAGTAAGTTGTATTTCGTGCATTTATCTAGTGTTGGATTTTTACGCACTATCACCATTGAATGTTTTCTTTACGTAAAATATATGCATCAACATAGAGAGGGTTCAGCTGGTACCAAAAACTGAGGGGGCTTGGATGAATATTGATATTCTCAAGCTTGGAAAAACGAATAGGGTTTTACAACTTGATTGAATCTTGATATTCTCAAGCTTGGAAATGCGAATAGGGTTTTACGACTTGAATGAATCTTGATATTCTCAAGCTCTTTGTTTCCATGCATTCTTTACCGTTTTTATATTTCTTGTCGTTATTTTTCACTGAAATAATTTTTTTTACTTGTTTCGTTTTCGTAGTGCTGGTGAATCTGAAAATGGAACTGCTGAGAACACTGAAAACGGACACGCTGAAGAAGTGGCTGAAGAGAGAAATACTGAGAAGTGATGCCAATGTGTCGAAAGCAACACTAGATGTGGCGCAAATTGATGTGGCAAAAAAATGAGTTGATAGGATTTTGATTTTACATTTTCTTTTTTTGGGTTTTAATTTACAAAATGTCATTTCAGTGAAGAACAATATAAAGAGCAGTTTTGGTAGACTTGTGGTTAGACGTACCTGGTTTGTTTGTACTTTGTGTGGTGACTATTTATTGTTTTCTTTTTTCTTCTGTTGAATTTTTTGGAGATAAATTATATTATTTATTGGATAATCAATATTGAATGTTTTTTATGCATACTTGGAGCAATGCCATCAACATTTATACATGGTTTTGCTTTTGTGCTTTTGAGAAGGTGAATACCGAACCCAAAACCGAACCCGAAACCGAATACCATCATTGTACTGCGATACTGGTTTGATATTGTGCAGTTACATTAATGAAAACTCCTTACCAAGATTTTTGAATTTTTTTTCCTCCCAGGTGTTAATGCTACTTTGACATTACCCTCTCTCTCTCTCTCTCTCTCTCTCGCTCTCTGATGTAATTATTGGTACCAAAGCATCCCACATCATCCAGAATTTCAAATATTATTCTGCTTATTACAGTGTCAATGATAGAAGCTGGATCCATCTGATAATTCAAGCACAGCATTAAATACAACTCCGTACCTTTTTTTTTTCTTCCCTCATCTCACAAGACACAAATTCAGCCCCTCATAAATGGAGACAGTTGAGAGTTGTAAGAAACTAAGAACCATCACATTTTTATTACTACTACTTTTTTTTTTCTTACTCATAAGTGTGCTGTATTCACATAAATTCATTCACACCTACATTTTCTCTTTTAACCCTCTACTACTTAATGTTCTCTCTCGCCAGCTTTTTTTCTTAACTCATGGATTCATTTTTCTTCACAGCTTTTCTCATTGTTGCGGCATCCGCCATTGATGGAGCTCGTGGAGCTACGGTCCTTAGCGGAACTGTCTTCTGCGACCAATGCAAAGACGGACAGGTGTCCCTTTTCGATTACCCCTTATCTGGTAATTATTTATATATATATATATATATATTTTTTTTTTACCGTTTAAATGAATTTCGGAAAGATGTTTGTTTTACGTTGTTTTGTTGTATGTAGGGATGAAGGTGACGATGGTCTGCCCGGGGAGCGACGGGCAGTTCACTGCATGGAGAGAAGAAACCACGAACTGGTTAGGTAACTACGGTATGAGATTCGACGGTACGCCGAATCTGATTGGTTGCTACACTCAGGTTTCCGGCAGCAACGGGCAGGTTCCGAACGGCTGTGGGGCAGCTGCTGGTCCCGCAAAGTCTCCAAGACTTTTGTTCAACATGTTTGATATGGCAATGTACGCTGTGGATCCTTTGCTTTCTCAGCCTGCAGCGCCCATGCCCTTCTGCCCGAGATCTGCCGCCCCCACTCTGCCTCCACCGCCACCTCAGCAGTCATTTTTCCCACCACCGCCACCTCAGCAGCCGCTTTTCCCACCACCACCACCTCAGCAGCCATTTTTGCCACCGGTGTCTCGGTTGCCTCCGACGCCTCCACTACCATTTTTAGAAGCTTCCGCTTGCCCCCACCAGTAAGAATTCATCATTTTAGGTCTCGTTTGGTTCGATGTATATATATATATATACATGGCGTTATATATACAATTATTATGAACAGAGAGAGTGTTTGTTTATTCCAATAACGAAAATTTGTGGTCAATACAAAATTCAGTTGTCTCGATAACTAGAGAATTGTGCAATAGACCTCTTGATCCAAATATAGAATTCGGCTAATCTCATTTTGACAACCAAACAAGGCCTTAGAACGGTGATTTTGAGGGCACACAAAGTTTCAACTTAAGCCTTACAAGTTTCACATTTGTATTATATGTAGGAAATGGATGATGCCGGAATACAGATGCTACTGGAAGGTGGTGGGCCCGGACACAAAAGTGTGGGTCGTTTTCGGGCTGATTGCGGCCCGTAAATACGGGACGGACATAAGCTTGGGCCAAGCTATGATCGGAAGAGGGGACCCTTACCGAACCCTCCTAAGAGAAGGAACAACTTCACTACTGAACTCATATAACAGCATTCAATTCCCATTTAATTCGATTTCTGTCGTCGAGCATATTAACTTGGCCTTAACCGGTTCGACTCGACAAGTTCTCCACACTGCTTTCGCCTTCATGAAGGCTAATTTGGGCATTGGCTCTAATGCAACCTGCAGATTCACTTCCTGCAATTGATTATTGTAACTTTAATTATATTAGCCTCGATTATATGATACAGATTGTACTATATAATATATATGAATGGAGAGAGATTTTAATTTCTTTTTGAAGTGTTGTTGATTGTTGTATGGAAGAAATTGGTTATTGTCGTATTAATTGAATATTCGATAAATTAATAACTTCGTTTAAAAATTTATGGAAATATAGAAGTAGCTGAAAGACAAATTGTTGACTTTATAATTCATCAGCTAGAAAAACCAGGAAATTAAGAAGCAGCAATGGCGGCAACAAGATGGGGACCACCATCTCTCCTCCCCAAACCTTGGTTATTCTCCTACTTCTTCTTCTTCTCTCAGAACCGTACTTCCAGATCAACGGCCACGATTTCGAGATAGAAGAGGCGACAATCGAGGACGTACAGCGTGCATTCTGCGATAACAAGCTCACTTCTCGCGAGCTCGTTGACTACTACCTGGACCGCATCGAGAGCCTCAATCCGGTGCTACGCAGCGTAATTGAAATCAATCCCGACGCCGTGGCCGAAGCGGAGAGGGCTGATTCCGAGCGGCGGGCGGCGGACAATGTCAGCCGTTCATCTCTACACGGTATTCCGGTGCTCCTCAAGGACAGTATTGCTACCAAGGACAAACTCAATACCACGGCTGGATCGTACGCGCTGCTTGGCGCGTCAGTCCCACGCGACGCCGGAGTGGTGGAGCGGCTGAGGAATGCCGGAGCCGTGATTTTGGGGAAGGCGAGTATGAGCGAGTGGTACCACTTCCGGTCGCCGGGTATTCCCAATGGTTGGTGCGCCAGATCTGGCCAGGGTTTGGTCAGTCTAATTTTCCCCCCTTTTTCAAAAAAAATTATTTATCTTCCTTTTTTAAATTATTGACTCCATTATCAAATACATAACTGATAATCATCACTGCTATAGTTCAATTTTTTACTTTTATTTAAAAAAAAATTAAAACTAAAAAATCCAGAATCCATACGTGAAAAGTGGAGATCCATGTGGTTCGAGTAGTGGATCAGCAATCTCAGTAGCAGCAAACATGGCAATGGTGTCTATAGGAACCGAGACAGACGGGTCACTCATCTGCCCGGGTGATCATAACTCAGTTGTAGCACTCAAGCCCACTGTAGGCCTCACTAGCAGGGCTGGTGTTATCCCACTTTCACCTCGCCAGGACACAGTCGGGTAAATTTTTCCGAGTCTACATTGTCACATTGTTTTGAATTGTATTAATCCGATGATGTTTATGAGCTGTGTTTGAACATGAATTTTAGTTCAGGCCTATATGCAGAACAGTTTCCGAAGCAGCTCATGTTTTGGATACAATTGTGGGATACGATCCAAGAGACTCTGCAGCAACAATGGCAGCTGCTAAGTATATCCCTTCGGGTGGCTATGCTCAGTTTCTCAACAAAAACGGGCTCGAGGGAAAGAGATTAGGTGTTGTCAGAAATCCATTCTTTACCGTGTCTTCAAGAACTCCGGTTTTTGAGGCCCATCTTCGAACATTGAGGTACTTCTTTTCAGTGTAGCTCAGATTATGAAACGAACATATTTTGTATTGAGTGGTTTTTTGTATCTCAAGGGAGAAAGGGGCAACTATTCTCGATAATTTAGAGATAGGGAACATTGATACCGTTTTGAATCCTGTACTATGTGGGGAGGCGATGGTTTTGATGGCAGAGTTTAAGGTGTCGCTAAACGAATATTTGAAAGAACTAATTACTTCTCCCGTGAGGTCGTTATCCGACGTTATAATCTTCAACCAGAACAATCCTGTTTTGGTTAGTCCATTGCACTAATCTTGCATTGTTTGATCATATTATAGTTGATGCCATTATATAATTCTTTTTTTTTGGCATGAAATGTTTGTATTGTAGGAAAGAAGTGAGGAATTAGGACAGGACATTCTTATTGCTGCAAATTCGACAAACGGGATTGGAGAGGAAGAGAAACAGGCTATAGATACGATGGAGAAGCTTTCACGAGAAGGGTTCGAGAAGTTAATGCTGGATAACGAACTGGATGCAATGGTGACTTTGGGTTCCGACGCAGCCACTGTGGCAGCGATCGGAGGTTTTCCGGCGATCACTGTGCCAGCTGGCTACGACGACTCCGACGGGATGCCGTTTGGGATGTTTTTCGGTGGTCTGAAAGGGACAGAACCTAAATTGATCGAGATTGCTTACGCGTTCGAACAAGCTACAATGATTCGAAAGCCCCCTTCTTTCAAATCGCTTGGTTTAAGCTGTAGTATGTAATTCATTTGTGTTCATTCCTGTAGTTTCAAGATTTCGGATTAAACTAAATTTTTAATTGTAGCTGAAGAAAGGGAATAGAATAGAATACTATGATATCAATATCATTAATTAAAAAAAATTTAAAAAGAATTTGTTGGTTAAATGAAGGAAATTGGGGGGACCTTTCACTTTCAGTCGTTTTCAAAAAAAATAAAAAAATAAAAAAATAAAAAAATAAAAAAATACGAGGTTTCTTTCGTGTACAGAAAAAAATTGCAAAAGCTGAAAATGGAAGAGTTTGATTTCACAATTGAAGAAGCTACAATAAAAGAAATTCAACAGGGTTTTGCGGAAGGCAAGCTCACAGCAAGAAAGCTAGTTGACTTGTACTTGCAGCAGATCGAGAGCCTGAATCCAGTGCTTCGCGGGGTAATAGAGGTGAACCCTGACGCTCAGCAATTAGCAGATGAATCCGACAATGAGAGGAGAGAGAAAATTAGAGATAGTAATACCGTGGGTGAGCTCCACGGTATTCCGGTGCTCCTCAAGGACACGATCGGAACCCTTGACAAGATGAGCACTACCGCCGGTTCGTACGCTCTGCTCGGATCCAAAGTTGTCCGAGATGCTACGGTGGTGGAGCGGCTGAGGAACGGCGGCGCCATCATTTTGGGCAAAACCAGTCTCAGCGAGTGGTACAAGTTCCGTTCAATTGACGGAGTTCCTAATGGCTGGTGCGCACGCGCCGGCCAAGGAGTGGTTTGTACTTTCTACCCCCTAAAACACACACACACACACACAACACACATTTCTAGGGTTTAATCTGATACGGAATTATAAAAAACCAGTATCAATTATGAAAACTTTGTAAAAGAAAATCGAGATCTACAATTTGAAGACGTGTGAACAAAAATTGCAGAATCCGTATTTATCGACAGGAACGCCTTGTGGATCGAGCAGTGGATCTGCAATATCAGTAGCAGCAAATATGGTGTCTGTTGCATTAGGTACCGAAACTCACAGCTCCATAATCTGCCCTTCGGATCATAACTCAGTCGTCGGAATCAAACCAACGGTAGGCCTCACAAGCCGAGCTGGTGTTATACCAATGACACCCCGTTGGGACACAATCGGGTATTAATAATAATAATCAGAGTTGCTAATCATGCATTTTTTAGGAATTATTTATGGGTGAATTGATTTTTTTTTTTTGCAGGCCGATATGCAGGACTGTATCGGATGCAGTTTATGTGCTTGATGTAATAGCAGGTTTCGACCCAAGAGATGAAGCAACGGAAGAAGGGGCTAAATATATTCCCGAAGATGGATATAAACAGTTTCTTAAAGAAGATGGTCTGCAAGGAAAGAGGCTCGGTATTGTCAGACGTCCTTTTCTGGATAAAATACATGATACTGCTGAATTTAGAGCATTTGAACTTCATATAGATACGCTAAGGTATTAGATTAATAGGGCATTTTATCTCTTTTTATTTCTTTTTGTACGTGTAATTAATTATGTTGTTTTGGGCGAATGAAGGAAGCAAGGTGCAGAAGTGATGGACAACTTGGAGATAGATCGTGTAGACGAGATTTTGAACCCGAATGATAGTGGTGAAATGTCTATTATGATGGCTGAGTTTAAGACATCTATAAATGTTTACTTGAAAGAACTGGATAATTCTCCGATTCGTTCTTTAGCAGATATTATTGCCTTTAACGAGAGCAATCCAGAGTTGGTATGTATCGACGCATCTACTTTTCTATTTTATATTTTGATTTGTCATTGAAAAAGAAACAGATTTTCTCGGATTGAAAATTGACCATCTTAGAAATAATGCATTCGCAGGAGAAGCTTACAGAGTATGATCAAGAAACCTTCATTGCAGCTGAAAAGACAGACGGATTAGGAGAGTACGAGAAAGCTATACTTGAAAAGCTGGAAAATATTTGCCTGAATGGATTTGAGAAACTAATGAAGGAACATGAATTAGATGCAATAGTGACACCTGGCTCACGGGCTTGTCCCGTTTTTGCTATCGGAGGGTATCCAGCAATAACAGTGCCAGCTGGCTACGAGAATGACGGGATGCCATTTGGAATCTGTTTTGGGGGTTTAAAGGGCAGTGAGCCAAAGCTGATCGAAATCTCTTACGCCTTTGAAAAGGCCACAAAAATTCGACGGCCCCCTTCTCTTGGTGGTAGCTAAGAGGTAATATAGTAAAAATATGTGGGCTTTGTCTTGAAATGGCTGTTTTTAAGGATTCATCGGTTGATGAAAATCCGAACATGTGATTAATCCTTGTTTTTTAGCAGTAGTACAGTGATGTAAAAGTTGTTCAATTATCCAACAGCCAGCTGCAATTACAAAATTTCATAAAGAAAACAGGCCTGCTCAGAAATATAGAAATAGTATGAGCCGGCAAATTGTATGGAAATATTCTACTTATATTTTTTTTGTATAAATTTATTAATTATGTGACATATACCTTTTAATAAACAATTTCTACATGTATGTAATAAATCAGCACTCTAGCAGTATTCAGTTCAAATCAAGAAAGAAGCATGCAAGCTAAATCCTCCTCATCTTTACTCACTCTATTTGCCTTTATCCTATTAGCATGGCCAAATTCATCACCCATCAAGATTATATGCGAAGCAATTTCAATAAAAGAAGCCACAATTCAAGATTTGCAGACGGCTTTCGAGCAAAACCAACTCACCTCAAGGCAACTCACCGAGTTCTATCTCAACGAAATTCAAAAGCTCAACCCGCTTCTCAAAGGGCTTATCGAAGTGAACCCTGATGCACTTTATCTAGCGGACAAAGCAGATCAAGAAAAGAAGACAAAGCCACACAGTTCGTTACCCACACTACATGGAATTCCGATTCTTCTCAAAGACAACATAGGAACGAAAGATAGCCTTAACACCACCACAGCTGGATCATTTGCACTCGTTGGATCAGTTGTTCCTCGAGATGCAGGTGTTGTAATGAAGCTGAGAAAAGCCGGAGCCATCGTTCTTGGTAAGGCTAGTTTGAGCGAATGGGCTAATTTCCGTGGTTTAAATGCCCCCGATGGTTGGAGTGCTAGAGGTGGCCAAGGAAAGGTGGTTTTTCATTAACATTTGTGTGTGTGTGTGCGCGCGCAATATGAAATAAAAAATATAATCACAAATCTATCATTAATTCTGCAGAATCCTTATATTTTGTCGGCTAATCCTTGTGGTTCGAGTAGTGGATCGGCAATATCTGTGGCATCTAATATGGTGGCTGTGTCATTGGGAACCGAGACCGATGGTTCGATTTTGTGCCCTTGTAGCTTTAATGCTGTAGTGGGTATAAAACCAACTGTTGGTCTTACGAGTCGAGCTGGAGTAATTCCGATTAGCCCAAGGCAGGACACCATAGGGTATCCTTTTTCTCTCTCGCTCTCTCTCTTCTTATATTTCTTACACAAGTCTTGTCTGAAGACTGAAAATAGTAGGACTAAGGTTTGTTGATGTATTACATTGGATGAACAACAGGCCTATCTGTAGGACAGTATCAGATGCTGTTCATGTTCTTGATGCAATTGTTGGCTTTGACTCTAACGACGCTCAAGGAACTCGAATCGGGTCCCAGTACATTCCCTATGGTGGTTATACCCAATTTCTGAAAGTGGATGGACTAGAGGGAAAGAGATTGGGCATAGTGAGAGATCCCTTCTTTACTTTTTCCGATAAACTTCTTGAACAAACTTTTCAGCAACATTTGCAGACATTAAGGTACATCATATGATCAAGAAGATAGTTTTTCGCATTCATCGCACTGTGTTCGTATGTAATATGACAAGTTTTCTTCAACTTTCAGACAAAACGGAGCAATCTTGGTCGATAATTTGGAGATAGCCAATATCGACGCAATCTTGAACGCTACTTTAAGTGGCGAAGCAATAACATTGTTAGCAGAATTCAAGATTTCTTTGAATACTTACCTGAAAGAGCTAGTTGCTTCTCCAGTGAGGTCCTTGGCTGAAGTTATAGCCTTCAACCAAGAATTCTCTGATGTCGTAAGTGAAAACCCGAAACTATATGTATGTACTTGTAAGTTTCATTTTTTCTTAATGGATTTGCAGGAGATGATTAAAGAATTTGGCCAAGAAATATTTTTGGCATCTGAAGCAACTAACGGGATCGAAGATTTAGAGAAGAAAGCAATATCGAGCGTGGAAAATTTAACGAGAAATGGGTTCGAAAAACTGATGATTGAGAATAAGTTGGATGCATTGATGAGTGTTGGACCTAGTATTGCCCCTGTTCTTGCAATAGGTGGATTTCCAGGGATCACTGTTCCTGCTGCATACAATAGTAAAAAGATTCCAGTCGGGATTTCTTTCGGTGGATTGAAGGGTTCTGAACCTAAATTGATTGAAATTGCTTACGGCTTCGAGCAAGCAACAAAGATTCGAAAGCCTCCAACATTCATACCATGAAAAAACATTCTTCCTATGTACGTTGTTATCTTGTAATGTAACATATTTTATGCAATTATACTTATGTGATGTTTAATCCCATTAAAAAAAAATTGTACAGTCTTCATTTTTTTTTTTTTTTGAGTAAATTCAAATCCATTACAAAAGGAAGTAGGGGAAGAGGGACTCGAACCCTAGACCGTTACTCTATTGGTAAAGGCTAGGTACCATTTAAAGATTTATCATACTACTTTTTCTGATTTAAATTTTAATATAATAAAGATTATCCAGCTTATATTTCATAGTTCAAGAAACATAAAAAAAATTACAGTTTCTTGTTGCTTATTATAGTAGATTATGTGAATATTTGATTTCAAAAATAAAATTTGATATCTATGACAAAGATTATAGGAATAAATATTTTAAAAACAAATCTGCAAAATCTAAAAATCCCTCTTCCTCAAATATGGTAACAGAATCATCATGCAAAAATATTATAAAAAGGGCCGGGCCAGCAAAAAAAAATTGAGCACAAAAAAAAATTTCAGACAGAGAATTGAGAATTGAAGAATGGAGAAAATTGTTTTATTAACATGGATTATGGTACTAGCTACACCAGTTTATTGCAAATACTATTCGAAAAGCGTGCCGTACGAACCAGTACGTTTACAAAAGACGAACCTTCGTTTCTACCTTCACGATATTTTGAGCGGACCGAATCCAACGGCTGTGCCGATAGTTCGTCCAAATCAGTTCGGTGCATTAGTAGCCATTGATGATCCACTGACGGAAGGGCCGGAGATAACTTCGAAGAAAATCGGCAACGCGCGTGGGATGTACATATTAGCCAGTCAGGGCACTGATCTGACTCTGGTTTTGTATGTGGATCTTGGTTTTACGACCGGTGAGTTTAACGGGAGTTCGTTGAGCGTGCTTTCGAGAAACCCGATTTTGGAGAATCCGAGGGAGATGGCGGTTGTCGGAGGGAGAGGGCGGTTCCGGCAAGCTAGTGGATTCATTACTGTCAAGACTCAGTACCTTAATACTACTACCGGCGACGCTGTTCTCGAGTATAATGTGGAGGTTGTTCATCCTTGATGGATTTTATTTATGTTTGTTTATTTTCTTCTTCTTTTTGAAGGATGGAAATTTTATGATGCATGATTTTGCATTTGTTGTTTAAGAAGAATAATAAGTAAGAATATATTTTGAGAATGTTTGATTTTGATGGTCAATGAAGACTTTTTTCTTATTCGTATCAGTATTTGTATTACTATTAGTATAATATTATTATTCGTATTAATATTAGTATTGACATTAACATTAATTATCATATAGCGGTACAATTAAGACAGTTTATATATCAGCTATTCAAAGTTTTCCATTCAATTATTTTATCTTGAACTATTGGATTCAACTAAGACAGTTAACAATATCAACTTTTGATTTTACGATTTCAATAATTTTTTTCTGATAAAATATTTGTTTTCATAAGGAAACCTCGGTATTAGTCAAACTTCAATACTTTTGATCATACTAGTCAAATATACTTCAATATTTTTTATTATACTAGTCAAATATTAATCAAATACTCGCATCGCAAAGCTGAAGTACTAGTCAAACGTTATAGTAATCTCTCATAACTGAACTCATTTTTTTCAAAATTGATTTAATAAGACAAAGATTATGGAAATATATTTGGTTTTAATTCATGGTTATTATTTGGTAGAATTTTGGTAATCAACACGCAATACTTTCCAATGAAAACAATTTATTCCCAATTTGAAAAAAAAAATATATTATCCAAATATAATGGATTACAAAATCCAAAAATAAATTCCTCTTTCCCAAATATGGTAAGATAATATAATAAAAAGGGGCAGCAAAAAAAGATTCAAGAAAATAAAAAATTGAAATTAGAGAAAATTTTTTTGAGAAAATTGTTTTATTAACATGGATTATGGTACTAACTACACCAGAATATTCCAAATTATACTCTAAAACCGTGCCATATGAACCAGTCCAATTAAAGAAGACAAACCTTTATTTCTACATACATACACGATATTTTCAGTGGATCGAATCCAACGGCTGTGCCGATAACTAAATCGAAACTCTTTGCATTTGGTAAATTAGTAGCCATTGATGATCCACTAACGGAAGGGCCGGAGATAACTTCGAAAACCATCGACAACGCGCGTAGGATGTACGTGTTCTCTAGCCAGGGCAAGGATTTGACCCTTGTTATGTATATGGATCTCGGTTTTACGACCGGTGAGGTTCAACGGGAGTTTGTTGAGCGTGTTTTCGAGAAACCCGATTTTGGAGAATCCGAGGGAAATGGCGGTTGTCGGAGGGAGGGGGCGATTCCGGCATGCTAGTGGCTTCATTACTGTTAATACTCAGTACTTTAATACTACTAATGGTGACGCTGTTCTTGAGTATAATGTGGAGGTTGTCCATCCTTGAGGGAACTTATTAATTTTTTTTTTTTTTTTTTTTTTTGAAAGATGGAAATTTTATGATGATTTTGCATTTGTAAAATAAAAAATAAAAAAATTAGTATGATTATTCGAAAATTGTGGTTTGATACTTGTGGTCAATGACATATTTTTCTTATTTAATACGAATTTTATTTTGCTTTTTATTGGGTTATTTTAACTATGAAGCATCGACACTTATAGGACATGAGGTATCTGCGTATCGGACACTCGGATACTCGTGGATACTCCTCAACCTTATTCGGATGTGATTGGACTTCCGTAGAAATAACTATTAAATTGGGCATGTGGCCCAGTAAATATGGGTCTACTGGGCTGGGCCAATAGACATATCATTAAGCCCTCCACTCTCGAATTGATGTGGGGCGAATTGGAGAGAGTAACCGGATCGTGTCGAGAGTAGACAAGTATCTCGATCTTCTTGTTTCTGTCATGGACGTAGTGAAGGTGATTGGATCGAGTTCCGGTAAAAATTTGCTCCGGAGAAAGAAATCGCGTGTTCCGATAGTACGCGATTAGTGTTATCCGGAGATATTGTGGCGGAGTCCGGTGTGGAAGGTTGAGCCAGGAGAGAGAAGAGAGAGATAAGGAGAGAGGAAAGGAGATAGGTTAGGTTGATGGGTATGACCCACGTGGGGGTGGTGGAGAGGGAATGATAAAGGTGGGTGGTGGTGGTGGTGGGGCTAGTAGGGTTAGGGAGGAGAGAGAGAGAGAGGAGGAGGAGAGGGTAGGTGGGGTTGGTAGATGTAGGGGTAGGACTAGGGAGGAGAGAGAGAGAGTGAGAGTGGTAGGGTGGGGTGGGGGGGGTGGGGGGTGGGGGTACAGGAATAATTTTTTTTTTTTTTTTTTTTTTTTTTTTCATTTTTTTTTCTTCTTTCTTCTTTCTTTCTTCTTCTTCTTCTAATTCTTCTTCATTTTTCTTATCTTCCTTTTTCTTCTTCTTGTTTTTCTTGTTTCTTTGTTCTTCATCTTTTTTTTCTTCTTCTTTTTATTTGCTAAATTATTTTATAGTTTAATATATATATATATATATATATATATATATATATATATATATATATATATATATATATATATATATATATATATAATATTTTATATTTAAGTATCAACTTAGTCGGGCTTTATTCGAGTTGAGCCATAGTAAGCTCGAACTCAGCCCATAGTTTAATCGGGTCTAATTAAAAGCCTTAAACTCGGCCCGGCTCACAATTAATTCAGCTCGGCTCAAATAAAATCGGACCGAGCCATTGGGCTTCGGGTAGGCCCGGCTCAATTGGCGCCACTTTTTATAAAATATTGAAAACATTACAATTTTAAATTGAAACATAAAAAAGACTAAAATTTCTAAAAATATTATTTATTTATAAGTATTTTTACAATTTATAAATGTACCCCATTATTTTTTATAATTTATAAATATGCCCCTATATTTTTAATATTTACGTGTGTCCCCCGCGTACTCGTATCCTAGTTTTTTTAAAATGTCGTGATCGCCGTGTCCGTGTCCGTGCATCATAACTTATTTATTATCAAAATAAATAATTTCACATGGTAAAATTGATATAATTCATTAAAAAAAAAAAAAAAAAAGGAAGTAAAATTATATACTCACGTATTATGGGTTTAGACCCATAATTAAGTTTAAATTGATAAATTGGGTCCAGAAAGATTAGGAATTTGCTTAACTTGTTGGGCTTTTAAGAACTTTTAGCTCATAAATGTGTGTATAGTGTCTGGACGAATAATGTTGGGCTTTGAGCTTAAGATTTTATTCGTCCCATGAAACCTAATTTTCATGAAATCTTCAAGGACCCCCTAAGGTAATGTTAATTACGAAAAAAACCCCTCTATGTTTACATAATTACGAGCACCCCTTGAGGTATTCTACTTCTAACGAATTTAACCTCACAAAATTAATAATAACGAAATCAAATAGACTTTTTGTTAACTGTTAACTAGCCATTTTTTACGTCAAAGGGTGTTGCATTTAAGGTTTATATTGCATACGGCATGCGGGGCCAAATGTAAGAAAATCGAAAAATTGAATTTATGACCCCTTTTTTTCTCTTTCATTTAATTGTCTTAACACATGTGTGTGTTAAACAATCACTACATTGGGTTAAGATTTTTTTTAGCCCATTAGTTTTAGGGGTACTCGTAATTAGGCAAATAAGGAGGTTTTTTTTCGTAAACATGCCTTTCATTGGGGGTGTCTTTATAATTTGCTCTAATTTTATTGACATCTCAAGCCATTCAAAGTCAAATATAATATAACAAAGATTAAGAGAAGAATTTTAGGTCTTAATATATGGGTTTTGATTGAATTTATTGTAATTTTGTTGCCAACAAATAATACTTTTCCGACCAATGTATATATACATAATATATAGAGGTATAATCAATCCAAATACAAAAAATTAGCCAAATACAATGAGGATTTGAACAGTGAAATCCTATCTGTCACATTAAATACAAAATCCAAACAATTGCTGCCAATTAATATAATTCTTCATCTGTTCCTCAAACTGGCACTATTTAATAATGTTTAGAGGCTCATTTAGAAATGCAATTAAAAATAAAAAAATAAAAATAAATAGAGAAATGGAGAAAATTATTCTGTTTACATTGACCATGGTACTCAGCGCAGTACTAGTGCAGTCAAAGTACTACTCTAGAAGCGTGGCGTACGAGCCGGTTCAGCTGAAGAAGACAAATCTACGTTTCTACGTTCACGACACAATAACCGGATCTAATCCAACGGCTGTGGTGATAGCTCATCCAAACGCCACGTCATCATCAGCATCTCCTCTCTTCGGCAGATTGATAGCGATTGACGATCCGCTGACCGAAGGGCCGGAGATAAGCTCGAAGACCATCGGCAACGCGCGTGGGATGTACGCGTTTGCCAGCAAGGACGACAAGGAGTTGACTTTGGTTCTGTACGTTGACCTCGGTTTCACATCTGGAAAGTACAAAGGGAGTTCGTTAAGCGTGCTTTCGAGAAACCCGATTTTGGAGAATCCGAGGGAGATGACGGTGGTCGGAGGGAGAGGGCTTTTCCGGCATGCTAGTGGCTTCATTACTGTTAGGACTCAGTCCGATGACGGCGAGAAGGGTGATGCTGTTCTGGAGTACAATGTCGAGGTTGTTCATCCTTGATTTTTTAAATTCACTTTTTGGATATTATTAATGAGATACAAAAAAATAGGCTCTATTAATTAATTAATTAATTAATTTGTATCTCTTTTTATTTCTATTTTAAATAATTTATAAGAATAAACTGAAAAATCAACTAAATTTTTTAATGCATTTTCATTATATTTGCTGGATAATTGACCAAACAACATCAATTATATTTACCAAATTAAATATGATTTGCATTATATTCCCAGATTTCATATATTTATTATAATTAAGCTAAATTGAGATCTCATACGCGAATCAATAATTCAATAACTTTTGGTGTTTGTTTAATTCAATTAATTTAAATAATTGAATTAAATAAATTTTGGTATATGCATGCATGCGTGATTAGTCACTAGTTATTTATATAAAGAGTAAAAAGCAGTTTACCCCCTAAACAAATGTCCGTTTTGCACTTTGCCCCCCAAACAAAAAAAATTTGCACGTTCTTACCTAAACTCCAGTTTTTGTTGCACGGTACCTCAAAATTGGAATATTCAGGCCATTTTAACCGGAATCTTACACACGTGCTATTCACGTGAGTTTTAAAGGGGCAAAATAGTCTATTCTCTTACATTCTTCATAAATAAAAAAAAAAAAAAACAAAAATTACAGTATTATAATACCTATTGCAATCAAAGCAGCAACAGCAAACATCTCAGCAATCGCCAGGGGCAAATTGGAGAGAATCGACAACACTTTTCTAGGCAAACCCTTCAGCCTCCACGAATCGACCTTCGGCGGCGGAATTTTCGGATCTCCACCACTTCCGCCGCCGGAAACCGCCGGAGCTCCGCCAGGATCAGGTGCTTCAATTTTAGTTGCCGTGCTCTTGTTCTTCTTCTTGCCCTTGTTAATTCTACTCTCATTGTCAGAGGTTTTGAGCTGCGCAAAAACGGCGGTGTTGGTGGTGAAAGAGAGAGTGAGGGTTCTGCCATTTCCCGGTTTCTGCATGAAGTGTAGAGACAGTAATAATTGTTGGGGAAGGGTAATTGGGATCCAATATACCAAATAATTGGTATATTGCCCATTCCTTGTAAAGAAGCGGGCGGCGGCGGTGGAGGGTAGGGTGGAGAGTGTGAAGAGGAGTAGAGTTGTGAAGAGGAGGAGCAAGCAGATGGAGCTTGTGGATTGGGCTTTGTTTAGGAGGTGGTGGTTCGAATTGTTGCGCCTGAGGGTGATGAATTTGGGAAAAGATTGAAATTGTTGAATTATCTGTTGGTGGTTGTGGCGGCGGCGGTGGTGATGGCGGCGGCGGTGGTGGTTTCTTGTTCTTGATTTTGGTGGTGTTCGTCGGGGAAGAAAACTAAGAGGAAACCCCCAATTGCAGATTTTCCTAATTTTGTTTTTATTTTTTTTGTTATTTTTTTTAATTTATGAAGAAGGTAAGTGAATAGACTATTTTGCCCCTTTAAAACTCACGTGAAAAGCACGTGAGTAAGAATCCGGTCAAAATGGCCTGAATATTCCAATTTTGAGGCACCGTGCAACAAAAAGCGTAGTTTAGGTAAGAACGTGCAAATTTTTTTTGTTTGGGGGGCAAAGTGCAAAACGGGCATTTGTTTAGGGGGTAAACTGCTTTTTACTCTTATATAAATTTACGATTTATAACCATACGATAACAGATATAGAATCTGGTAAGTAGGTCAAGGAAAGTTATCATTTTTCATAAGTTGTTCATATTTTCTGCTTGACCGAATTTTCTTGGAAGACTTTAATTGAACCAACCCCAATAATTAACACAAGTCCAATTTAAATTAGTTCAACTACTCTACTCTACAAACCTTTATCTAATTCAATTTGCTCTATAAATTAAATTGGCTCACTAGCAATTCAATGCAATATTTCATAGCCAAAAAATGGCAACTTTTATAAATTTATTGCAAATTCTCATATTTCTTGTCACAGCCATTAATGCAAGTGATGATGACGTCACATGGGCAAAAAGAGTTGTAACAAAAAATGAAGTAATAACAACTCTTCAATTCTATTTCCATGACAAACTCAGTGGCCAGAATCCAACTGCAATAAGGATTGCTCAATCTTCACAAACCAACAATAATTCTTCCACACTCTTCGGCATGCTGATGATGATTGACGACCCGTTGACTGTGGGACCCGACCCGGCGTCGAAGATTGTGGGCCGGGCTAGGGGGATGTACGGGTCGGCGGGTCAAACGGATTTCGGGTTGATAATGGTTCTAAGCTATGGGTTCTTGGATGGGATATACGATGGCAGCTCTTTTAGCATGCTTAGTATAAACCCGGTTATGCAGCCGGTTCGGGAGATGGCTATTGTTGGTGGGACCGGGCTTTTTCGATTGGCACGTGGCTATGCTATTGCTCACACGTATATGGCTGATCCTGCCACTGGTGATGCTGTAGTTGGATATAATGTTACTATTGCTACTTATGTATAATTAATTAAATGAAGCTTCAATAATTCTGTTTTTTCAATTTTTAAGTTTTATCTTTATTTTTTTCAATTAAAAGTGACTCGTTTATTCAACTACTTGTGACAATTGATTATTCGCAATTTCAAGTTATATACGAAAAGGTATCAGAGTAATAAAGTTACGTCGTATCTACAGTAGAACTTCAATAAATCAGTAATTTTGTTTAAATGTTGGTCATAATTTGACAACGACGTCATACTAATTTATTAATTCGATAATTTAAAATCTCCCAAAATTAATACAAGTTTTATGTTGCGAATACTTTATTCAATCTGTGTTTTCCTCGTGTATTATTTGAATTTGTACTTGGCTCATCATGTTCAGAAAGGACGACAACGACAAATTACCAGTGATTTTTTTAATTATACATCAATAAATTTAATTATTTTGTTTGTAAAAATTATTATATTTAAATCGCACAATTAGTTTTCTTTGGAACCTTATTGAATAAAGTAACAAATATAATACTTCAAATATTATAATTAGTATTACGGGTAAAATTAATGTAATAGTTTAATTAGGGGTTTGCAGACTAAGATGCTTTCATGATCAGAGCTAGCATGAATAGTTCATTACTCATAGAGTAATAAATAATAATACATGCTTTCCAGTCTTAGAAATAAAATACAGTTTTTATTATTTCTATACACAAAAGATCGATAAGAATAATTAAGTAATTAATTGTCTAAATTAAATGGCATAATATATAATATATTACATCATAGACGGCGACAATGTTTTTTTGCCTCCTAAACTAAAAATATAAACAACCCTTTCATGATTGTCAAATTATATTAACTTTTTTTCCCGAAAAATATATTTCCCTAAAATAAAATAAATAAATAATTAAAATATATAATAATACTATTACAACAATAGCCAACTCAACAGGACCTTCTTGGCACGTAGTAATTTCGTATAAGAAAAACATTGCAAATTGCTCATATTTTATTATATGCACCTACCCAACAGGTCATACCGACAAAACAATATTTCAAAAAAATAAAATGTAATTATACATTATATAATAGTATTTTCCATCATCCGATGCGATCCACGAGGTAATATTTAAAAAATGAAAAAATAATTAATTTAATACATAACTATCACAATTATTAAAGAAATACATAAATTATTATAAATATATATATGCTTATATTTATATTTTTGATGATCTGTTAATTGTTATACATATATATGTATGTATATATAAGTTTTCAATACAATATTCATTAAGCAAAATTAGATTGCACATGATGCTCTCAGTGCAATGACATATTATATTTTCTTAATTTTTGGATGCTTCCTACATATTAAAATAAATAATCCATAACTATTTATTCAATTGATCGTCTTTGTCGAGTGTTTGCAGAAAGTAAAAAAATTGCAATGTTGCTAATAATATTTGCAATTTGATTCGTTTTTTCTTTTTTTCTTTTTTGGCTTTTTGCAATTGAAAATAACATGGAATATTTTTATAATTGGACCACAAAAGGAAGCAAAGTTGCATATTTTATTTTCAAAAATTGTGGATCATTGACTTGTATTAATTAAATAATACTGTAACAACTAGATAAATGGTAGATATATGCAAGTGGTATATTAATTAATTATTTACCTCAATTAATTTCGTTAAAAAAAAAACCCCTATATAATCCCACTATGCATGATAGCAAGCCAATCACACCAACTAGCTATTCATTAATCACAGATCATCAACAAGTTTAATTTTCCTTCATCTTTATTTAATAATTTATTAATTATCATTTCATAGATCTTGAAAAAAGAAAAAATGGCGAAGCAACTAATTGCTACAGTTTTGCTGATCATAGCCACAATTTCGATTACTCGTGCTCACGAAGAAGAAGCATGGTTCCGGAATATTCGAGGTGTAAAGGAGAGCCTAGCCGTGGTTCATTTCTACGTTCAGGATGTACTTGGCGGATCGAATCCGACGGTGTACGAGGTTGCTAGGGCTTCCATAACTGCGAACTCAACGACGTCGTTTGGACAAGTGAGAGTGTTGGACGATAGAATGACGGCCGGTCCAGAAGCCAACTCGGCCACAGTGGGCCGGCTCCAGGGGCTGATCACTTTTGCTGACCTGGAAACATCGGCACTCGCGATGAACCTGAACTTCTATTTCACGTCCGGCGAGTATAACGGGAGCACGCTGTGTATATTGGGGAGGAATCAGATAATGAACGCCCAGCGTGAGTTTCCTGTGGTCGGGGGCACTGGCGCGTTCAGATTCGCGCGTGGGTATGCTCTTTCCAGCACTTACTCTTACGATGTTGAAACCAACTACGGTGTGCTCGAGTACACCATGTACGTGACTTACGTCAATACTACCAGCGCGTCGCTTATTAAGTCAGCTGCAGACATGTAAAACCGTGTAATTTTCTTGTTTTTTCAGTTTGTTTTTTTTAACAAATAATAAAGGACTCTTGGAAGTAATGTGTTCTTTTTAATTATTTTGAGATATATAGTCCATGTTTTATGATAATCCCACATCACGTACGAAGAGTTTAAATTGAACTACAAAACTGATATGTTTTTTGAGATTATATATACATATATATTAATTTAAGATCGAATTAAAAAAAAGTTCGAATTAAAAAAATGTCCCTCAAGGGATGGCCTAGCGGTTGGAGCAAGAGAGTTTGTGTCAATTGACCCAAGTTCGAATCCCCTTGCCAACGGTCGCTAGGTCGAGCTTGTCACACATGGTTAGCCTAGTGTGGTTTATTATACGAAAGTGTAGGTTTACCCAGTGCACCTATATGGTTGGCTGCGGGTTCCTTCATTACCAAAAAAAAAAAAAGAATTAAAAAAAATTACAAGCTCCTGCAAAATAGATTCTGATGCCAAAATAAAACTTAAAACCTTAGCATTTTTCCAGTTTATTTTGCAGTTGGGACGAATCTAACACCTAAGTCATCTATATATAATTAAATAGAATAAATAAAAATGGAAAGATGCTATGATCCACGTGAACGAAAGTGTATATATAGAGACTATATCTTAATTTGAATATATTCCTATTGTCCAAAAGGCCAACGAGGACTTATTTAATTTTTTTTTAATCATATTTTAATGTTTCGTCACATGATCGATAAAATACTAGCTAAGGTTTATAACTAAATAAATCCAAGATCAAGTTGACATGGAACGCACTGAAATATGAAGTGGCTAATGTATAAAATATATGGTTAGGCGCAGACGGCTGCTAAAGACTAACAATATATATTATAATTATAATTATAATTATAATTATATATTTATTATGGCTACCCAGCAACTTCCTTCAATAAAGCAGAAAGGCTCAAAATTAAATTTATATTAAAAATTAATTTAAATAACGAAAGATAAAAATAAAAACCCACTTGCTGCATGAATTGGATAAATATTTGTCTCTTAGTTCAACTACCACGCACCCCGGCTAATACTTCCTACAAGGTAATTATTCAGCTAATTGACCAATAACTCCAATTAATTAATTATATATATGGCGTAGCTAATTGTAGCAAATTATATGTCCTAATTGGTTGCTGTTGTAGCAAATTCAACAGTCGAATGTTGGAAAAAGGGGCAGGTATTTAAATTAGACATGTGGTAGTTCATAGTTGATGAAAACCATATATATATATGCACCACTTTTATAAGGCCTACCGATGCAACTATATATATAAAAATATTACTACACACACAAAAAAATTAAACAAACAAAACATATTACTCCTGCTATAGTGCATGATGCTAGATGCAGGCTGCTGTCTAATATTGATTATCTTTATTGACCTATGTCAACTCATTCATTGCCAACGCACAATTTATTAATCAATTTTATTTTGGCTACTAATTTCTCTCTTTTGAATTTACTCTCTCTCTCTCTCTCTCTCTCTCTCTCTCTCTCTCTCTCTCTCTCTCTCTCTCTCT
The DNA here is from genome assembly GCF_000504015.1 of Erythranthe guttata. The sequence goes on from NW_012193171.1 coordinate 1,807,375, forward strand.
CTCTCTCTCTCTCTCTCTCTCTATATATATATATATATATATATATATATATATATATATATATATATATTATACGCACACACATATATACACATGCAGCACATGCATGCAAAGTTCATCAACGAGTCATTGTCTTCCATCATTTAGTACAATATAGTTATATAGAGATTTACAGAGAGAGAGAGAGAGAGATTTAGAGAGAGAGAAAGATATGGTGAAATTTTGCATAATCATGATGCTAATAATACTAAGTGCTACGCCGGCGGCTCATGGGCATGTCCGTCGGAGCACCATCGGAAAAGGACCCAACGAACTTAGAAGCTGGTACAGAAAACTCCCTCACATGAAACAGAAAGTAACCGAGCTTCATTTCTACCTACACGACGTCGTTTCCGGCCCTCACCCGACCAACATTCCGATCGCCACGGCCAACTCCACCGCCACGTCACCCACCTTTTTCGGCCTCATAGCTGCCATGGACGACCTCCTGACGGTGGGTCCCACCCGGAACTCGACAACCGTGGGCCGGGCGCAGGGGCTGTTTGGGTCCACATCCCTAGACGAGATCGGCTTCCACATGACGTTCAATATAGTCTTCACCGCCGGAAAGTACAACGGCAGCACGCTCAGCTTGGCCGGACACAACCCTTTCTTGGACGAGTTCCGTGAGCTGCCGGTTGTCGGCGGCTCAGGAGTTTTCAGGCTGGCGCGTGGCACGGCCTTGTTGGATACGGTGTCGTATAATATGACGTCCGGTGATGCTATTGTGGAGTACGATATCATGGTGCTGCATTATTAACTGTTTAACATTATTTCGCTGTCGGGCTCGAGATTATATTAATTAATTAATTATGGAGTTGTTTGGTTACTAATTAATTGTTTGTTTATTAGTTTTATAATTTTTTTGTACAACTTTTGATGTAGCGTTAGAGCCTCATTTCATCATGTGTTTTGTGTCGTTTGATCGATTTGATTCTTTGCAACTGGTGAATAATGAAAAGATATTTATTTTTATTATTTTTATATTTGTTTGGTTACTAATTAATTGTTGTTTATTAGTTTTATAAATTTTTGGGTAAATTCCACTTTACCCCTTGTACTTTGGTTGAATATCACTTTACCCCCTTGCACTCTCAATTGTATCGATTTGTCCCCTTGTACTTTGGTTCGATATCATATTTACCCTCATTCTACTCTCAATTCATCGATTTGCCCCCTTATACTTTGGCTCGGTATCATTTTACCCCATTCTACTCTCGATTGCATCGATTTGCCCCTCTGTACTTGAAAAATTGTCTTAATGTGGTCATCGCCGTTAGTTTTCAGACATTTGACCTTAACACCGTTTGATTGAAGTCTGAAAATTACTAAAATGTCACCCCTCCATTTTAAATAATTATTAAAAAATAAAAAATAATAATTAAAAAAATAGAAAAAACAAAAAAAACAAAATAATAAAAAATTCAAGACAGCGAGAAAACATAGTCCACGACGCTAGCCACAATTTTTTTTTTTTATTTTATTTTATTAATAATTATTTAAACTGGGAGTGGTGGTTTTTTTGTAATTTTCAAACTTAGATCAAACGTTGTTAAGGTCAAAGGTCTTAAAACTAACGGCGAGTGCCACATTGAGACAATTTTTCAAGTACATGGGGCAAATCGATGCAATTGAGAGTAGAATGGGGTAAAGTGATATCGAGCCAAAGTACAAGGGGGCAAAACTTTGAATTGAGAATAGAAGGGGGTAAAGTGATATCGATCCAAAGTACAAATGGGCAAATCGATGCAATTGAGAGTAGAAGGGGGTAAAGTGATATCCAGCCAAAGTACAAGGGGTGTAAAGTGGAAATACCTTAATTTTTTTGTACAACTTTTGATGTAGCTAATCTGGCGTGAGAGCCTCATTTCATCATGTGTTTTGTGTCGTTTGATTTGATTCTTTGCAACTGGTGAATAATAAAAAGATATTTATTTTCATTATTTTTGCATTAAAAAAAATGATATATATATATGTTATATGGTGTGTGTATCTTTGTTGTTTTGTGGCTGCTGAGATTTCTTTCTTGAAAAGATGGTTGTGGGTCACCAATGTCTTACGTTAATTCTGGATCAATGATGTTTGAATGTTTCATTATTGATTATGATATTTCTATGTGGTGTTTTAGCGTAACTAAAAAGATTAATAAGTGATGTTTATGACATCTCAAAACTCCTAATTATCTAGAAATTATTTCGAAAAGGTTTCCATATTTTTTTCTGAAATGAATGTAAAATAATTGGCGCAACAACAACATCTGCAAATAAAAATACATAACTAAACACTATCGTCAAATTAAAATTAAAATTGGATCGTAATCGAAAATTCAAAAAAAAAAAAAATCAATTTCAATCCTTTTTTTTTTGTTCTATTTTTTTTAAATGAAAACCGTATACTATTTTGGAAATCGGAACGAAAAATATTGCTCAAAGAAAGTGTTATCGACGAAATTGAAAGAACAAACCCGAATTCCCACCCTCTTTATAGCGAGACCAATTAAAAACAAAATTCGATTTTGGGACGTTAGCCATCACATGATATATGTTTATCTCGTGGTTTTATTTTATCGACTAAGATTATATATTGAGAAAAAAAAAAAAAAAACTTTTATCTTAAGAATGAAGTGAAGATGACAATTGCATTTGAATTACTTGAAAATATCACAAAACTAGTCAACATTGTAATACTTAATGAAAATAGTACAAATTAGACTTTTTATAAATTATATCCCATTATCCAAAATTTAAACACATAAATTATGTATTAACAATTACTTAAAATTGATCGTGTAAACTACAACTAATTGACCTTTTCAATTATTATTATTTTTTTGTAAATACTTCTTGATTAACTGCTTCATTATATAAATTGGATTAATTAAATTAATAGTTGAGCTATTCTATTGTCAAATACTAATTAAACACGCTTTCTCGATAAGAAAGTGACGATTATGAAATTGATATTGCACCCATTCTATATTTTCTTACATGAAAAGCAAACTTGTAGTAAAAAAAACATGGCTGCAAGAAATTATATATCTCCATACGTAAGAGATCTTTCATTTTTTTATTTTACTGTATTTAAAATTGAACTATTACGTACGTAGCTGTCATCATAACATGGGAATTCGATCCCTTAATTCCCTGTTCAAAACAAGTCACGCACTAATCAATTATTATATATCGACAAAAGCGAATTTCCAAAACTATTTACCAAACCCTACAATTCCAACCAATAATATGTATCCAAAAAAAAAAAAAAAAAATTAATTTGCAAGTTGTGAAATTCAAATAACTTTTACCAATTCTCCCTCAGGCGGCGGCGGCTGTGTTATTCTGAATTTATTGTAATGATTATTGATTAATCATATTGCTTGTGGCAGACGCGATTTTTTTTTATTTTTTTTTTACTTTTTTCCCAATTATTAAATAACGACTCTGGATTAATTAACCCTCTATAAATAGCGCTTTTGGTTGTATCACAATTCATATCATTATAAATTATTATTACTCACTAACCAAAATGGCGAAGCAACACATATTCTTGATCGTACTTTTCTCATTAGCAACAATGGCAGCCAAATCGAACGGCGCGACGCCGATCAAGGAGTTTCTCCAAAACATTGACCAGGTAAAGTCAAAGGTGACCGAGCTCCAGCTCTACGTACAAGACATATTCACTAGCCCAACCCCGTCGAATTTGCCGGTGGCCTTTGCGAATTCCACGTCAGCATCACCGACATTGTTTGGTTTAGTGGCGGTGCTGGACGACCCGATTCGCGTCGAGCCGAAACCCGATGCGATGATCGTGGGCCAGGCGCAAGGGTTCTTTGCGTTTTCCTCGTTAGAGGACACGAGTTTTCATATGACGTTCGATTTAGTGTTCACGAGAGGGAGGTACAACGGGAGCACGTTGAATGTTATGGGCCATAATGCATATATGCAACCTCGACGTGAATTGTCGATTGTCGGCGGCACGGGTGCTTTCCGGCTGGCACGTGGCATCATCGGTGTTTCGACGGTGTCGATGAACGCTACCACCGGTGATGCTTTTTTCCAGTACAATATTACGATATTGCATTATTAATTAATTATTATTTGATTGTTTGTTGTTTGTTGTTTAAGGAATGTTTCATGCTTTTTATGTTGTTATTATTTTCTATGTTGTTCTTTTTTATTTTATTTTTTCAATAAATTATTATGGGTGGATGGTCATTGTGTATGCACATCTCATTTATGTACGCTGGAATAAAATAATTTAATTGTCTATGATGTTTTTTTTTTGGGTGAATTATTTGACACGTGTCACTCTGTTTATGGTTGGGCCCATTGGGCTTGGGTAGATAAATGTATGGGCCATTCTGTTAGTGGGTGGATTCTGTATATGAGTGATCTTGCCTGGGTTTAAATGTTTAACTACTCAAATGGGCTTTAATATAAATTGGACCTAAAATACTTGATTCAATTTCATCTGTTAAAAATTTGTTTTGTTAATATGACAGAATCGCGCTCGAACACATATTTTTGTTCGATCCCGATTATATAAAAAAAATGGCAAAACGTGTAAATAAATAATTACTCGGAACGATTCCTGTTCGGCTCGATTATAGCTTGTTCGAGCTAAACTCAATTATTTTATCAAACAAACCTCAAATGTAACTTTAAAAAATCGATAAAATTCAATAAGAAAAATGATTGTATCTCTTAATTTACTAAAGCTTTTTAATTATATAAGCAAGTTGTATGCATTTAGGAAATCAATTTTAAGCTTTAACAAGCTTTATAATAAAGGGTAAATTACGGCCCCGAGGTATGGCCAAATTACGAAAAATCTTTCTTGATTGGGTAATTACAGCCACCCTTATTTTAAATATTTTTACAAAAAAAATTTGTTATTCGATCATTTACCGAACCAAAATCGTATATTCAGTTCAGTAAAGGGTATAAAATATTGGTACACCGAAATTTCGATTCGATTTTATCGATTTAACATTCTTTAATTTTCCTCTTGAGGGGTTCATGTTAAATAAGACATTGTTGAGAAAGTGACTGTGATTAAATATGAATTTTTTTTTTTTTTGCAATTTGACGTAATAAAAGACAAGTCCACAACACAAAATAGTATGAAATATGGCAGCAGCATACGAAAGCTGAATAACAGCTGTCGACTTTCTTCCAGAAAGTGAGGATATATTAAAAAATAAAAAAATAAAAAAAATAAAAATTATTGCTTAGCTACTATTTGAGATCTGAGTGGTGGTGTGAATCCCAAGATTGATTAGTGCGTGGGAATTGTATGTACTTGACCGAGACTTACTGGAGTGGGGGAAAAAGTTTAGAATCACCCTTTTTTTTTTTTAATAATTAATATAATAATTAAACTATAGATTTCCGTATCTTCTTTCTTGAATATTTAATCTAATTTATGTACTTTTGCTGATGATATAAATAAGTTTAATAAGTATGCAATTATAATTATTTTTCCAAATCTTTTTACATAGTCCAAATTGGTGGTAAAAAAGATCAGAAAAGGGAGAGGTACACAAATGTTGACTTGTCAAAATAAATTAATTCAATACTTTGCATATAAGTCCTTAATTCTCACATGGTCTTCATTTTCAACCATCACTCTTCCAATCTTCTACATAAACACCCACCACACACACACACAAACAAGAGAGAGAAAGAGAGAGAGAATTTTAGAGAGAGAAACTATGAGGAAGCAGCAGCAACACATGGTTTTGATTATTTATTTTTTTATAGTAATTTGTGTGCTAGTTGATGATAGTTTAGCAGCTGAAAAAGGGCCCAAATCAGTTGAAAAATGGTTCAAGAAACTCCACACTTCAAAGGAAAAAGTGACCAAACTCAACTTCTACTTCCACGACGTCGTCAGCGGCAGCAACCCCACCGCCGTGCCGGTGGCTCAGGCCAACGCCACTTTCAAGTCACCGACGCTATTCGGGCTGGTCTCTATTATAGACAACCCACTCACAGTCGGGCCTGGCCCGAAATCCAAGATTGTGGGCCGGGCCCAAGGAATCACCGGCTACACCTCGTCGGAGGAGATGTGCCTGCTCATGACGCTGAACTTCGTCTTCACCGGAGGAAAGTACAACGGGAGCACGCTCAGTGTGGTGGGGTCCAATCCCATTAACCAAGAGTACCGCGAAATGCCCGTGCTCGGCGGCTCTGGTGTTTTCCGGCTGGCACGCGGCGTCGCCACGGCGGAGACCGCCAAGTTTAATCCTAGATCTGGTAACGCTGTTGTGGAGTACAATATCATGGTGCTTCATTATTGATGACTCATATTTTTCGGTTCTTGAATTTTTTCTTTTCTCTTTTTTATTTTATTTTATTATTATATCCCTTTTTAGTGATTTTAATAATAATTGATGATGGGATGAGATTGTTTCTTCTTTCGATGATGACGTAGAATGTAATCACTCAAGCATATTTGATTACATGATGTATGATTATTCAATTTTCTCATAATTGTGACAATTAATTAATATATTAATTAATTAATTGTGCTGATTACACAGTGGCCATTGATTCTATTTGTAACAGGCCTTGAGTCCAATTCAAACAGCGATAAATTAGGTTTTACATTCAAAACATTTACCTATAAATTTATTTTATTCTATAAAACATTATATAGTTATGATTCACGTCAAATCTTTTGCCCTTTAATCATTTTCTTAATTGCAAATTTATTCGATTATTTTTCCTTCAAGGATACCTTAAATCTAGATTAAAAAAAAAATCACGTGAGGTAAATGTATTGAGTGTAATTTCTACGCTCAATAATTGTTCACGCAACTAAAATCCTACAATGCTCGAATTACCCTGTTGAACTCCAAAAAAAATTAGAAAGAATTCTTGAAAGTAAATATAAAATGATAATTATTTTGACCTTAATCAAGAAGACCAAAGACTATTTATCCCTGCAATTAAGTTGATTATTCGAGTCCAGATGGGCTTCTACTAATTACCAGCTTAGGGATTAAAGATGTAATTTATTGGGCTAGAAGCCCATTACTTTCAATGGGGTCAAAGCAAATTATAAATAAGGGTAAATTACAAACACCCCCCTGAGGTATGATTAAATTACAAAAACACCCCTCTTGTTTGGATAATTACAACCACCCCTCAGCTCTTCAAATTTAGTGGAATCTTCGAGATTATATGAAATATTATCACTTTTCTACCCGTTTTATACCATTCAAACTCTACATTATGAAGTAAGATGATCATAATATGTGATTTTTAGCTTGTGTATATCAGTTTGTAGTGCATCCGAAACTGTATTTTTACACAAAATGAATACAAACTAGAGCACATTACACGGAATCTAGATGATTATATTGAATTTGGCACAATAAGGGTGGAGGTGTAAGAAAAAAATCATAGTTGAGGGGGGTATATGTAATTATCCAAACAAGAGGGGGGTTTTTGTAATTTGACCATACCTCAGGGGGTTTTTGTAATTTACCCTTATAAATAAATAAATAAATAATGAAATTAGATGCCTCCAGAAGTAGTTAACCAACTACCAAGTATTATTATCTTGTGAACAACTAGTGGCGGCAAAATAAAAAAATTGCCGCCACTTCCGACTTTCATTTGATAATTGCCATGTGCCGATCAATTTTCGCAGCCCTAAACTTCGTTTATGTGTATCATTTAATATTAATATGTCCGATACATATTCAATATATACCACCTCAAATTCGTGTTTTGGTAATTAGAAACGACCGAAGAAAAAGAAGATGGAGAAACTATGCACAATATTAATTCTTCTGCTTTCTTTCTCAATCTCGGGCCTTGTTGTGACGACAATAGCACAGCCCGTTAACGGCGAAGGGCCCGAAGCAGTAGAGCAATGGTTCAAAGACCTTCCGAATGCAAAGGAAAAAACAACGAAACTCCACTTCTACTTTCACGATATCGTAGCTGGCGATAACCCGAGTGCTGTTACAGTCGCAAAGCCAAATTCCACCGTCGTTTATCTGACGAATTTCGGGCTAGTACGAGTGATGGACAACCAGTTGACCGTTGGGCCCGAGCCCGATTCGAAGATCATCGGGCGGGCCCAGGGAATCTACGCCTCGGCTTCGATGGAGGAATTCGGTTTGCTAATGACGCTGAATTATGTGTTCACGGATGGGAAATATAACGGTAGCACGCTTACTATAGTTGGCCATAATCCGATATTGAATGAGTATAGAGAGATGCCTATTGTCGGCGGCTCTGGTGTTTTCCGGCTGGCGAGAGGCGTCGCCACCGCGCAGACGGTCTGGTTTAATCTTACCTCCCAAGATGCTATTGTGGAGTATGATGTCATTGTCTTGCATTATGATTTTTGATTGCTTTTTTGATTGATTTTTGATTGCTCGATTGATTTACTATTATTATTTTTATATTATTGTTATTTGTTGTTGTCCGGCTTAGCGTTTTTTTATTTTATTTCATCTTTTAGTATGATGTTATTGTATTGCATTATTAATTTCAAATTTCTAGTTCCTTTCAATAATTAAATTTGTGTTCACTTTGAATAATTAATATGGTAAATTCCAATTTCTCCATGTACTTTGGCTCGGTATTAATTTACCACATTCTATTCTTGATTGTATTGATTTGTCATGCTGTACTGAAAAAATTGTAGTTGTCACTTGTCAGAAATTTGACCTTAACACCGTCAAAAGTCTGAAATTACAAAAACGCCACATCTCCTAATTTAAATAATTATTAAAAATACTAAAAATAAAAAAAAATAAAAAAAAAAACAAAAAATAAAATAATTAAAAGTTCAAGCAACGAGAAAATATAGTCCACGATATCAACCACAATTTATTTTTTTAGTTTTTTTAATAATTATTTAAACTGGAAGGGGTGACTTTTTTTGTAATTTTTAAACTTAGATCAAACGGTTTTAAGATTAAATGTCTGAAAACTAATGGCGAGGACCACATTGAGATAGATTTTCAACTACATGGGGGCAAACCGATGCAATCGAGAGTAGAAGGGGGTAAAGTGATATCGAGCCAAAGTACTAGGAGGAAAGTGAAATTTACCTTAATTAATAATTAAATTTCTGTACACTTCTAGGGGTTGTTTAGCAATTAGAGAAAACACAGGGGCCCGGATGCAATAAACCCGAAAATTTCTCCAATTAGGGCCCATCGTTGCTATAAAAGAATCAGTAGAAATTGGGCTTCATCATCGGAATAAGGCTCCGTCCGTCCACGTCATCAAGTCCATTCCAGAGTTTGTATCAGCCCAATAACGAAGCCCACATTTCCATTCTGTAAGTCGTCAAAATCGGAGTGACCTTTTTACCAACGGTCGGCGGTGACCAATCGCAGGCGGCGATGCTCGCCGGAGCTCACATGTTGCCGTTCCTGCTATGAAACCCAAAAGATTTCGTAGGTACCCTTGCGCCGTTCAAAATGTTGTCGATCTCACCTCACGAGGTCAACTCCGGGAAGCCGTTGACGCTTTACCTCTCTTATCTCGCAATGGCTTTCTTTTGAACTCCGACTTAATTGCCTCCCTCATTCATCAATGCGCCGGTGCGAAATCCATTAGATTCGGGAAATCCGTCCACCTTCATTTGAAGCTCACCGGTTCGAAACGCCCCAACGCGTTCTTGTCCAACCATTTGATTAATATGTACGCCAAATGCGGCGATCATGTGAAGGCCCGCGACGTGTTTGATAAAATGACTGCGAGAAATTTGTATTCCTGGAACAACATGCTTTCGGGTTACGCGAAGCTGGGGATGGTGAAGGCCGCGAAACGACTGTTTGATAAAATGCCTGAGAGAGATTTCGTCAGTTGGAATACGATGGTGATGGCGTATGTGCAGAGCGGGTGGTTTGATGAGGCTCTAAGGCTTCATATGGAGTTAAGGAGGTCGAATATCGGGTTCAACGAATACAGTTTTGCTGGGGTTTTAACTGTTTGTGTTAAGTTGAGAGATTTGTGGCTTGCCAAACAATTGCATTGTCAAGTTTTCCTTCTTGGATTCTTGTCAAATGTGGTTCTTTCAAGTTCTATAATTGATGTGTATGCAAAATGTGGTGAACTGGTAGATGCTAGGAGGTTATTCGATCAGATGAGCGAAAGGGATGTTCTTGCTTGGACCACTTTGGTTTCAGGCTATGCAAAAGGGGGTGATATGAAATCGGCTCAAGAAATGTTCGACACAATGCCAGAGAAGAATTCCGTTTCTTGGACTGCTTTGATTGCAGGGTACGCCCAAAACGGAATGGGACATCATTCCCTGAAGTTATTCTCGAAGATGGTCATGCTTAATATAGAGCCTGATCAATTTACTTTCAGTAGTTGCCTTTTCGCTTGTGCTAGCATAATTTCACACGATCACGGTAAGCAAATTCATTCACGGATGATAACTGCTGGGATTAAGCCTAACGTAGTAGTTTTGAGCTCACTCATCGACATGTATTCAAAGTGCGGAAGCTTAAAATCTTCGATAAGACTCTTCAACGCAACAGACAACAAGCAAAATGTCGTTTTGTGGAACACGATTATTTCTGCGTTAGCACATCACGGATGTGGCAAGCAAGCAGTAAAGACGTTTGCCGATATGGTGAGGTCGGGTGTGAAGCCGGATGATGTCACCTTTCTCGCCCTTCTCAATGCGTGCAGTCATTCTGGGCTTGTTCAAGAAGGTATTTATCTGTTTGAATCGATGAATCAAGATTATAGTATTGTTCCAGATCAAGGGCATTATGCGTGCTTGATTGATCTACTTGGACGGTCAGGATGTTTCGATGAGGTGATGAATCAACTGAAGAAGATGCCATTTGAGCCTGATGAACGTGTTTGGAATGCCTTAGTCGGTGTTTGTAAAATTCATGGGAATATTGAATTGGGTAGAATAGCAGCGAGGCATCTTGTCGAACTCGAGCCTCATTCCCCTGCAGCGTATATTTTATTATCGGGTATATATGCTGCTCTTGGGAGATGGGAATCCGCGCAAGAAGTGAGACGGCTTATGAACACGAGAAGTGTGGGCAAAGACAAGGCCCTTAGTTGGTTAGAGATTGATACAAAATTGCGGTTAGATATTGAAAAACGTAGTAAGTTGCATCGTACCGAAGAGGAAACAACCTCGGTTTTGGAATTGTTAACTGATGGGAGCTCATTGTGTAATGTTGAAAGATAAAATGCCCGAATTCTTTTTATTTTTTTTGTGTTTTCGCGTATTTATGACTAAGGAAGGTAATCGAACCATCTCTCCTTGTAAAACTTGGAATGTTTTTATTGCGAAAGTTTATGCCAAACACGGTATCGTTCTTATCTGATTACCTCTGTTGTATCACACCAATTTATTTATTTTTGTGCTCTTGTTAATTTTATGAAACAATATTAATTTATGAATCTTATATCAAATATCTATTTATTGAAGCTTGGATGTGTGGGAGATAGACTTCATAAACTTGTATATGTCCTTTAGTCTCTGCAGATGAGACACGAAATTGGGTAATTTATGGTTGGCTGATGGTGACCTCTTTTGTTAATCAACCATTAAGTTGCTAATTAATTATTGTATTATTGCATAAAACATTGTTACTTATGAAAGAAAATAAGTTTCTCGGTATGGAAGAATGTAGCTTAGCTGGCTGTCGACTCGCCATTAACACGATGTGCAGAAGTGGAATGCTTCTTGATTATTTCGTTCTTCTCTTATTTTATATAAAATAAAATAATAATAATAATAATAAATTAAAAATGAAAAAAAAAGTCCCCACGCAATTAAATATCAATCTAACAATCACATTATACCTACCGTCTGCAGCTCAAACTCCATTACTTTTTTTTTTCTTTTTAATTTCCATAACAGTTGCTACTTGTCATCATATATTCACCGAATATCCCTCCAATTTTTTTGCCACCCATTTTTTCACATAACTTCTATCCAACTCTGTAATCTTATTCTAATTCCATATATTCAACACAATTGTTTATTTAATATCCATAAAAATATTGATCACAATTGTCTATTTGTTTTTAAAATATATACATTTGACAAATAAGAAAAGCCAACTAACGTGTAGCATTGGACAGCCATACAAATGAATTAAGATAAAATAATAAATCAATTATATATAAAACCCCGCCAATCATTCATTCAATCCGGCCCACATACACCAAACAAACACAACACATTGACAACGAAATTGAACTAATACAATCTGTTTATTCATTCATCGAAAAAAAAAAAAAAACAAGAATTTTGATAAAACCTCTTGTCTTCTTCTTCAACGATGGGTGCTCAGCTTTCGAAACAAGTCGAACGGAGAAAAGCGATCTCGGCGGAGAAGAAAGTCCTTGCAGACCTTCAACAGAATGGAGGATGCGATTTTCCCGGGTCGGACTACCACCCGCCCGACCGAGCAAACTGGATGTCCGGTCTCAACCCGGACAACATCCGGATCCACCAGATTGTCTGGCCGGGCACACACGATTCCGCCACCAATGATATCGGAATCCCGCTCGTGACCCGGCCCTTCGCCCAATGCCAGTCACTATCAATCTACGGGCAGCTCAAAACGGGCGCCCGGGTCCTCGATATCCGGGTCCAGGAGGACCGCCGGGTCTGCCACGGCATCATACTCAGCCACAGCGTCGACGTCGTCATCAGTGACGTCAGGAAATTCATCCAGGAGACCCAGTCGGAGATCGTGGTTCTAGAAATCCGAACCGAGTTCGGGCACGACGACCCGCCCGATTTCGACCAGTACTTGGTGGATCAGCTCGGCGAGTTTCTGATCCACCACGACGAACAGGTGTTCAACAAAACGATCTCCGAACTACTGCCGAAGCGGGTGATCTGCGTTTGGAAGCCGAGGAAATCGGCCCAGCCGAAACCGGGCGGCCCGCTTTGGAGTTCGGGTTACTTGAAGGACAACTGGATCGACACTGATTTGCCGTCGACGAAATTCGAGAGCAATCTCAAGTTCTTGGGGGAACAATCGCCGGCGGCGAACCGGAAGTACTTTTACCGGGTCGAGAATACGGTCACGCCTCAGGCGGATAACCCGGTTCTGTGCGTGAAGCCGGTGACGGATCGGATCCGTGGGTATGCGAGGATGTTCATATGTCAGAGCTTTGCGCGAGGGTTTGCAGACAGGTTGCAGATATTTTCGACGGATTTTATCGATGAGGATTTTGTTGATGCATGCGTTGGTTTGACGAGCGCTAGGGTTGAAGGGAAAGCTTGAATTCATCTCATTCTCTCATGCATAACGGGTCGGACTCGGGTCCATTTACGGGTTTGAATACGTATTAATTTATTTGTGATTCTTTTTTCTTTTCTTTTTTTCTTTTAATTTGTTGTCAATATTATTGGAATATAATGTATAATTTGTGAAAAGAGGCATTACTTGTGTAATAAATAATAAATTATACATAATATTCAAGTTCTTATTTAACCTAAGCAATGAGTACTATTTTATTACTTTAATAATTTGTGAAGTGTCACCACATTTAATATGGATGTCGTAATTCTTGAATAATGTAATAAAAATTGCAATATGATATTAAAAAAATAAAATAAAAGTACATAATTATAATAATGTAATAAAAATGCTGTCGGCAGCAGCCACGAAAAATATAAAAAATAAATAGGATTTAATTTTACAGGATTAAATAAAAATGTTTTGATCCTTGTTGGCTTTGATAGTTTGTCTCACAGCTTTATACCTCTTCCAGTACAGAACTTATTGATGAGAACATCTTTGAGATGCTGGAAAATTGGAGAAAAAAGACCTGCATTCAAAACAATTACAATATTATTTAAAAATCAATAAACAAATTTCATCGTAAAAACAAATATTAAGATGGCTACGAAAATAGAAACTGAGATAGATACCTGAGGTGGAGCTTGATCTGTCGAGCAATGTTCCCCTCACGAGAAGTGTTCCTGGATTTTGTTGCAAGACCGAAATGCGGAAGCGCATGGCATCTGGTTGACTTTGCTGGTCATTTGGGGAATTCGATCTATTAAACTCAGCAGCATCAACCGTATTATGTGTCTCGGCCTTTAGTATTGAATCAATTTGATCCTTTGAAGCAGTGATCTTAATATAAAAAGTATACGTTGTCAGCTTGAAGTGAAATGAATATGTAAATAGGCTGAAATGGGAAAAAATGAGTTATAGCATACATCAACATTGAAAGCAGCAGAATCTAATTTGCAAGATGCACCGCTTCCGGAGAAGTGAGATTCCACCGACTGCAACACGTCAAAGCCACTGTGCTGACGATGAAGGCCCTAATAAAAGAAATTGCTATATGAGATGCAACATTCACAATAATTAGGTTAACCACCACGTTAAAAATTGGGACCTAGAAACTAAAATTAATAAGTCAAACATTAACTAATTGCCGCTGTTTTTATATTCCCTTACGAACTTCTGCAAGTATATTTAATTTAGCATCATTAGTGAATCCATTCATTCTAGCATCACACAAACGAACAAAAATAACGATATAAAACATCAGATAAAAGGCGTCAAACCTCCAGCATGAAAGACAGATTATTTTCCTCAATCTTATGGGAAGGTAACATTTTCCTCGAAGCAGGCAAAAATGACCACGCGAGTCCCCATCTCGATGTTCTTCCTTGTACAAATTCTGTCGTTTTCACTACAGTGGCTCCAACATTCCAGATTTCTGATACCAGAGTATTCAGGTTCAATTTTCTTCCAACCATAGAAGTGTACCAACTAAACGAATAAAAATAAGATAAAAGTAAAGGCAATTAATGACAGATTAAAAAAAACATTAGCTTAATGGAAATGAAAATAAAATTATACCGAAATGTGTGCTTCAGCTTAACACTATCTTCAATGATGCGAGTAATAAAGGCATGTTCACCACCTGAACAAACCATCTCCTCTGAAGTTCCTCCACAAGATGTCTTCGGATTCAATCCGCCTTCCTCAATTGTCTCAAAGAATGGAGGATTGCACATACAGAAGTCAAACATCTCTTCGTCTTTGACAACACCTAAAAGTACAGGTGGCCCATTATAACAACTCTTCTTCGTGCCTGAACGAGTTTCTTCAGACTTTATACTACTACATTCGGATCCACCTTCATTACTACTTTTTTGACTAATTTGTGATTCTTCGATGCTATCCTCGAAGTGGACCTTTCTGATTTCAATCAAGTGAGAAATATGCGGATTGCTCTCGACATTTCGATTTGCCCACTCTATAGCCACATCAGTCATATCTAACAAAAAACATAGGAAACAATGTTAGCGCTTAATGAAACAGTGAGATACATGAGATCGAAACAAAAAAAAAAAAAAGACAAGTACCTGAACCGACAAACTTCCAACCAAGAACAGATGCACCGAGAAGGGGATATATACAATTTGTTCCAGTCCCAATATCGAAACCTTTGATGACATCACAATCAGCCCTGTTAGTCGGAATGACGTCTGAAGCCAGAAGATCCTCTATCCAGTGGATGTAATTCAATCTGTTGGGTACTGTAGGGCAGAGCTGCCCATCAGGAATCCACCTAATGTTAGATTTGCACTGAATCAACAGCTCTTAATAAAAAAAATGGAAACGAATATTATTCTTGAATGCATTTGCTAGTCGATACAGATCTTCATTTCCATTTTCTTTCTAACAACTGTAGCTATTTTATAACATACCATGAAATCATGCAATGGTGACCTATATATCGACAGTAAATAAACATATAGCACAAGCAGCCAGCAGAAGAACAACAGAGCTTATAGTTTAGCTATGAGAAGAATAAACTCAATTCTGCCCCAATAAGCGAAATTGAAAAAAAAAAAAAAAAAACAACAACTTGTTCACCCAACAAAATTTAAATTAAGAAATTCACTTGAATAATCCTACCTAAGAATCCATACATCACAATCAAACAAATTAGTAAACAATTAATCAAGTTAATTGAGCAAAAAAATGTTGATGAATAGTCACAGCAAAACAACATAAGACCGTAGCAGAAACAAAAACGTTGAAAAAGTAGTACCAGTTGATGCCGTGATCGTGGAGCAGCAACACTCGAGTCAACTCGCGAGTAGCATTGAAGTCCGTCCAATCAATTTTGGGGCGGCCGTCGCGTAAGTAGAAGACGAACGGCTCAAAACTCGGGTACAGTGATGCTAATAAAGCGAAATCCGGCGGATTATCGGAGTATTTATTCCGAGGGTGGATTCCTCGCCGCTCAGCTGCGTTTTTCCTCTTCCTCTTGCCGGCCATCTCCGCCGATACGGCAGCCCTAACCGCCGATACGGCAGCCCTAACCGCCGGTAGATTTTAAAATTAAATTACTTCAAATTTTAATAGCTTGTAATTAAAAAAAACGATTTATTTCAATTCAGTGCTTTTAGTGCAATGTGAACTGAAATGGGTTGAATTGCTATTGGGGGCCCAAATTAAAATAAATTGGATTATTCATTAATTAAAAAATACTATATTTTGTGATGGTAAAATTAATTAATTATCCATCTACCAAATGCTAAATTACTGGCCGTCGATTTCCTCCACACGCTCCAACCGTTGCTTTGATTCCCGAAAATAAAAAACGAATGAATACCCATATTAAATAATTAACAAAAAGAAATAAAGAAAAATTGCCCGGACCCCACTACG
The DNA here is from genome assembly GCF_000504015.1 of Erythranthe guttata. Next base: position 1,824,086 of record NW_012193171.1, read on the forward strand.
GAATTTTGGATCCAGTTAATTCCGGAAATCAAGTCCGCTAGGCGATGACGTGGCACGTTCCTACTCAAATATAAATACCAGCCAGCGGTGCGAAAACCTAAATCTCACGCACACTGATATTGGGGGGCGAGAGATAGAACTAGGGTTTTTCTGAAACGATGGCGGAAGGTGATGTGAAGAAGGGAAGTGTGAAGTGGTTCAACGACCAAAAGGGGTTTGGATTTATAACCCCTGACGATGGAAGCGACGATCTGTTTGTTCATCAATCGGCGATCAAATCCGAGGGTTTCCGCAGCCTCGGCGACGGCGAGGTAGTGGAGTACGTTGTTGAGTACGGCAATGACGGCCGTGCCAAGGCGGTGAACGTTACCGGACCTGATGGCGCATCCGTGCAGGGAAGCACCCGTGGATCTTACGGTGGCAGAGGCGGCGGAGACGGTGGTGGTGGATACAACGGTGGGAGCAGAGGCGGCGGTGGTCGAGGTTATGGCGGTGGTCGCGGTTATGGCGGAGGCGAAGGCTATGGTGGCGGCGGCGGGGGATACGGCGGAGGCGGTGGTGATCGATACGGTGGAGGCGGTGGTGATCGATACGGAGGAGGCGGTGGTGACCGATACGGAGGAGGCGGCCGGGGAGGTGGCCGCGGCGGCGGAGGAGGTGGCGGATGCTACAACTGTGGTGAGGGAGGTCATTTTGCTCGTGAATGCCCGACTGCCAGCCGTTGAGCTCTTGGAGTAGTGCCGTTTATTTAGTATTTCTGGTTTTTTTGGGTAATTTTTGTTCCGTTTTTGCTCTCTATTGTGGTGTTTGAGCTTGACTTTTGGTAATGGTTACATGATAAGCCCTAGCAGATTGATCTCTTGTTAGGGTTTTACTATTATATTGATAATCTCTGCCGATGTCGGTGGTTCGTGTCTGTTTTTTTGTCCCGAAATGTGTATACATGAATATGGATATACATACTGCTTGGTCTTTTTATTCTAATCAATGAACGAGTTTGGTTTCTATCAATATTGTTTCTCGAATCGATTTCTTGTCTTTATGATTTGCTGCCCATTAATTGAACTGAGTTTCGATGAGGAGGTGATACTCTATAGTCGAATTATTTTATACTTTCGTTGCCATTTTATTGTATTGATTCGAATTTCCACGTGTTCGGTGAAGCTCACTGGATTGATTAGTTGAAAGTTCAACGATTGTTCTCTTCAACTTTAGCTGTTTCATATGTTTTGGGATGAGCCTTTTTTGCACTGTTTTTTGTGAACTCGAAATTCCTATTTCGTATACGATGGTAGAGCACGTTGGAGTGTGTGAAAATTGATTAGGAGTTGTTTCTTGATCTTTCAACATTTGCCAATTCAGGGATTTGTTCTGTTTTCCGATTTTCAGGAAGACGCATTGCATGTTCTTGATACTTGGGGTGCTAAAATTGATGCAAATGTGTAGATAATGAAATCGACATCCGTTTTGAATTACGAAATTTATCCATTGCATGATTAAAGTAATGGCTAACATATTAAATCCCTAATCTGGATTACATTTCATTCATTTTTTTATCGACTGCATTAATGCTCAATAAAACTTGATTCCCGTGATCAAAGCACACAATTTTGTTTCCAGTTCATCTCCCACGTTTTCTGATAGTCGTGGTGAAAGCTTTCAAGGGGAGTTGGGATGTGGCGACAGATGAGTGGCATTTCCAAAGGCAAAGGGAGGTGGTAGAGGAGCGGTGGCGTTGGCCATGTGTGGCGGCAGTTGAGGCGGGCATTGGTAACACTTAGTGAATAGCCCAAATGTGTCGATTTGGTGGACGAAGTTAGTCATGCTTGCCCATCCACCGAATCCAAACCCTACAATCAGAACCCACACAACTATAAATATGTTGATCACATACGTGCCTACCCACCTTCCAAAGTACTTCGATGGCTGCTCAACCGCATTCTGCAACCAAAAAAAAAAAAATCAAAATAATTTCTACACAACTTAAGTAACACCATTGAGTTTGCTACATAAAAGAATAACATAAAGATAGGGCTGATATGAAAATTATTGGAGATAGGAATCTTGGAAGAATATTATTCTGTTCACTGACAGCATTTGGAATCTTGTTCTGCACCTTTGAACCATATTCCATCTTAGTCATGTAACAACTGTAAAGCAAGGTAAGAACATAGTATTTGTGCCTCTCAAGTTGTCGCATAGCTTTAACAAAAACCCTTTTGTTTAGGCTAGAAAAATTCAATGAAGAAATTCGAAAATTGTATCTAAAACTGCATCGAAGTAAGATTTTCGGGGTCTTAAAACCTCTTAAATATCAAGAATCTAGGTTATATGCGGATTTGATCAAGACGTAACTGAATTGCTGCATTAAGACTCATTTAGTACAACCAATTGGAATAATTGAAACAGAGAGATCACTTAACCGCAATTAGATCAATGATTCGTTAGAATGCATAATAAAGATCCGTCTTCTCAAGAAAATACGGTACCTCGCGAGATGAAGCTGATTTGAAGGTGAACATGTGAGCCAAAGCTGGGATAATGTAGACCGTAAAACTAACAAGAAGCGATCCGACGGTGGAATTAATCGGGCCGAAAAACGGGAAAACAATAGCCAAGAACCATATCGGAACTACCACAGGCAACCTCGCCGCCGCCCTCTTGCACATGCTCTTACACTCATGCATGCCTATAGCCTTCTCCCACACGAAATACAACGGCGTGCACGCAAATCCAAACGTTATAAACTGCATCATTAATTAATGTCAATAAAGAAAAAAAAAACACTTCAAGAAAGTGAACATAATGTGTATGTATATATGTATGTATGTATGCATGCCTGGTGGATGAGCATCAAAATTACAGCCATGTCCTTGAAGGGTGATTTAGGAAGAAGGGAAAAAGCATTGGAGTGATTGAGAAGCAAATCTCCAAAGGCCCAATAAACAGCTGATGCTGATGGTAGGGTCAAAGTCAACACATACAGCGTGGCTAATAGGTAAATTGCCTTGAATTTTTGTGGCTTCCACATTGCGTGCATTATCTCTCTGCCCCAAATTTAAAATAAAAATTAATTAATTAATTAAATACACCATTAATGAAAATAATAAATTAACTGCAATGTCAATTCAAATTTTAGCAGGGCTAACTATACAACAGAATTTATTGCCTTACAACAACTAACACAGCAGAGGAATTGAAAATTTTCAGACAATGTTAATTAATTATTGATGAATTCTTTTTTTTTTTTTTTTTTTTTTATTGTGTGTGTGTGTGTGTGTTAATTACAAGATTAACCATCAAGAATCAAAGAGCAGAATCAACTGCAAAAGCTTTTATTGAATAAAGAGATGTAGCTTTTTACCCTATGCATGCAAAAAGGAAGAAAAGAGGGGTTCCCCAAGAAAAGTTCAACTTTTTCTCATTAGCACGCCTCAGTAAGGGTATTTTGGGAAAACTAATAAATTTGCAATGAAAGTGACATGTCATTACATTTGAACTCTCAACAACTGTGTAAAAGGAAACAAAATAGATTGCGTACTAGATATTTGCTAAGGTTATGTCGCTTTTAAACTTCATGAGAAAGATTACAGAATCCATCAACTGTCTTTTTTTGTGAATTTACTATTTTGCCCTCGAAGACAAAAGCATAGGAAAACGTGGACAAATAAATAATAGGGTAAATTAACCAAAAAAAAAAAACCCTGAACTTAGGCTAAATAACGAAAAACACCCAATGTATATGAAATAACCAAAATTCACCCCTGATTAACCGTTGATCTAGTTTTTTAACAGAAAAATGTTATTATACATTTTGTTAAATAGGTGAGAAATAAAAGAAAATGTCTGAAATTGTGTAAAGTCTATTATCTGGAATTATAAAAAAAAATCCGTGAAAAGAATATTTTGTAATTATGAATTTACTATTTTGCCCTTGGACAAATAAAAATTAAAAAGAAATCTTACACGGTAACAGCGTGGCCGCCGAATGTGTAAAGAATGTTGGTGGCGCCAGTGAAATATAAAACCATTCTTGTTGGACCCGAGTGCTTAACACCCTCCACCTGTACATTTGATTAATCAACAAAAGTAATGATCATTAGACAGCAGATTATAATTAATGATGATGAGTGTAATTAATAAAGAAGAATGAATTGAAGTATATATAGTACCTGGCCGTGAAGAAGAGAGGCGATGGTGAGATACCAGGCAGTGTAAGTGGTCATAATCAAACCAAGAAAAGACCAAATTCTGTAGTTGTGGAAAGATGGTATGAACACTGTTGTTGCACAACATGCTCCGAATATGTATGTCCATGTTCTCTTGTCCAAATTGTCGTTTATGTAATATATATTACTGCATCCCACCCATCCCAAAATATATATTAATATTATTATTATTATTTATATAAATAAATAAAAAATAAAGAAAGAAATAAATACTACCTAGCACAAGCAATGAGTTGAATGACGGATCCAAAGAGAAGAAAAGTGCAGTTGAAAGCCAAACCAACGTTTCTCCAGTGTTTTCCCAGCAGCCCATCAAGAACTTCAAACCACTGCAGATTTATTTATTATTAATTATCAATTTCATGAATATTATTTTTGAAAAAAAATATATTATAAGCTAGAAAATAATATGAATATTACCTGAATGACATGGTTTCTGAAATCAACTTTGTCTCGTTGTTTTCTGGTACGGTACTCAACGTAGAGAATGCTGATGAGATAAGCGGTCCAGCTTCCCATCAAACCATAGAAGAGCTGGAACATGATTCCGGACATCATGCCCAGCTGCGAAAATGAGTAAGGCAACGTCAGCAGCACCTGTGCCACCTGGTTAGAAGCGCAGCTGAACCAGGCGTCGTAGGCGGAGCCGCCGTGCCAGAACAGACTCGACACTTTTGATTTCATGTCCGTCGCCTTTCCTTCCGTCTCCATTTCCACGTAACTTCCCACCATCACTGCCTCCACCGCCTTGTCTGAACATTCCATCTTTCACTCTGATCTCACTGTGTGTGTTTTTAGCAACTGCTCTCTCTCTCTCACAAGTGTAGCTGTATGGAGATATCTATATATCTATATTTATATAGGAAAAAGTGTGGGGGTGAGGGTGGGGTAGTGGGGGGTGACCTGAATAAAATATAAAAAAATAATAGAGAAGAGCGATTTTAGCAAGGGAGTAAACCCGCTTTTAGAAATGTTTATTTGACGCATTCTTGTATTTCCTAATTAATTAATAAATTAATTAATTAATCTATTCTTGTCTTATAGTAAGAAGCAATAGTATTTTATTCTAGTTAATTAATAGAATGTGTATTTTATTAAGAAGATGAGCGTGAGATGACTGTCCGCACGACTGGGTTTCTCTACTCCCAATACTAAATTAATTTAATACTATATAAGAGCATCCACAATGGCCTCTCTAAAGGCATTGTTAGTGTCAGATTTTTAATCCTCTCTAAAATTTGGAGAGAGAGTGGTGCTGCAGTGGTGAAATGTGTCGCTCTTTGTGACTCTCCAAATTTGGAGAATTGCTAGATGCCTCGCCACAGTTAGCAGTGGTTTAAGGAGCATATGGTGGGACCATGTGTTCCCTTCTCATTTTTTATTATTTTCTTATTTTTCATTTATATTATTTTAAATAATAATAATAATTAAAAATAACAAACGTTGTCAATCAGTATATTAAAAATATGATAATTTTAATAAACTTTGTAATGTTTTAATAAACTAAATCAAGTTTTAAAAATTAATTTATGTATATAAAAATAAACAAACTAATGCAACTCATAACATAATTAAACATGATAAAATATTAGATAAGATGGCATGATTTGAAATTTAAATTAATCAAGAGTTATATGATTTATTAATTAAAATATATAAATTTTAATTTGTTTTTTAATTTTAATAATGAATATTTTATTATTATTTAATATTTAGAGAGCTATTTTAGAGAGTACCAAAATGTAGTCATTGGAGCAAAAAATAATTTGGAGAGTGTATAAGTGGGACCCAAGTCTTAGAGAGTTGTTAAGGAGGATAAATATGGATATGTGGCATGTGGACCTCATAATTTGGAGAGTGTATTTGGAGAGTCCCACTGTGGATGCTCTAAGTTAATGTTTGTATTACATAGTTAGTATTAATTATTAATTATTAATTATATGTGTGGAGCTGTATTTTTTTAATTAATTAAGAAATATATTAAAAAAAAAAAACAAAGAGAAGTGAATTTGTGGGAATAATGAGAAAGTAGACCAAATGATTGTAGCCAAACGGGCGTGGTCGCTTTATAAGAAGAAGAAAGTTGCTTTAATTACATGGGGGCAAAATTGGAAATTGCACTCACTCACTGTGGGTGGGCTCAAGAATCTAACACAGCCCAATACCAACACTCATGTCTATTATAATTATTTCACATGCAAATATCATAATTGGGGAAACATCACTCATTATTATTATATACTAAATGTAAATTATTATAAGAAAATAATTATAATTTTATCTAAAATTTAAATGAGTTTATTTAAAAAAAAATTAAAAATATTTTTTATTTAATTCTAACACATGTAATCTAAAAAATGCTCCTGTTACAAATTGTGGTGAGATTTAAAGACAAAAAGAAAAAAGAAAAGTTATTGTGTTTTTCTTTTTGCAGAAAAAAGATATAAAAACATATTTAATTTGTTGATATTAATTTGGTTGGTTGGGCTTGGAGCAAGTCTCTTCATCAATCATAATTTTGATTCCCTCTTTTTTTCTTTTTTATTATTGTTTTCTTGCTTGCAAGTACAGACAAACACAGCCTTATGCTCGTTTTAGCTTTTTGTTTATTTCTCTCATTATGCCATTTTTTTTTACTTCTTTTTATGTGGTTATATTTAGTAAAAGTGAAAAAAATACATTTTTCATGCCTCTAGGTTGCTGCAGAGATTTCACATTTCATTCTCATATTCATGAAGAAAAAACAATTGTTCCTACATATTTTATAAATTCAACGTTTTTAATCAATTCCATCAACTTTCCGTTAAAACCAACGGAATCAAGTGTATGCTCATCATTGTCTTAACTGACGTGACATAGAGAGAAAAAACACGTTTTTTTATGAACATATGGGTTCAAATGCAAAATCGGTGCAAATTTGAGAGATCGAAACAGTAATTTTCAGTAATTTTTCCTTCGTAAGAAGCATTGAGCTTAACTTTGTAACATTTTAGTGGAAGTAAATATAAAAAATTAATGAATTTAAGTTCATTTTTTGTAATTCGAAAACATCAATGTCTCTCATCATGACAAATAATTAAACCCTAAAATATTAATTTAGAAATCACTAAGGTTTAAGCCTAAGTGGTATCAAAATATTTCCCATCATAACCTTTGATATAATGTAAGCCTATTTTTATTATTATTTCATGTCATGGGAATAAACCATAATGAGTATATGTTTTCTAGTAATAATTAAAATAATTAAAATAATAAAATAATATATGTTATAGTTCACAAGAAGATAGTGATGAAGAAATTTGTAGGAGAAATAATCAAAGTAGAGGCATGCCAAAGATTTAATTTAGGACAATGGGACCAGAAACATTCCCTGGAAATTTGTCCCCCTTTGACCAATTCTGTTTCAGTCAACACTGATAATACATTACCATCAACAACCTGTAATTCTTCTTCATCACAATCACTCCCTCCCTTGAGAATATAATTCTTTTTTTGTCCCTTTATAATGTATACATTTAAAAAATATATATAATTATTAATAATATTAATAGTGGTTACAAATTATTAAATAAACAATTCCCTTGATGACATAATAGTGACATCAGAAAAGAAAATGACATAATTGATAATACAGCCTCCAAAATTAACATATACGAGAAGCTTAAATACGTGGACCAATGAAATGGAAGATTTTTGATGTTTTATAATTACAAAGTCAACCTACGATGGGTAGTAACAAATAATCTTGCTTTAGTCTGAATTGAATGTTCATTTTTAGTACATAATTTGAAACTATACAAATTATTGCTCCTTTTTAGCAATAATATTTGATCTTTTAATTAATTAATTGGTATGGTGGCATGCTTGACAAGTTATGGGGCCTTCGTAATTTAAAATGAATGGAATCATCATTGAAATAATTCCATCACCTAACTTTTGCTGCCCTTATTTAACTATGCAAAATTATTAATTGAATGAAATAAATTAGCAACAAAGCAAAATTATAATTCAGTCCAATTCTCGGCCCATGTAGTGGGCAGGCCTACTTAGTTTATTTACACGAATCATTAACCATTTGTTTATGGTTGGTTTTGGTTATATTAAAAAAAAAAAAGGAATGGGCTTTGGGCTTTTCTGCGGGCTACATTTAGGCCCGTTATTATAGTCTACTCCACTTGGGGTTAGTATAGAATGTTAATGGACAAATTTTAAATGGGCCCAATTTGTGTTATAAATTTTTTTATTATCCGGGCTTTTGGCGCAATCGGCCCGTATCAACTAGTAATTTTATTTTTGTTGTTCTTGAAGATTCTTACAAATTCTAATTACATAAAAATATAAATTATTTTCAGCAAAAAATTGAGATATATATATATAAAATACAAAAAGATATTCCAAAAAATTCCCACTTTTCTCTGTTTTTTCGATTTAATTAATTTTTATTTTTGGTTCCCCAATTTCTATTGCCACCATCTTTATTCCACAATAAACCAAAAAGGAAAGATAAATAAAAGGAAGAAAAGAAGAGAGAGAAAATGGCAGAGAAGGAAGAAGTACAGAAAAAGCAAAATACTTGCTAAAAAAACAAAATATCCAGTTTCTGCTATATTCTAGATGGACCACCTTCTTCTCCTTGCTGCCACTTTCCTTCTGCTCAACTTCTCTCTCTTCTCAGGTTTTTTTTTTTTTTTTTTTTCTTTTATTACTCGTTAATTTTATCTATTTATTTTCATCCCCTGTATTTCGGTAAATTAATTTTGAAATTCAACAGAGGTAGAAACGACGACGTTCAAGATAGTTAACAAGTGCCGGCGCACGATATGGCCTGGTATACTAACAGGCGCCGACAGACCGCTCCTCAACCCGACCGGTTTCGTTCTCGAGCCCGGAAAATCCAGAACTCTCCGGGTACCCAATTCCTGGTCGGGTCGGGTCTGGGCTCGAACGCACTGCTCCACAGACCCTTCCACCGGTAAATTCCTCTGCCTCACAGCTGATTGCGGCTCCGGGAAGCTGGAATGCGCCGGCGCCGGTGCGATCCCCCCCGCGTCACTGGCGGAGTTCACGCTCGACGGCGACCAGGGGCTGGATTTCTATGACGTCAGCCTCGTGGATGGGTACAACCTCCCGATGCTGATAGTCGCCAAGGGAGGTACAGGCGGCGCGGGGTGCAGCCCGACGGGGTGCCTGGTGGATTTGAACGGCGCGTGCCCTAGGGAGCTCAGCGTGGCGCGTGGCCGCGAGGGGATCGCGTGCAGGAGCGCGTGCGAGGCGTTTAGGGATCCCATGTACTGCTGCAGCGACGCGTACAGTACGCCGGACACGTGTCGGCCTTCTCCTTACTCGCTGTTCTTCAAGAACGCGTGCCCGCGTTCGTACAGCTATGCTTACGATGACCGGACTAGTACTTTCACCTGTGCCGGCGCCGATTATTTTATCATCTTCTGCCCTCTGCCTTACACCAGGTCAATTTACTATTTTGCCCTCGACATTGCTTTCTTGATTTTGATTTGTAGATGGTCAATTTCATTAAATCCCGACATCAATTATTGAACAATTAGATGATTTTTTATGATACATTGCTTGTCAATATACATACAATCCAGTTGAAGGTGTATTTTTCTGCTCTAATAGTTTATGCTTCGAACTTCGAAGTATTCCTGGACTGCATTCGGCGAAGGAAGTATTTTCTAAAATTAGATATTATCGACAGTAATGCATAATGTGCCGTAAGGTATTATTCAAATCTGAGATCATATTCCCATTTAATGAGCTTAGTATCATGAATTAATAGACCTACCCAAACACGAATCTACAGTATAATCCGTAGGAGCCGTTGTAACAGCTTATCTTCTTGTTTTTCCTCTGTTTCTAATTCCGTACGTTTTTTTCGAGTTAAGGATGACAGATTGCTCGAGAACTATATAGTCGTTATTTTCATTGCTAAATTGCTATATAGAGTTAATGATGCTAGATTGCAAAAATGTCAACATCTTAGGCCTCGTTTGGTTAGGGAGATTAGTCATTATTAACTAAATAATTAGACTTTGTTTGACGTTTCCAATGACTTGCCGGGTCGACCCGCAAATATTATGTTATCATGTTTTATCTTGTCTTTTGGGGAGTTTTTTTGTTGGATGTCCCGGGTCCGATAAATTAATTGGGTTTTCATTAGATTATTTAATCTTATCTTGGCAACCAAAGCGAGGCCTTAATGAACAAACATGTATACTTGAGATGACACTTAAAGACAGTTAATTAGTGTGGATATTAGGTATTGATTAATGAATCATTTACGATAAGCTAAGTACGAACCTTCCCCTCCAGATGCTTATATCAAACATAGCTTGCAGACTTAATGCCACCAAGTAATTGCCTTAAATCATACCACCATAAATATTCGTACGGTATATCACAAATTATTTGACCTTTTTTTTTTTCTTTGAGAAATGACGTTTTCGTTCCCTTCTTTTTGCTGCATACAGTTTCTATCTCCCTTATCACACAGTAGTTGTTACTTAGTTCAATATTGCATGAATGAATGAACTATGTGTTTAGACACTGTTACTTATATTTCTGTGCGCATTTTGGTTTTGCCGGAAACAGAGAATCGTGAGTATCATCTTTAGTAATATGGTGAAACATACATATACATACATGTTTTGTAATAAGGTTCGAGTTGCGACATACTTAAAAAAAAATACAAAATCTTGCAGCCAGAAAGTTCTTGGATTACTTAAGGACACAGCAGAATTGCCTCTGGTCAACAAAACTATGATGCACATGGGAAGGCATCACACCAGATTGTCGTCTCCAGGTTTGACTTTTATTTACATTCTTTTGCATTTTCCATTTGCCAATTTTTACGGTTTTAATCGGGTGGAGTCTTTTTTCAGGCTGATCACAAGTTTTAGTACAACTGAAGATTGAGAGCATTAATTTTGTAGTGGGCCCCACTATCAGGTGTTGTGACTCGAACGAGAGGGAATGGTACGACGAGCTTCTCTCTATTGTAGGTTACTCTTTCGATTTTCATCTATTTATGTGTTCGTTATTCCACTTGTGTATACTAGTAGTGATTCTACCTCTGGTTTCAACCATGATTAAAACTATAAGTAGTACTTAAATATATTGATCTTAGACCATGTAGGGAAATTTTGACATTGTGGTGAATTAAGAACAATCTTGTATGTTAAGAAATTGGAAAGAGGCATGATGAATCTGTAATCTAAGACTCGAAGGCCTCGTTTGGGAATGTTGATGAGATTTTTTTCCGATTTTATTGTCTATGATGATGTAATTTATAATTAACTTTTAGGCACATTCAACTTTCCCTCCTTGTACTGGCATATAATCACTTTACCCTCTTAAACTCTCAATTGTGCCGATTTACCTCCTTGGTACTTGCAAAATTGTTCTATTGTGGAACTCGCCGTTGATTTACCCCTGTAACTTGATGACGTTTGGTCAAGGCATGGAAATATCAAAACGACCCTCTCCTCTCTTTATTTTTTTCTAATTCAACCGACTCTTGTCTTTCACCAAATTTCAAAATTACAGTTCTAACACTAGCGAAACTAAGAAGCTAAAATCGATCAATTTCGGTGCATTTCCATTCAAGAGAGTTGTTGAAGTACATTGTGCCTAAGGGGTTTGTTGTTATAGATGGAGCTTTGCTTGCCTGTAGTAGATATTCAATGAACTAAAGTGATTTTGGGCTAGAGTACGGGGTAAAAGTGTAATTTGCCCTTAAATTTTCGTTTGATTCTGGTTTAAACTTCTTTTTTAACCATTATTTTTTTAGTTTATCTTGTTACATTCTTGTCACTTTACAATTCTAACAAGCATCAATCGCAATATTTTCAATTTTATAGTTTATCACTCTTAATTAATCAACTGAAAAACAATTAATCACAAAGTTATTTTAGTGGTTTCCTATGATTTTTACTATAACCTATTCACTTTTAATAAATTTTCTTAATACGAGCACAACAATGAAAAGCGACGTATAAAATGGAAAATAGAGAGTAATTAACTATACGAGGCAATGAGTGACCGATTTGATGGAATAATCTCTGGAATCCCAGTGAAGCCAATTTAGTAATTTTGTATTTCAGTAAGTACCAATTTTGTGTCAAAAGGCAAAGAAAAGAAAAACACAGTCCCACTTTGCATAAACATTTTAAATAAAAAAAAGAAAATAAATGATGGTTTTTCCCTAAAACTAGTTTAAAGTTGATTACTTTGTAATTGTTAAGTAAAAGTGGGTTTAATGGTCGATCCGATCGTGTGAAGTGGGCCCGAAAAATCTTCCGAATTAGTCCTTTTATCAAGACAAATCAATCACGAGTTATTGAACAAAGTATCAAGGATAATATTAATATTTCGATAATTTCATATATAAAATGTAAATGCTAATTGAATATTATAATAAATATTTGATGTACTTGTATGAGTTGAATCTACAAGACAATGGTCAATGTGTACACAGAAGTAGTTCCACACTTGATTTGAGCATAAATGCATAATGGTACATTAATTTTATAAATGTACAATGAATTATGGGAATTAATATAGGTCAAAATTCACTGCAATTTATTGAAGCATGAAAAGACGCGCCAAAAGGAATCCAAAGGTATTAACTTACAACTTTAGCCCCCACCACCATCAGTGAAACATGGACTTGGTATTCAAACATAATTAATTAAACATTACACTAAAATGTGTTGCAATTTCAATTTTTTTTTAATAAATAATCAATAGTCTAGAACATCGTTAAAGTAGAAGAATAATATATGATACATTGAATTATAAATAATTATTTATAAATGTAGTAATAATATATTAAAAACAAAAATGGAACTTATAGAAGCCCATACTATGAGGCGCAATAAATAACTCAAACCTAAAAAAGGACTCACCATTTAATGGGCCATGGCATTTTGCAGAGCCCCAATGAAATAATAAGTTATTCCATCTTCACACTTATACCACTCACTTATACTTTTAATTATTTTATTATTGTTACAAATTTTTTTTTATTTTAATAAAAAATGAATCCGCTGCCAACGATATAGATGTTCAGGATAAACATACACTATTGTATAATAACTTGCAAACCATATTAGGCTAACTTTGTGTCACATGTTCGATCCAACTACCGTTTACAAGAGAATTCGAACATTAGATCAATTAACACAGATCATTTATTGAATATTTCTCTTCAATATGTGTAGTTATCTTCACCACAAGAATAACACTAATTACCACCAAATTGGTAAGGCTATTTAGGACATTTCACACAAACTAAAACCTCAATTTGACACTTTTATGAATATGTATCATCCAACGGGAATGATAGTGTAATTAATTAATAAATAATTACTAGAGAACAGTTCCTCTCTTCCATATTTTCTGTCCTTTATAATAATTAATAATTATATACCAGTCCTCTGCAAAAGAAAAGATTGACAATTATATCTGTGTACCGGTACATACATTCATTGGGGTCCAAAACACCTCATTTCTCCACTCCCACCAACAATTAGGCAAATTAATAATCTATTTCATTTTTCTTGTTTATTTTTTTTAACATAGCAACGAACACTTGATTCCAATTATCTTCTTTCCCCTGCTTCACTCTCTCTGTTTACCTAATCCCATTAAAATAGAAGAAGAAGAAAGCTTACATGGATCACTCATTTTACTACATAGCCCTATTTCTCAGCTTCCATATTTTTCTTGTCTTTTTCTCCACAGGTAATAAATTTCATGCCAAGAACTCTGCTTTTAGCTTAATTTCTGTGATATTTGAACTGGGTTTTGCAATTACTTTTGATATGTATAATCTGTGAAGTGGGTTTTGCTATATTTTTCATTTTTAGGAATAAATGTGTGATCTTTGAGCTAAATGTGTGATCTTTTATCGTTTTTCATTCTGGTGTAGTTGCGTTTGGAGCAACGTTCACATTTGTGAACAAATGCCAGTACACAGTTTGGCCCGGTATACTAGCGAACACCGGTAGCCCTAGACTCGACAGCACTGGATTCGAGCTCCCCCAAGATTCCTCCCGGACATTCGTCGCCCCCGCCGGCTGGTCCGGCCGGTTCTGGGGTCGAACCGGGTGCGCATTCTCCGGCTCCGAATCAGTCTCTTGCCAGACGGGAGACTGCGGCTCGGGTCAAGCCGAATGCAACGGCTCCGGCGCAGCCCCACCCGCGACTCTGGCGGAGTTCACACTCGGCACCGGCGGTTTGGACTTTTACGACGTCAGCCTCGTCGACGGCTACAACCTGCCGATGATAGTCGAGGCGTCGGGGGGTTCCGGCATGTGCGCGTCGACCGGGTGCATCACGGATCTGAACCGGGCCTGCCCGTCGGAGCTCCGGGTTGGCGGCGGTGAAGCGTGCAAGAGCGCGTGCGAGGCTTTCGGCAGCCCGGAGTACTGCTGCAGCGGCGCGTTCAGCACACCCGCCGCCTGTCGGCCGTCGGTCTACTCGCAGATGTTCAAGTCGGCATGCCCCAGATCGTACAGCTACGCTTACGACGACCCCACCAGCACTTTCACCTGCGCGTCGGCGGATTATACGGTGACGTTTTGCCCCTCCATGCCCAGGTAAAAATCATTTTCTTAATTCCCAATTAATTAAAATTAAATAAATATATATTAATTAGTTTAAGAAAGAATCTAGCAAAGATAATTTTTTGTCATATATTTTGCAGTCAGAAATCATCAAAAGATCCAAGCCCGACAGTGACAGCACCAGAAACAACTAATGCTGATGGGTCTCTATCAGGAACAGAACCAAGCAACGGGTCTGGATCCGAATTCGGTGTAACGGGTTCCGACCCGAATTCGATACCCGGGTCAGGGTCTGAAGCAATGTTGCCAGATGGATCTTGGTTGGCTGGTTTAGCCATGGGGGATTCAATTAGGGTTTACAGCTCACCCACTTTTCATTCTGTCTTGTTGTTTGCCTCTGCCACCTTTTTTTTATCTTTTTTTTCTTAGTATTTTTAAGGTTATTCAGACATCGAAAACAAGGCTATTTCTTCAAGGGGATGAAATTTTGGCTTTTAGTTAGGGAACTGTATTTTTTTTTTTTTTTTTTATTTTGTTGGTATTTAATTTTCCCCTTGAATTATGTATATATATTAATATTATGCTTGTTTCTATATTCCTAGTGAAAAACCAAGTGTTCAGTTTTCATGGTTTTCTTTCCGTTAACTGGTAAATATTTTGAGGTAGACAAGAAAGAAAAAGCACGCAGTGATGGTGTGAATGTGTGTGAAATTGTTGGTTAATTGTCTGTAAAAAGAGAGCTCCCCTTTGCTGCAATTACAAGCATAGCTTTCTCCTTTACCAGACATCTTGTAATCTTGTTTTTATTTGACTTGTATTTAAATAATTTAATCTAATAAAAATCAGTTTTTTAATGCAGTATAGACTATATATATGACTAATAATAGGACAACATAAAAATGTCTACACATGAGTATTCCAATGGTAATAATACAAGTGAATTGCTTACCTAAGTTTTTTATTGCTGAGTTTTAACCTTAGTTGATGATTCAAGAAACTTCTAGAAACTTCTAATAATGATACTAGAGCTGAAGAAACTACAAAACTCCATCTACTCTATAAATATTTCGCAAGAAAACGAAACGAGAAACGAACATTTTGTCATACGTTGTTTGGTACTCCGTTCGTGTAAAGAACACACCTTTACCCGAGACAGAATAAATACGAACATTCGAACAACGCCTCCGAATTAGTACTAGTTCAAAAAAGCTTGCAATAACACCAATGCAAGAATTACATATACATATATATAGTTCGCTTACTCGACCGCCGAATTACGATAAAAATATACAAAATCGGCCACATTATATATATTTACCTTTAGCCTAGAAATTATGCTGCAAGAACAAATGTTCTTGAGGAGAAGCGGGACCAATCTCTTCCACGAGACTCCTCAAAGCATCTCCGACAATATTCCCGTTACCCCCGTTTTTAGTTTCCGGAATATTCTTTCCATCAACAATATCCGATTCCGAAACAGAAGACTTCCTCCTCTGCGAAGAAGCCACGCTCGGAAAAGTAATCCAAGACGGAGCCCTAATCTCGATTCTCTGATCTTCCATTTCCGCCCCATCATTTTCCGAATTCGACCGATTGCCCCCCGATCTTTGAGAAGTCTTCTTATGCATCCTACTACTCCCCAAAACAACCTCAGTCGGCAGAATCGGCTGCTCGTTACACGGGCTCCCCATTAACAAAGCCAAAGCACGCTCCAAAGCTGTAGTAACCTTATCCATCGAAGGCCTTTCCTTCCCTCTCATTCTCACACACTTGCACGCTATATTAGCGATCCTAGTCAGCGCTTCAAGATCTGACGGGGGCTTCAAGAACGGATCAAGAATCGCATCGATTTCGCCACCTTTAATCAAAGGCACAGCCCATTCGACTATGTTCCCTTCTTCGTACTGCATGTCGATAGCTTTTCTCCCACTAAGAATCTCCAATAGCAAAACACCAAAGCTATAAACATCGGATTTCGTCGTGAGGTAGTGAAGCCTGTAGTATTCGGGGTCGAGGTATCCGAGGGTGCCAGCTGGCAGCTCGGCCAATGGCGAGCTACTATTTGCAGGCCCGAGTAAGGAAAGCCCGAAATCTGCCACGCGTGCATTGTGCTCTTCGTCTATTAGAATGTTTGAGGACTTAATATCACGATGGATGACAGGTGGACAAGCGTAGCCGTGTAGATATTCGATTCCTCGAGCTGCTTGTACTGCGATTGTCACTCTCCTCACCCAATCGAATTGCTCCTTCGTTTCGTTTTCTTTACTGTGGAGGTGTTGGTGTAATGAGCCGTTAGCCATGAACTCGTAAACCAAGAGCCTCTCTTCGCTCTCTTCACAGTAACCGAGCAAATTGAGCAAGTGTGCGTGGTTTAGCCTCGAGAGCAAATCGAGCTCGGTGTGAAATTCTTTCGAGTTCTTTTTCAAATCGGGTGAGACTATAGCTCGTTTTACTGCAACTGTTGTGCCGTCTTTTAATACACCTCTGAAAACACTCGAAAAACTACCCTTTCCCACGACCGATTCTTCCTTAAATCCACCCGTTGCTCTTTCGAGTTCTTCGTAAGAAAACATTTGAGCCCTCCTAATTTTCATCTCGTCCAAATCGGGTCGGATTTTACCACTCTCTTTACGTAAAGAACCATTTGTAGTACTTGCAGTAGAAGTTTCCGAGCACCTGCAGTTCCTCAGCCTGTACCGAACGTACAGAACCGAAATCAAAGCGACAGCTGTCACCAAGAAGACAGCGAAAGAAACTTCCGCAATAACGATCGGCATTTGCACCGACCAGAACTTCTTCTCGCTCTCGTTTCTTTCAATAGCAGCGTTCGAACACGACCTCACGCACTCGTCCGAACTGCAAACCGAGCAGTTGTACCCGCACTGCCTATCGGATTTCAAACTGCACTCACTGATCACATACATTTCGTTAGGACAGCCGTTGCTACAAGGCAAGCAAATGTGGGACCCGCGAGACTTGCAAGGCAAACTCGCGTTTTCAAACTCGTACGAATCGCTCGAACATGGCGTCGACTTGCAAACTCCCGGCGAAACTGCTAAAGGCAGAGACGTAGGGAAACTAACCCCCCAACAAACGGGTAAAAGCGACGTCTCCGCGAGAATTCCGCAAGTGAAGTAATCGCCGGCAGCAATTTCGTAAAGCTTAACTCCATTCGGTGGCGGTGTGCTCTTATCAACTGTATAACCCCAACAAACAACACCTCTATCACTACTCCTAATCCCACAAGCATGAAATTTTCCCCCAACTACAGACAACATATTATCCACCGGAGCAGAGTCAACGTTCAGTTGACCCGAATACAAACCCGACCCGCTAGAAATCTCTTGTTCAAGATCCAAACTAGACCCCCAACAAACAACTCTCGAATTAACCCCTTCGAGAATCCCACATACATGGAAACCCCCTGCTGCAATTTTTCGAAATTTCAACTCTTTCGGTACTAACCCTATCACATTACTACTGGTTTGATCGCCCCAGCAAAATACGCTCCGATTTTGAGCAAAGAGGCCACAATTAAACTCAGAACCGGCGGAAATTGATTGGATCTGCCCATCGAAATTGTAGCTTTTTGTCATGTTGTAACCCCAACAATCGACTAAGGAAGTGTTTCTCAACTTACCCATCAAGGGTTTCCGCAGCCCGCATAAATGGTGGTCTCCGGCGCTGATTTCTAGGTACTCCGATTTTTTCGCCATTTTTAGGGGTACCCCCATTTGGATGAATCCGGTGCTCCCCCAGCAGAAGGGCTGATTTGAGTCCATCTGAAGCCCACAGACGAAGCCGCTGCCGGCGGTTAAGCCGAGGAAGGGCGAGTAATTTGGGGTTGCATGAACGATGGCGGGGTTTGAGCCGTAGCAGCTGGCTAAATGCGAGCCGTCGGATTTTAACCCGCAGAATACGGGTCCGTTTTCTCCGTATGAAATGGCGATGGACGACATTGATCCCAAACTGGATACTCCACAGCAGAAATAGGTAAATAACAGCAAATAAATCATCGGATTTTTCCTCTGCTTCATCTTTTTGAAAGTTCACGTGTTTTCTCGGATCAAGTATGGGTTTGATTTTATGATATCCGACGGGGTTAGGTTTTGCCGGAGGAGATGGTGGTGGTGACTGGTGAAGGTGGCTGAAGCGTTTCACTGTGTGTTGTGTGTGTGTTTGTGTTGGAGAGAGAGAGAAGAGAGAGGAGGGAAAGAGGCTGGTGGGAGCATTTAATATGAATCTGACGGTGGAGATTTGTCGAGTATCAATCCAACGGTCTGTGTTTATCCTTATGTAATAAAGCGTATGCAGGCACCGCTGGATGTCACGCTCGCATTTAATGCATTGTTTGATGGAGTTGAGCTATTTATGGATTTTTTTAAATTTTCCTTTGTAATTAAATATATTTTACTCTTAATTCACCTTTCTTAACTATAATCTATAATTATGTATGTGTTTTTACTTTTTATACAATAAGTTGGTCAAAACTATAAATTTAAATTACACAATACTTTAATAATTTCTTTACTTTTTTTTGTTAGTAACTATGTAAATGTGTATTGCATCTTGATTAAACTAATTAGATAAACTAAACATTCAATTTTGGGGAGTTGGTGAAATTAGACTCAAATAGAATTTATGATTCCTACAAGTTAGTACTCTTTAAACTCTATAATGGTTACATTAAATTATGTTGATTATATGTTACACTAGTCATCTAAGTTTAGAAAAATCTTTTAATTTAGGAAATTATAATTTTCTATTTCTAATTCTTTTTAGATAACTAATTTACAGGTACGCGTATTATAGCATATCTACCTAACTCACGTTCGTTTTAGTAATTTATAAAGATTTACGCAACCCGTATTTTTCCGCACGTATGTATGTAATATGCATGTAATTGTGTTTAATTTGAATCAAATATATGAAATCGTCTGATGTATTTAACAAAGTGTAGCATTTAAGAAACCATCGTAAGAATTTATAAAAGCATTAGTTTAATAATAAATAAAATCCTAAGAATCTTTTTGTTTAGACAACCTAATCTTCATTTGTTAGTTTAATGTAGAATGAATGTAATAGAGATTACATCATAGCAATAATAATGATGGGACTAGATCTATATGTCTAAACTTGTTGTAGATGCGATTTGAATTCAAATTAAATATCACTCATAATAAACTATATTTATACATTTATTCAGCTAGTAATATGCTATAGTTATTAATATTGAATCATATTTATAATATATTTATTATAAGCATATGCTAAGTGATTTGATTTCGATCAAGAAGCTCTTGTAATCAATTAAATACCCAAATCTACTCTCATCGTGGTTATATATAGTATAACCAAATGCATACATATATATAATAATATATTTTAATGGGTTCAGTCACATCATAATATTCTATTTTTTTTAAAGAAATTCGCAACCAACTATATTGGTGCACTGGATAAATCTACACTCTTATATTTTATTTTATTTAATAGATGGGAGAGAAGCTTCGGGATTTTGGGACGACTTTTATGCTTATGCGATTAATTTAAATGCTAAGATACAAAATGGTGCTTTTTTCCAGGATTATTAAGCTTTCTACGTATCTCTCACGATGCTACATTAATTATTTTTTAATTTAAATTAATTAACGGAAAATCCGTTTTAATGTGACATTCATACGACAAAAAATGATACTTTTATTTAATGGGCTATGATTAAATAGGGTCCATTAATCATGTTTAATTCGACATTATTAAATGTGGACTGAAACTTGGTGGGCCATATACAAAGAGCCGCTAGAGGCCTTCCCTCGGCGGCCCGGCCCATTAATATACAATTAAAAAAAATAATTACATTAATTAAAGATTATTTATTAAAAAAATAATATTAATTTCGTAATTAGCAATCAAATCTTGAGGGAGGATTAAAAGGGTAATAACAGTAAGATTAATCAGTGTCTGCCATTGTTTCACCTCGAGCAGAGAGACGCAGGCCATTAACAATTCAATCAACTATCCATTTATTGACTGCGCTAGAAACTCATAGCAGCACACACTGGTGTGTGTTTACACAGTGAAAAAAATAAAGGAGGGGAGAATTTAGCCAATTGATCGATGATTAGTGCAGAGAAAACGTGTTGAAAGATGATTGATTAGTGATTGAGATATGGGGCGAGAGATCTCGGCGTTGGTTCAACCCAAGTGTTTGTTGATTTTCGTGGCGGCTTTGGTTCTGATATTTCTCGTTTCTTCCTTCTCTCGGCAAGTAAGTCTTCTCCTCTACTCCGTGCCGATTATTCCTTTTCATTTTTGATGTTTTTTATGCGTTTTTGTTTTAGTTTGAGTCTGCGTTAGTTCTGTAATTGGCTATTGGAATTTGAGATTGAATTGGCAAATGCCTGTTTGTTTTGGATCTGAATTCTGATTGCCCTGTTAGGTTTTTTTTTGTCGATTTGGGGGAACCGATATTTTTGTTTTTGAATTGATCAATTTAGGTAGAAACTCCACTTTTCTGAGCTAAATTTACAAATTCATGATCTATACTTAGAAGAAACACAGGACTTTTTGGTATATGTACTGCAATTTAACTGGAATGTAGACTTTGTTTCTTATCTGTACATGGATGTATATATAACTTCGTCTTTGGAGTATAATGTCACGTCGTGATTGCTTGAGAACAAAATCGAAATCGAGGAATCTATGCTATGGATGTTAGTTTCTTATTGTTATAATTTTAAAATTATAAAGTTATCATGTTAGAGTACTCTCGTTAAGTCATTACTGCCGCTGACATATCGGGTGTGTGCTTTTTTACTTATCTAGTGTGGGCTTTCTCCTTTATATTTGCAGGAGGCGGAGAATGTGGAAGAGAATTATGAGATTACGCATAGAGTATTTTTGGATGTTGACATAGATAAGCAACGTATAGGTAGACTCTTCGTATTCTACCGTTCCGTATTCTATATCATACGGATTTTATGAATCTCCTGCCCCAAAATCTCATTATGCATTTTATATTTTAGTTCACGTATGAACCTTAAATCAGATTGTACGGATTGTGATTTCGATTGATGGCAGTTAAATGAAGGATTCTACTAATACTTTATCTTTCTAGTGTGTTCTCTTTATTTATTTCTTTTAGTAATGTGGCAATATGTATGATTTGCTTCTAATGCTGTTTCATATATTAACATTGTTGTATGTTCTGCATGTATTTCTTCCCCCCCCCCCCCCCCCCCCCCCATATCCTACTCTGTTAACGCTGCATATTTTGCAACTCTATCCACAGGAAGAATCACAATTGGACTATATGGTCAAGTTGTGCCAAAGACTGTGGGTAAGGTCTTCCGTAATCCGTATTCTTCTTGAATTTCTCCATGTTCAGCAGATTGCCTTTTTTTTTCCTGATTAGATTCATGCTTCTCTTTGCAGAGAACTTTAGGGCTTTGTGTACAGGTATTTCTTAAAACCTATCCTAATTCTACACATTTGGCATTCTTGAACTGATGCTTTAATTGAGATGCTGATTTTTGTATTTCCTCTCTCTCTGACTAACGTACGTTTATTTTTGAAACAGGGGAAATGGGGAAAGCTGCAAATGGAAAAGTTCTCCACTATAAGGGAACTCCATTTCATCGTATTATACCTGGATTTATGATACAAGGTGGAGACATTGTTTCTGGAGATGGCAGAGGAAATCAATCCATATATGGCGGAACCTTCCGTGATGAGAATTTCAAGTTAAAGAATTCACATGCAGGTCCATAATGATTTATAGTAACTTGTAGACATCTCTCTCTCTCTCTCTCTCTCTCTCACACACACACACACATTAACACACAGTAAACATGCAAAGAACTCACTCTTATTTATCTCAATTTGATTTATTTGAAGGTATTGTGTCCATGGTGAATTCAGGGCCCGATTCCAATGGTTCGCAGTTTTTCATTACAACAGTCAAGGCTTACTGGTAAAGCTTTGATATTGACGTAGCATTTGTACATAGTTTAGTAATATGATATTAGATTGCTTCAATTGAAGAAGTATTAAAAAAAAAATCAATATCAAAGTTTTGCTTGTGAAGTCTAGCACTGAAATTTCTTCACGTTTGTTTGGAAACGGGGGCAGGTTGGATGGTGAACATGTTGTTTTCGGTAAAGTGATAGATGGAATGGACACTGTGTATGCGATTGAAGGTAGTGCAGGAACTTACAGTGGGAAACCTCGGAAGAAGGTGATCATTTCCGATTCCGGTGAGATACCTAAGAGCAAGTGGGAAGAAGACAATCGAATCTCAGTAACGTGACTATAGAAGAAACAGGTTTTCCATGTTTTAACTGATTTGGTGTTAGTAATGTAAGTGCAGTTTTTTAAGGGTTGAAAAGTAACTAATTTTAAATCCTGGAATTTCTTTTTGAAGTAAATGAAGAGAAGATAATTTTATTTTATTATTTATTATTTTTTTAAATGTTTGAATGTTGTATGAAACCATTCATTATTAAGAAGCCTTTTGTGTGTATCTTCACCCCATGCTCCTTAATTTTCTTAATTTCTTCTGTAAATTACTAATTTAAATTTTGTGGGGAGCTTTATGTTAAATTACGGTTGATTAGTGCGCATTTTAATTTAATTAATCAATTGTCTACCACAAACATTCTTCAATAAATTGATATACATGTATAAAAAAAAATCAATTTCTTTTCCAAAACTAATTACAAGATTAAAAAAAAACATTTCGGATTTACTTGATTTTTTTTTTTTAATTTTTAATTTTCTGAATAATTGGCATTATTCCAGTATTTTCTGAGTAAAAAGAAAATTAATGGAGCCGACCACGAAATCATGATCCACAATTTCCAGCTCACATAGTCAATCCCACCACCACCTTCTCCGACCACTCTAAAACAACCGCGACCCCTCACCACCTACGCCACCGCCAATGGACAACACCGCCGACGACCCCAACAAGCTAGCCTCCACACTCCACGAGCCCACCGCCGCCGCCGCGGCGGCACAACCCCTCCTCAGACCATACCCAACAGTACTCGACCCACCCTTAGCTTCCCCCTCCGGCGCCGACGAAGACCAATCACAATTCCTCCAGATCTCCTACAATCACGGCCCTCGCTCAATCAAAGATTTACCGTTCCTCCTCCTCTTCTCTCTCCTCGTCCTCTCCACCTTCGGCCTCGGAATCTTCGCCTCCGTCCACAAAAACCCTCACCGCTCCCAAATTTCATCCTTCATTTACAACACCACCTCTTCCTCCTGCACTTTTCTCACAGATGTACAAATTCCGGCCGACAGTTTCTTAATTAATTTCATCGATCTCGATTCGCTGCAATCGAGAAACTCCGGCCTGTTGAAGAGCATGATATGGACACTCGTAATCACTCTAATTACGAGCGGGCCCTTCGCCTTATTCGTGCTTTTGTTGCTCAAACACTACACCAAGCAGATAGTCTACGCTTCCCTTCCATTCTTCGTCATAATCCCAATCTCGATCAACGTCTACTGGTTCGTCGCGTGCACCGTCAGCTCCCGCTGCAGCGCCGCCTTCCCTTTAGCGTACCGAATCGTCGTCCTCATTTTCGTGTTCTTGCTAATCGGATTAGTTGTGTGGATTTTTATAATGAACTGGCATAGAATTGAGTTGACTGTGCGAATTGTCGGGGTAGCTTCTAATGCACTGTCGAAAAACTTAGGGTTGTTTGGAGTTCTTCCGGCTCTGATTGTGGGGTTGTTTGTGTACTATGTGCCGATTGTCGTGTTCTTGATATTTTCGAATCGGAACGGAAAGATTGTGCCGAGAGAAGAGAATGGGGAGTTTTTTTGTGTTTGGAAACAGGATAGTTGGGTGCCTGCTTATTACACTCTAGCGATTTTGACGATGCTTTGGTCTGCTGCTGCTATGGTGGAAGCTCAGGTTTACGTGATCAGTGGAACTATTGCGCAGTGGTATTTCTCGAAGGACGATGACTCAGCGCCCAAGCATGGAATACGAAGTTCGTTGAGGTTGTTTTTTATCGCCATGTGTTAATTATTTAATCTATGTATGCCATGCTAACATTATTTAATCTTGCACTCGCCGGTTATTTGTTTCTTGAGGCTGGCCAATCTTGAGAGTGTCGATTATATGATTTTGGTTAGGATAGATTTGAAGAACTAGATATCTCTGTCAGATTTCTTATCGGATAATTTCCTTTTTTGCCACTAAAGTAATTATTACTCAGTACTTTGTAGGATGATCTTTAGTTAGTATCGCCCCTTCGATCGTCCAATTTGGATTTGCGTTATTATTTTTCAGTTATGATTTATTTGCTCCTTATTTGTTTTTACAGAAATGCATTTGGCCCCTCCTCTGGCACAATATGTTTCTCCGGATTGCTTATATTTATTGTGCGTGTAATACGCTCTGTGGTCGATAATGCGAGACAAGAAGATGCTTCCGGAATTGTGAACCTCGTTCTGCGGTGCTGTGCGAGTGCTCTATTAACAACAGTTGACTTTCTGAACAAGTTTACGATAAACTTTGCTGCAATAACTGGCGAAGCATACTGCAGTGCTGCAAGGATGACTTACGAACTTCTCAAACGGAACCTTCTATCGGCTGTATTTGTGGAGACTGTTTCCACTCGTATACTCGCTGGAATTGTGCTCGTGTTATCAGCTATTTATGCTGTACTGGTAAGTTTTATATACATTATTAGGCCTTGTTTGGTAATTCTGATTAGAGTTGCGCCTTCTTTGGAAATTGTGATTTACGTTTCAAGTCCACGATAAAAAAAAAAAATGAAAATATGGGCCGGATTTTAATCGAAAATATGGAGGGTATGTGCTATCCGTTTCTTTTCTTGCTTTTTATTTACCTATATATCGATTTTTTCTAGTTAAGTTTCTGTCTCCGTAATATGCAGGTATGCGTTGTTCTAAAAGCGGTGGTTCATCTCGGCGACGATGCGTATTTTGTGGCAGTAATGGCGTGGGTTTTGCTGATAGTGATTTTGGGATACTTCGTTCACGTATTGGACAATGTTATAGAGACGGTGTACGTGTGTTATGCGATAGATAGAGACAGGGGAGAGGTTTATAAACAAGATGTGCATGAAGTTTATGTTCACCTTCCAATCAGTAGAAGTCATAATTACAGAGCAGGTTTTGCTGCAAGAACTCCACTTCTTGTTTAATAATGTAATAAATCTCAGTTTCATCTGTGTTGTGTATTATTATCTGTAAGTTTTTACTTCTCTCTTCTTGCCAGAACCCAGGTTTGTGCATATCTGAGATTCTTTTTTTCATTTTTGTACTGAGTTTTGTTGAATAAAATAAATTATTTTTGCAGCTTTTGATCACTGCTATTTAATCTATTTATAATATATTCTTAATATTTAATATATTTATAATAGTATCCCAAGTTAAGTTCATTAATTTATTAAAGGCTAAATTTATTGAACAAGATACTATAGTATGTACCTAAAAAGCTAATATAAATCTTTAGTAGCTAAACAATTGTTAAAATATTATTACAGGAACCATACCGATTCCAGCACAGCAATTTTGATTTTTGTATACGAGGTATTTTCCATAAAGTATGTAGGTGCTGATGTGGCATTTAGCAGCTTGTCTCCACTAATAATTTGGATAGACCACAAATTAGAGTACTTCCATAAGAAAGAAGTTGATAATGTGCAGCTGGTATAGCACATGCTCTTCTTTTACATGTAAAATTATACTATTAAGATCTAAAATTTTAAAATACCTTTTAAAAAAAAATTATATATAAATATAAATATAAATTAAATGATAAAAGATGTTCTTTACATGATCCAATTTATAGAAATATTAATACTTTCGTTAATTATGTATGCTCTAAATCAATTATATGAGAGATAAAAACACTCACTTACTTATTTCATTATATTTAGATATAATTTACATATATTAAAGGATTAATGTGTCCATTATTTTTTAATTAATTTAGTTCAGATTGGATATTGATTGACATTGTTAGACTTTAGTGTTTGTAAAGTATGTATATTTTCTTGATTCTCTTATATATCAATCACATCTTGCGTGGATTGGTTGCATCCAATAATAGTAGTACTATATATTTGATAAAAGGAAAAAAAAAATAAAAAAAAAAATAACACACATTCCATGGGATATTTTTATGGGAAAAGTGGAAAAAAAATTGGGAAGTGAAATTAAGAAATGTAAAAATGCATGTGGATAGAGGAGTCGTTTTCTATGAAATTTTGCTTCTACGCCAAGACAAGTAAATAAATTTGAGCAGATCGAAGAGATGATCATGAGATTTCAAGTGCTTCATCCAATACAATATATTCTGATTCGGACTCCCTAAATCACATTTTATTCTGATTATATTATTTATATATATGTATGTTCTAAAATGAATTAATTCCTAATCAGTTTTTTGCATAATCAGATTCGTTCAACTGATTTTTGATTTATGTATATGAATTCCACTAATAATAATAGCAAAAAATGAATATGATTATATGAGGCTAAAAGTAAGCACACCCAATTTCTGATTTTTTTAATTTTTCTTTTTAACAATAATAAGAAACCCTTATTTAAATTGATATAAACTGCACAAATAATGAGGATAATTCAGTAAATATGGTCCATTATCCATTATGTCCACACACACGTCATTTCTAACATGGTTAGACTCGTAAAAATAGGACAATATTAATGGCAATTTCACTTACCAAATCCTATATATACACCATCCATCCATCCATCCTATCTTAATTATTACATAAAGAAAAAAGCTTACCTAAGAAATAAAAAAACAAAAATTGACCCCCATGGCAATGGCTTTCAAGATGGTATTACACTAATTTATTTCACCATCATCTCAATTTTCTCTCTCTCTCTCTCTCTCTCTCTCTCTCTCTCACACACACAAATAATTGATTTTGATTAATTCGTGATTTCCATGTTTTTAACTTATATGTATTTTGTTTGAGAAATTAATGATTAGGGTTTTGTGTGTGTGTGTGTGTAGGCGATAACAGGAATGTGTTTGACAGAGGAATGCAAGAAGTCGTTCATGGAGATGAAGTGGAATAAGGTGCACCGCTACATAGTTTTCAAGATCGACGAGTCATCTAAGCTTCTCACGGTGGACAAAGTCGGCGGCCCAGCTGAAGGCTACGATGATCTCACGGCGGCGCTGCCTCACGACGACTGCCGCTACGCCCTCTTTGACTTTGACTTCCTCACCGTTGACAACTGCCGAAAGAGCAAGATCTTTTTCATTGCATGGTCCGTCCTTTTATTAATTCCTATTTATCTATTTTAATCACTACTAATTTCTTTTATTAATTGATTTACCTTTTTCTCTTCTGGTGTTTTTTACTTTATTAAAATTATTTGTCGCTTTAATTATGTTTTTAAAATTACTTTATTCAATTTTACCTTTTATCACTCTCAACTTTACAAGTTAATTAAGACTCGAGACATGTAATGGTAAGGGTATTATGGTAATTTTACATTCTTTTTAATATACGCCTCACAACCCAAAACGACAAATATTGCATTGTATGTAAGAAACGAGTAAAATTATATGATAATAAAAATGATTAAATATTATTGATGAATGATATTATTTGCAGGGCACCAAGTGGATCAAGAATTAGGGCAAAAATGCTGTATGCAACCTCAAAAGATGGATTAAGAAGAGCATTAGATGGCATTCACTATGAAGTTCAAGCTACTGATCCAACTGAAATGGGATTTGATGTCATTAAGGACAGAGTCAAGTAATTAATTGGGATTAATCTGATATGATTAGGGTTAATTAATCAGATCACGTCATGATATCTAATCACCTTTTTTGTTTTTAAGAATTCAATAATTAACTCCACTTTAGAGATGCTTTAATTGTTTTCTTTTTCAGTCTATAATTACCAAAACCCTTTTTTCTAAGTGGTGGTGGTAACTGTGTTACTGTAATCTGTCCTCTAATTTGTAATAATATACTTTGTGATGTCCTTATCATCTGATTAGCAATATTTAACAATAAAGCAAAATAGTTCTTAATTTTTTTATTTTTGTTTCATTATTATTACTTTAATTATTTACTATTATTTAAAGAAAAATAGTCCATTATAAGTAATTTATGGGCCCAAGTAGAAGCTGATAGGGAAATAGGTTTGGGACCTCAAATGAAAAGATGGGCTGAAATTGTAATGGGCCCAATTTTATTGCCGTCCACATAAAAATGCCGGAAATATGTACAATTCAATTCGATTAATAAAACCAAGTTTAATTTTAATTAAATCACAATTTTTTTTTTATTAAATTCGGGAAATATTAGTACAACCAAGGTACTACAAAAATAAATGCAACCACCTGAGCATTTAAGAAGGATATAAATTATAATTGCTTTATTATTACTATCAGGGCATCTCGTCGGTGCCGGATTAAATTAAAGAATTTAAAAAACTTTAATACTAAAGTTTTTAAAGGAAACAAATGTTGTACAATTCAATTATTGGCGTTTAGGTATACCTCAGTTTCATTTAGTTCAATAATAATAAAATAATCAAAACAAAAATATTTACATACAAATTTAAGAAAAGAACATAAGCTTGTTTCTGTGTTCTTTGTTTTTTTTTTTTTTTTTTTTTAATTTAAAACAAAATTAATTTTTTTTAGTATCATGGGCCATTGTTAAATTTGTGATAAAGCAAATCTCGCTAATAGAATAGACCACGCTTTATTTTTCTCAAGACAAAATTTCTTTACCCTTTACACCTCTTTCAAGGCTGTATTTCTCTTTATTTAAGACAAGCAAGCCCATTTACTTTTTAATTTTACTCTCTACTTATTAAAATTAAAAAAAATAAAAAATAAAAAACAATTTTAATTACATCCCATTTTCTATCTCCAATACGCCCCCTCAGGTGGTGGTAAATTACATTTGACGCATTGCACTTGAAATATTTATATTTTTAAATGAGTGGCTGTGGAATTCGAACTCGCCTTGCACTTGAAATATTTATATTTTTAAATGAGTGGCTGTGAAATTCGAACTCAGAACCTTTCATTTGGCCTGACTTTGATACCATGTTGAATGACCATTTCAACCAAAAGCTTAAGTTATTAGTGAAATATACCATTTAATATTAATATCTCCAATAAAAATGATGATTATTTTTTATTATTTCTCTTACTAGATTTAAGGTTAGACATATAGAAAAAAGAAAGAATAAAAGAAAACAAAAAGTAAATAAATAAATATTTGGCGCTTCGTTCGCAGCAATATATTTGCTGACTCATCAGTCAATGGGTCAATCATCGACAAATTAAAAATAGTCCCTCTGAATAATTAACGGCTATAAACAAGATTAATTAAAATAATAAAAACAATAATTCCCTCTTATATCATTCATTCTATCTTCACTTCACTCTCTACATCTTCACCAATTCAAACTCCACACTCTCTTTCTCTCTCTAAAAAACCATGCCTTCTCTCTATCTTCACTTGTTCCTCTTGATACCTGTACTGGTTGGCCATGTTTTTGCTGATGATCGAACGGCTAAAACTTACATCGTCAGAGTTGACAGCGAATCCAAGCCGTCGGTGTTCCCTACCCATTTCCATTGGTACACCGCTGAGTTCACGGAACCCACCGCCATCCTCCACGTATACGACACCGTTTTCCACGGATTTTCCGCCGTGTTGACGCCATTCCAAGCTGCGTCGGTTCTCAAGCACCCATCAGTCCTCGCCGCATTCGAGGACCGCCGCCGTGAGCTCCACACCACTCGTTCGCCGCAGTTCCTGGGTCTGAGGAATCAGCGCGGCCTCTGGTCGGAGTCTGATTACGGTTCTGATGTTATAATTGGAATTTTTGATACGGGGATTTGGCCGGAGCGACGGAGTTTCTCCGATCTGAATCTCGGCCCCGTTCCGAAACGGTGGAGAGGAGTATGTGAAGTAGGCGTGAAGTTCAGTTCGAAGAATTGTAACAGAAAAATCGTCGGGGCTAGGTTTTTCTCGAAAGGGCACGAGGCGGCTTCTGGATTTGGGGGAATTGTTGGTGGTATCAACGACACGGTTGAGTTCAAATCGCCGAGAGATGCCGACGGCCACGGGACCCACACGGCCTCCACCGCCGCCGGGAGACACGCTTTCAAGTCGAGCATGGAGGGTTACGCTTCCGGAATCGCGAAAGGCGTGGCGCCGAAAGCGCGCCTGGCGGTTTACAAGGTGTGCTGGAGGAGCGCGGGCTGCTTCGATTCCGACATTCTGGCGGCGTTCGACGCCGCCGTGAACGACGGTGTCGATGTAATTTCGATTTCCATCGGCGGTGGCGAAGGCATTTCCTCCCCGTATTATCTCGATCCAATTGCAATCGGTGCGTACGGCGCCGTTTCGAGGGGGGTTTTCGTTTCCTCTTCAGCTGGAAACGACGGGCCTAACGGTATGTCAGTCACTAACCTCGCCCCCTGGCTCACCACTGTCGGCGCCGGCACAATCGATCGGAACTTCCCGGCGGACGTTATTCTCAGCGACGGAAGAAAATTCTCCGGCGTATCCTTGTACTCCGGTGAACCACTGAACGGTAAAATGTATCCACTAATCTACCCCGGCAAATCAGGGATACTTTCTGCTTCCCTTTGTATGGAAAACTCACTCGACCCTAACCTGGTGAAGGGCAAAATTGTCATCTGTGATCGCGGTAGCAGCCCACGTGTTGCAAAGGGATTGGTCGTCAAAAAGGCTGGCGGCGTAGGAATGATCCTCGCCAATGGAGCTTCCAACGGAGAGGGTCTCGTCGGAGATGCCCACTTGATCCCAGCTTGTGCAGTGGGCTCTAACGAAGGAGATGAAATCAAGGCCTACTTATCCTCAAATCCTAAAGCAACTGCAACAATCAATTTCCAGGGCACTGTGATAGGAATCAAACCCGCTCCGGTGGTTGCTTCGTTCTCCGCCCGAGGTCCAAACGGGTTAAACCCGGAGATCCTCAAACCCGATTTGATTGCACCCGGAGTCAACATCTTGGCTGCTTGGACAGAAGCAATCGGTCCAACGGGTCTTGATTCGGATACCCGTAAATCAGAATTCAATATCTTATCCGGCACTTCAATGGCTTGCCCTCATGTAAGCGGTGCAGCTGCCTTGCTCAAATCCGCCCATCCTGATTGGAGCCCCGCCGCTATAAGATCAGCAATGATGACCACTGCAAACTTACTCGACAACTCTTTTAACCCGATGCTGGACGAATCCAGTAAAAAACCCGCCAACCCGTATGATTTCGGGTCGGGTCATTTGAATCTTGATTTAGCAATGGATCCGGGTTTGGTTTATGACTTGACCAACAATGATTACGTTAATTTCTTGTGTGCGATTGAGTACGGACCCAAGACAATTCAAGTGATCACACGGTCGCCGGTGAATTGTCCGGCGAGGAAGCCGTTGTCGGAGAATTTTAACTACCCGTCGATTGCAGCTTTGTTTCCGAGTGGGTCGGATGGGGTTTCTAGCAAGACCTTTTATAGAATGGTGACTAATGTGGGCGGGTCGAATGATGTGTATACGGTTAAGGTTGACCCGCCGAAGGGGGTTGAGGTTAGCGTGAAACCAGAGAAGCTGGTTTTTTCGGAGAGTTCGAGGAGATTGGGTTACTACGTGACTGTAACTATCGATAGTAAGAATCTCGTGTTGGATGATTCGGGTGCAGTTTTCGGGTCGATTTCATGGGTCGATGGGAAGCATGTGGTTCGAAGCCCCATTGTGGTCACTCAAATAGATCCGTTGTAGAAAATGGGTTCTAATCTTGAAACTAGGTTGGAAAAAATCCAATTGGGATTGGATTGGATTGCAAATGGTGTTTCTAACACATCTTCTTGAAAGGTGTGATGGGGTGACAGGGGAAAATGCATTATAGTGTGTTATTTTCTAGTATTTTTTGCTTTTTAATGTGTGTTGATGTATAATGTATGTATAGATGAGAAATTGTATGTGATCATCTTTACAAGTGCAAGAATAGTGTAGTAGTTCTTGCAGTTTGCCATATCCTATGTTTGCTGTTTTACTGCAAAATCTTACATGAAGGGGACAACAAGAAAGTAGAGTACTTTGAGTAATTGATGATAATATATTTTCTAATTAATTGTTATTGATAATCCTCGGATCAAGATTCTTTTCATTACAACATTCTTTATAACATGTGACTTTCCTATGATGCCTTGTGATTAAACATGTGGTACAAAATCATCACTAAAGGAATGCATGCCTATCTTTAAGGAAGCAGCAAAGGGAGATTAATGAGTAAATACAATTAGCAAAGTAACCAGTTTGACTGAGAAATGATTACCATAAACTAATATTATATAGTGCCTTGATCATACACAACAATGCATCTACTAAATTATTAAAAAAAAAAAAATGCAATAATTTGCAACTTTATTAAATTGAAATACAGTGATGATTTATTGAGAAGATAAGATATGAATGAAAAGGATTAAATCCAAGTGTCTGGATTGGACCCAAAATAGTGTGATGTGATTAGGTCAGATCTTGCACTCGACATAATCCTACCTACTTAAAAGCAATTCCTATTCATGAGTTTGAGTTGGAAAAGCATTTCAACCTAATACTACAAATAATAATATTGATTGTATATAATCTATGTCTTCTAGACCTTTTTTTACGAGTTCTACTCCTTTGATCGCCGGAAATGTCCACCGAACACCGGTCTTTTGCCGGAGACGATGAGTAATTGGGCGGATGGAAAATATGTAAGATATGAGAGTGTTTAGAAGAGAGTGTACTATTAATTGTAATTGTGGTAAAAAAAAAACTTTAACCCTAATTATATAATTGTCACGTGGGATCTTTCAATCACATAATCTATTTATGGAGAAAATTCTTAGATTGAGTCTTATGACGATCTTGAAGTCTAGCTCGCCATCTACCGCACCCCTTTCTTCCTTTTAAACGTATCAAGAACAATTTGTCAAGGTCAATGATCTCGAAGCTCTCAATTCGCTGATGTGATGCTCGACTTCGCTATCCTTTGGTAAGTGGGCTTTCGGCTCACTGAGCGAGCTCTTGGCCCACTCGAATCCTTGTGACTTATTTAGGTTTTCATTTTCACCCATTTGATATGAATATAGATTAATAGTAGGATAATTAACATAATTATATTATGGGCTTGTGGGTGTGTTGAATAGACTATTAATATTAGGGCTTGAGTTAGGTTTGGGCCACATTAAGAGAATAATTGAAGATTTATATCTGTGTTATATTACCGGGCTGACCGTTGGGCCTGGAATTTTAAAAAAGAAAAAAAAAAAAAGAAAAAGAAAATTAAGACATGGTTCTCACTTCTCAGAGAAAGAAACAATGTAGTCGACAGTTTAGCAGTTAGTTTAGAAGTTTGACGGTGACAGCGAAGCCACTGCATCTACGCGGCTTCTCCTCCTCTTGCTTCGTGGCGGAAGATATTTACGCCGTCAACTTTCTTCCTTCCTTCTTCTTCCATTCCATTTTCTTGTCTACTAAGATTACCTCCTAATAAAAACCCTCAAATCTCGATCAACAATCCCCAAAATCAAGAATATCAAAACCATGTCTTCTGAAAATCCCAAAACCCGCAAATCTATGTACCCAGAAGTTATTCTAACAAACCCTGAATCCAGTTCTCCATTTATCTCGAACCCCAGCAGAAACCCTTCTTCTTCTTCCTTATACCCTACTATTGAAATGAATTCCTTAGCCGAAAACCTCTTCCCAGAAACAGAAGAAGAAGACCAAACCCGCGCTATGAATCAGGGAGGAAGTTCTACCTTCGAGTCATCCGAGGAAGTTGTCATCACGATCCCAGGTGCGATCGTTCATTTAATCGACAAAAAACGGAGTATCGAGCTGGCAAACGGAGATTTCTCCGTTGTTCAGTTGAAACAGGGCGACAACGTTGTCGCTGCCCTAGCTCGAGTCGGGGATGAGATCCAGTGGCCGTTAGCTAAAGACGAGGCCGCCGTCAAACTTGACGATTCCCATTACTTTTTCAGCCTCAGGGTTCCATCCGAACACGGCGAAATTAACGGCGACAGTATTTTGAACTACGGGCTGACGATTGCTTCCAAGGGGCAAGAGGGTTTGCTGAGGAAACTAGATTCGGTGCTGGAGAAGTTCAGTGCGTTTAGGGTTGAGAAGGCGGCGGCGGCGGTGGAGCAAGGGTGGTGGGGGTCGGTGGCCAAGGAGGTTTCTCCGGCGGAAATGAAGAATAAGAAAGAGGAGGTGGAGAACAGTGCCGCCGCTTACTGGACCACCATCGCTCCGAACGTGGAGGATTACAGTGGGAGCGTTGCGAGGTTGATTGCCGCCGGTTCGGGGCAGGTGATTCGAGGGATTTTGTGGTGTGGTGACCTCACTGTTGATAGGCTGAAATGGGGTGATGAGTTCTTGAAGAAGAGAGTCGGAAAAGGTTACACTTCGGATATCAGTCCCGAGACTTTAACAAGGGTGAAAAGGTATTGTTATTAGCTTTTTCCAAGCATTTGATTGTTGATCATCGATATAATTTGTTTACGTAAGTACATTGCTAATGTTTTTGTGAAGATTAAGATTATGTGTTTACCCTATTGCAGCATTGACTAATAATCAGAAACGATAAATGTTCGTCGGGTTTTCATTATGCTTAGCTGTATTTTGATGCACTAACTGATTTACTCATTTAGATATGCCTTTTGAGTCTGTTCAAATCTGTGGGAAGTTATTACATCTTTTTTGTTCTTGAAAATATTTTAATGTTTTATTTTTAATTGTTGCTATTACCGTAGGGTTAAGCAAATGACGAAAATGTCGGAGAAAGTTGCGGCCGGGATATTATCCGGGGTTGTAAAGGTGTCTGGTTTCTTCACAAGTTCGGTTGCAAACTCTAAAGTGGGGCAGAAATTCTTCAGCCTTCTTCCCGGTGAAATTGTTCTTGCTTCGTTAGATGGATTTAGTACGTACATTTGATGATTGATTTTTCTATAATTCAAAAGAAAAAAAAAAAAGAATATCAATTTGGGCTTGTCAATAACACGGTTATTATTTGGAATTGTAATTGCAGATAGGGTTTTCGATGCTGTTGAAGTAGCCGGAAAGAATGTCATGTCCACTACTTCGGTTGTCACGACTGGGCTCGTCTCACAGAGGTATTCCCCTTTTTTTTTGTACTTTTTTCGAACATATGTTAATTTCTGTTAATAAATTCTTAATTTAGTTATGTATATTTATCTCGTGTGACAGATATGGAGAAGACGCAGGAAAGGTGACACACGATGGGCTGGGTGCTGCAGGGCATGCTATAGGCACAGCTTGGGCTGTGTTTAAGATACGAAAGGCTCTCAATCCAAAAGGTGCTCTTAAACCGACTACTCTAGCTAAGGCCGCTGTTCAAGCCAATGCTGCTAAATTGAAGTCAAAATCGAAATAATCGCCGGATTTGTTGTGTCTTTGTGGTCAACTATGTCAAATATTTTATGTTTTTTTTTATGTAATTTATAGTTCCCTCATTCCTTCTTTCGCTTTTTTGTCAACGCAACGCGACAACTATTATGTAACACTTGGTACATGCCGACTGGTTTTATTTATTCAAGCAGTTCGATTTCGTTTTGATTCCGATGTTGTAGTAATACAATATGATTCGAGCATCGTTGCGCAATTGGAAATTGAAAAAACATAGAATTTATTCGGTTTTGTGTTTGCCTCAATAGCTGGTCTTGAAGGGTTTATAGGTCTGAAGATCAAGAACCACGCCCGCCACAGAGCCGACAGCTGCCGCCACCGAAACAAGAAGACAAGCCATACTAAGCATTTGAAGACCAATCCAACGACTCGTCCATTTTCCGATCTTGTTTTTGGCTATGTACATCTCCACCGGAAAATACACGGTAAGCGGCCAAAACCCTAATGCACCAAGAATTCCGACCACATCGTTGAAAAACGGCATAAGCATAGCTATGAGAGTTGTCAGTACAACAAAGCACGTTCTCCACACAACACGGAAAAAGTTAAGCTGGTAAACACCAAAAAACGGGACAGGTATATCGTATTCTGCTGTCACGAAATTGCTTCTGCTCCATTTCGCTGCGCTCCATTTTTCAACAAATGCAAACAGTGGCTGGCAATACACCTGAAAATTTATTTATTAATTTTTTTAATTTCATTTGGTGAAATTGATGGGGATTATTTTTTTTTTTTTTTTACCTGGTAGGCACCGACGAGATGTACGACGATACTGACATTGGCTATATCGAGTAGCCAATATGGATCGAAAAATCCGAACCCTGTAAGAAGATTTCCAGGTGCTTGGTCTCCAAAAGCAGCATAGCCCATGCATCCACATAGAAGGTAGAATATCGTTGTGACTGCAATGCTAATTGAAGTTGCTTTCTTCATCGTTTTATGTTCCGCAGGTGGAGATTTTATTGTATCCTTAAAATAATTAAAAAAAAAATTAGAAACTAATCGTTGCTGTAAGAAATTAGAATTTGTGTTACTAAATAGGTAACCTGGATTTCGATGAGTATTATCGAGTAAGAATACGCAAAGGCGATTGCTCCTAGAGCTTGTAAGCTTCTCCACATTTTCTGAGTAGGTGTAACCGTTCCGGCATGCGTTATCGTCCCGATGGTTATTCCAGTAAGGCTTCCCTTTATGCTTTTATTTTCTAGCAAATTAAATAAGGGTTTTAAGCATTTAAGTAGTTTTTCTTTTAAAAAAAAATGATTTCTTGGTAAATACGAAAATGTCGGGTGTTGTTATCTTTACCTGCAACTTGGACAATACCGAGAGCGAGACCTATAGTAGAGTACGTGAATGACATAATTGCTGCAACTATGGATAGCCACCATACTTGGTCGAAATCTGGTATTTGCGAGAATAATATTTCTATGATTCCGAATGTTATCATGTACCCGTTGCTCGACATGTGGCATCTGCTCTTCTTGTGTGTCTTGTGGAAACAATTCGATCTTTTTATCGCTCTAAACAAGAAAACGAGTAGAAAAACTTCAATGGGTGGAGAGAAAGACCGATTCTTGATTATTGGTAATTCGTGTCCGTTTTTTTTTTCTTTTTTTTTTTGATGAATGCAGTCGTAATTACTTACAGCATGCTGACTGAGGCAGCGATTGTGTAGCCAATAGCCACGCCGAAGAGATTGATGTACTGAATCAGCCCACAAATCTTAACCTTCACCCCACCTGCATCCCAAAATTTACGCAAACGCCACACAAAATTAGCTTATAAACCACAATACCCGAAAACAGAGGCTTTAGAATTCATGAATCAAGATTAAGAAGATATGTAACCTAGATTAGCTTTGACAGCATCCATATACGTGTAATTCCTCTGTCCAACGACGGGGTCGCCGGATCTGTAACACTTGGATAGAAGATCCGAAGTGTAGAGATTAACGAAAGCGAAGAGAATCATTACAATGGGACCCGCAACCCAGCCCAGTTGCCCAACGGCCCATGCCAAAGACAGCACACCGGACCCGATCACAGCTGTGATAATATGCGATGTCGCAGTCCACAAAGTCCCTGCATTTTTTCATAACTGTATGCAATAAATATATATCGTTTTATGTGTAGAATATCTTGTACGAGGTTGTACTTGTTTATGTAATGAATTTGTTTTTATAACCTGTTCTTTTAAGGCGTCCGTCATCGTCGAAGCATTTGGAGTAGTTCTCTTGAAGGTTTATTGCTCTGCTCTCCGTTTCTTGCGGTTTGGGTTGGGTTTCTACTTGAAGGTAATGCCTTACGTCTTGCCTTTCTTCGACCTAGAATATCACAAAGTTGAAAAAAAAAAACATGCAATAAGTTCGATTAATATAGAAAAAAAAAAAGAGAAGTCTTTTTAACATGCAAGGATGTGATTTTTTTATTTTATTACAACGCCGTTGTAGATTCTTGCAGGGAGTGTGCGGCTTCTTGGTAACATGATTTCAGTGTTTTCTCTGCTTGGAATATTCTCTATCGAGAGATACTATAAGAGGTAAATCGGAAGAAATAATGGATACTTGCTTGAAAAGGGGAAACGACGGTTTTTTATAGGAGCAAGATTATGGGATTCTTTGTGGCTATAAGACGGGAGTCAACGCAAGTAGACAAAGTCAACGTATGTGCGGTTTGCTGCTGTGTGTTGCACGAAAACCATTATATAAGGTAAGTAGAACAGCATGAAACTGTTTGAACATACGTCGATTTCTCAACTTTTTTCAACATGGTGGTAATAAGTACTAGGTATTAGGTTATTGAAATGTTAACTGCAGTTAGATCTTGATATTTTCGATTTTTTTACATTTAAAAGTAGCATAACCGTGCAACACATTGTGCACTTCACTTTGTGGGAAGTGACATAAAATGCAGGCCATTGTTGGTGGGAGATTGTATTCGGCTTGTGTCGTTTTCGACTTTTCGTGGTAGTCATCTGTGAAATTGCTGTCGATAATAAGTGGAGTCTCGTCGTCAAGGGTTTTCGGGTTTGGTAGGCACAATGACTATATTGGCTATTTATTTCCTTTTTTCCAGCAATGGTGGGCTGACTCATTTGCCATTAATAGATAAACCTTTAATCAACTAACCAATAGGAGGGAAAATATTATCCATGGAAATACTAACCATTCCAATTATTAGAAATGGAGGGGCCAATTTGGTTCGTTTTGTAGTTCAGGGGTCCTTGGTACATATTCCATAGTTTAGGGGTGCAAACTGTATTTTCCCAAATGTTTATTGATACATAACCATACATGGGCTTTTGAGATCCTACACCGGGTGAAATACACCGGGTAGATCTTTACCATTAATATACACACAAACACACACACACCCACATTGATGTGTGTAGATCAACGGTGAAAAATCACCCGGTGTAACCTTCACCGGGTGTAGGATAGATAAAACCACCATACATGAATGATTTTACTCAATGCAAAAACAAATTCCAATTTTTTAAAATTATTGGAGAAATATATTACGCAATAAATAATTGTATGATTTTAAATCTAGAACATAAGATCATTAAATATTCTATTATCATGAAAAATGTAATTCAAAGACTAGGGTCAGCTGCTTTGGGCCAAAGCCCATCAAAACAATAGTAACCGGGCTTTAGTTGTGGGCTTTTATTTAATATTTGGGCCTAATCTTATCCTTTTCAGCCCAGTCTATAATTTAAATATTTATATCGAATAATAATAAAAAAAATTTAAAAAAAAAATTAAAAAAAAAAAAAACTGTGTTCAATTTGTTTGGCAGTGTCGCCCATTTCGTGTTGTTCAAGTTCTGTTGTTCGTCTTCCCGATTTCACTCTGCAAATCCTCACAGGGAAAAGAAAAGTGATAAATTAGAGGAAAATAAGTTCATAGATAGATCGAAACCACACTTCGTTTTGATTTGAACACTGTAAAAGGAAAGATAGAGAGATGGCCCGATACGACAGAGCAATTACGGTGTTCTCGCCGGATGGTCATTTATTCCAGGTGGAGTACGCTCTCGAGGCCGTACGCAAAGGAAACGCCGCCGTCGGAGTTCGCGGCACCGATACCATCGTGCTCGCCGTTGAGAAGAAGTCCGCTCCTAAGCTTCAGGATTCGAGGTTTCTGTTCTTCTCTCTCGCAGATCGCACAATGTTATTTTGTATCATATGCTAATTTATTTTTGTTCAGATGAATGAATTTTTTTTTTTATTTAGGCTTGGGGTTTGCTAGTTTGATGCATCGACTTGTTTACTGTAATGTATTATTGAGAATTGGGTGTGAATTATTTCTGCTTTTGATTTTCTTTTTGGCAATTTTTTTTACTATTTATGTTTATTGAAGGCTGCAACGATGTTCTTATTAGGCATGGGTGGGGGTTGTAGAGCGGGAACTGTGTGTAGCTCTGTTGTTGTTAAACCCTAGCTTGAGCTTCTATGTATATTGAGCAAATGATTTCATATTTTGGGATTCAATTGTAAAATTAGATTTGATATGCGATTTTTTTGAACTTTGGTTTCTGGTCATCGAACTTTAAGCAAAGCATTCGCCCTTGGTTGCGTAGATACGAACAAATTGGCTTTACCTTGATACTTCAGTTATTCTTCAAAATGGGTGAAAAAAATAGAACGTGGTGATTGTGTTACGTGAATTTCAGTTTTCCATTACTAACAGTTCTAGATCATATCAAGCACTTGAGATTCAGGTCATGTGTCGGTACATGTAAACATCGAATATACAAACCAATGGACAATGAAGCTTTCTGGTTGACTTGCAATATTCATTAGCTTTGGTCTAATATCTATGAATCCCTCTTAGGACTCGGTTGTATGCGAAAAGAGTTCCGTTGTTATTTGTCATCCATTAGTCAACTATTCTATTGAACTTTGAAATCGTCCGATTTTAGCCATTTGTTATGCATTACTGACATGTTCTGAATGTAATCCCTGCAATTTCAAACTTGCATTGTTCAAGAAACGGTACTTAACATCCATGTTTGTTTTATTGCGTCTTTCAGATCGGTAAGGAAGATTGTTAATTTAGATAATCACATTGCCTTGGCCTGCGCTGGGCTGAAAGCAGATGCACGTGTCTTAATAAACAAGGCACGGATTGAATGCCAGAGTCACAAGCTTACGATTGAGGATCCTGTAACAGTTGAATACATAACTCGCTACATTGCCGGTCTTCAGCAGAAGTACACACAAAGTGGTGGTGTGAGACCTTTTGGCCTTTCGACCTTGATTATTGGGTTTGACCCACATACTGGTACTCCGTCACTTTATCAGACAGATCCATCTGGCACATTTTCAGCATGGAAAGCAAATGCGACTGGGAGGAATTCGAACTCTATCAGAGAGTTTCTGGAGAAGAATTACAAGGAAACACATGGCCAAGAAACTCTCAAGTTAGCGATTCGTGCTTTGCTCGAGGTAAATCATCCGTGTTGATGTGGCTCAATGCCCATTTGCTTACACTTATTGTATGCATTTTTTTATTTATTAGATGCCTGTCATTTTCTGTCTGCTTTTGCTCTTATATCGTGTCTGTACGTGTGTCAAGATATAAGATTTCAGAGGAAGTCTTTCCGGAAATTTCTATGCTTTTCGTTCCTTCAAGTGGATGGAACACTGACAGCATTTACTGAGATTTATGCGACAGTGATATACATTTGGAAGTTATTATCGAGCATGATTTGGTCTTTCTCAGGGTTTTTATTTGGGGAATACGTAGATAGCAGAAATCATTTTAGAGATCAACTGTTTTTTTGTTCTTGAAACAGTAAAATTATCAGTTGAAGTGGTTGAGTTGAATTTGGTGCATCTTCTCTTAACTTTCTAAGAGAATGAATATCTGGTTTTGGCTTTGTTCTTTTTGTACTTGAATGTTGCCTATGTTTAATTTGTGTTGCCATTTGAAGGTGGGTTAGAACTGAGGAATAGCTTTAGCGTATAAGTTAAAGTCGATGTTATCTTTTGGTATTTATTTTCGATTCATTAAGCAACATGATATTAGGAAGAGTTGCAAAGCCTCACAATTTTACAAGTCTAGATCCTAAAACGTAATCTTCTTTCTCAGACCTTGTCTGAGAAATTTAGTAAATTCCGTAGGCAAGCATTTTCAATCAAAATGGGAAAAACTATATATCTCTAGCATACTGATTTATATGGTTAACTGAAGTCTGTAGTGATTGATGACCAAGTTTATAAAAGCAACATTTGAACATGGTTTTTGACGTAGATGGTTTTATACTACATTCTCGTTTTCTCGTCTTATTTTAAATGTTGGGTGATAGATAACATGTAAAATATAATATGATAATTGAAGGTTGTGGAGAGTGGAGGAAAGAATATCGAAGTAGGTGTAATGACGAAAGAGCACGGACTGAAGCAACTTGAAGAATCAGAAATCGACGCCGTTGTTGCTGAGATAGAAGCAGAGAAAGCTGCTGCCGAGGCTGCTAAGAAAGCCCCTTCAACTAAGGAAACTTAGTTTCAAATTATTATTATTCTGCACATTGTGTTGCTGCTTCTGGGCCTGTCAAGGTAGTGTGATTCATCAATTCGGCCTTATAATTTCATTTCGTATTGGGCCTCTTTAAGTATTGGATTTAACAGAATAAGATTCAACTTGGATTATTTTTCTGCAAAAAATATTTAACAGAGTATGTTATTTTCTATTTTTTTTTTTTTTTTTAAATTATTTAATGGCAAGTTGTATTTGTTTGTCTGGATGTGTGAGCTTATCAAACTAAAAATTGAAATCTGATAATTAATAACCGACCCCACAACGGACAAGGGAGTAGTTCAATTTAACTGTTGGAGCAATAATTTGATTACTGTTGTCTCCATTCATTCAGATTTCGATCTCTCACTCTCTTTCTTGTCATAACTTTATATATAATAAAATTGGTTTCGGCTAAGATTTGTGTGATCCATAAAGGATAATTTTATGTGGTGGTTAAATGTGTGATTCATATAGTAGATAACAAATCTGCAATAATTGACCCGATTTCTTCCGATCATTTCCTGACCTTGCTGCATTTTTGTCAGTGCTTTTCAATCCTTTTACCAAACACCGGATAAACAAAATTGGGTAGTTTTCGAATGTGTAAACAAATAGTGCAATTTTATTTCGTAGTAATAAAAATTGGGAGGGATAAAATGGTAAATATAGCCTGAAAAAATATTGCATTGGTATAGATAGAGGTTAGTGTGGGCAATAAATGATGGTCACGGGGGAAAGGAGACAAGTACCAAAACTAGGGATGGTGGGCTCTACTCTCTATTATTTTCATTTTGGGCCCTTAATGGGTTTTATTAGTAAATAAACTCTATCCACTAATGGGCTTGTGGGCTCCACCTTTC
Organism: Erythranthe guttata; assembly: GCF_000504015.1. The sequence goes on from NW_012193171.1 coordinate 1,867,786, forward strand.
TTCATATCTCACCAAACTTGTTCACTTCTCCCACCTTCCCTGCTTTTGCTATCTTACGCTTCAATACCAAAAGCGTAAATTACAACCAACCCTGAGGTATGGTCAAATTACGAAAACACCACTCTTGTTTGGATAATTATATTTATTCCCCTCAATTATTGATCTTCTTACACCTACACCCTTATGGTGTCAGCTTCAACATAATCATCTTAATTCCGTGGAATGAACTCGACTTTGTACCCGTTTTGTGTAAAAATACAGTTTATGATGCACCACAATCTGATATATAGAAGCCAAAAAACACATCTTATGATCATTTTACTTCAAAATGTGGAGCTCAAATGGATAAAATGGTACAAAAGTGATAATATTACATCTAATCTAGGAGATTCCACTAAATTTGAAACCACAAGGGTGAACGTGTAAGAAGATTTATAGTTAAGGGGTGGTTGTAATTATCCAAACAAGAGGGGGTTACGTAATTAGACCATACCTTAGGGGTTGTAACTTACCCATAATAGAATTATTAAAATATACTTTAATTAACAAACTATAGTTTAATTAATAAATTAGGTTGCTATAATTAGGAATTGATTTAGAAAAGAAAGTCATTTTAGTTATTTTACCATGAAATTTTAGTTTTTTCTTGAAGTGAAGAAATTTGTAGCCAACTATAGAAATGAATTTGGTAAACCATTACTCTCATGTATAATAGTCTACTTGAGTATATACATAATGTGACCCTGTTCGAATTTATATGTGAAAGGATCGACTGAAATGACGTACATCTTCACTACTTTTTTTATGGACAAAATCGAATATCTCTGAAAAATAAATAATAAATAGATAACCACACATTACTGCAAATGATTCACAAAATCAATAGATCACATCAATTAAATATTAAATTAACACAGAATTTGACTAATTTGACACATTATTTCACTGTCAAACTTTGTGTGGGTTAGCGGTTGTTAACGGAAATTAATGCTGTGTCAATTTGCTGATTAATGCAATATGAAAAACAGGCACAACTATATAATATGTAAAATATTTGCCGACTCTTCTTTTATCAACACTAATTACGTGAAATGCAAAAGATTTTTTTAGTAACAATTTAAATAATGATTAATATATTCGCCTAATCATGTAGTAAAATATTATAACTTATATGGTGAAGTGAACACTAACACACGTGTTTGACAAAAAAAGGGTAATTACATCAGCGTCAATAATTAAATAATTTTTTAATTAGATTCGTTTCTTCATTTCATCTTTTCTTATTATTATTATTTTTGATTAAATTCAACAAACCGAATTGTACGTTGTCTTTCTGCAACGTATTATAGTAAGTAAAAACTAAAAAGGAAAATTGTAAATTTAAGAAAAGGTAAGGTAGTTTATAGCAAAAGTAAAAGGAAAGTGGGGGCTAAAATGAGAATTATGGAAAGAAGAGGGGTAAATTACGAGAGCGACAACATTAAGTGGGCCCAATATGTAATTAGGCGTTGAGTTTGGGCTGGGCATAGTTGGGGCCCACTAGTCTAACGGACAATTTGAGGCCTACGTCGGGCGGCTGCCAACTACCGCCCACAACGAAATAAGTTAATAGCGTGTGCGAAACAACGTTTCACTAATTACTCATAAGGTCCTTCACATTTTCTGAATTTGCAATTCTGATCCTTTTTTTTTTCTTAAATGTTTAGATCGACTTGGACTTGACTTTTTTGTTTATTTATTTATTTATTTTAATCAAAGATGATTAATGAACAAAAGTTATAAGCTCGTTGCCGTGGGGTCAAGGCAAAATAGTGGAATTTGTGGTGCCTTTCTTTTGAGAAATTACATCCAGCTCCCTAAATTTTGTTAATTTCTTACATACACCCCCTACAAAAGGGTATTATTGTTAGAAATCTGTAAATTACAAAAAGGGTGGATGTAATTATGAAAAAAAAGAGGGATTTTTTCGTAAATTAATCTTACTTTTAATTGTAATTTACCCATTAATTAATGGGACCTATAAGGGCCCTCACTAGGATGCTTGCATGTGAGGTTAGTTGAAACTGGACTCTAAATTACTAACCAAAAAATCCAGATTAAGGGGCAGAATCAATAATTAATTACAAAATTAGTAGAGAGATCAATAAGTGATCTTTGTAAGTCCTAATCCCTATTAATTAAACAATTTATTTTCTTGAAAAACTGGGAATTTAATAAATATCTCACCGAAGCTTCTAATCTTTCTACCTAACACTATTGAAAAAAATTGTGGGTAAATAAATAAATATATATAATTAAGAGTTATTAAATAGTAATTGTTCTGGAGTTGTAATTATTAATTCAATTTTATTTAAGAATATATATATCCATATGAATGTACACAAATTTTGAGTTTAGTAGGTGCATTTATTAACTTTGTGAAACTTGGAAATTATTGCAAACTTAAATACTCTCTGGTTGAGATGAGTACTATCGAAAAACGGTTTGACCTAATCCCATAATTGATTTAGGTACACCATAAATGAATTCTATACCAAATTAAAATTTTAAAGTATATAAAAAAAATCTATTCTAGTATAAAGATAGTATGTTAATACATGAACCCCCCAAGCTTAACACATTGATAAATATAATTTAGAGCTCTTCTTGGATTAATTATTTATCATTTACATGAGATCATATGATTTAAAGTCATATATTAATATGTAAATGAAAATAAATACATTATAAGCAAGTGGCAAATAATATATGTATATTATATATAAATATATATAAATATTGCTAGGTTGGTAGATCACGGCTAAAAAAGAAAAAAATAGTAAGCTAAAGTTGGTAGAAGGATGGTATAATGAATGGGTTTATTTCATTTATTATTTTATGTACTATATTACTATTTTATTTAATTTCATTCTACCGATTATAAAAATAAAAAATAATAATTATTAAATAAATGTATGTGTTAGTAAATATATTAATAATAGTGTTGGAAAAGATAGGTTACCTAACTATTTCGTCTTCTTTTCATCTCATCCTCTCACAGCTTATCCGTTTGGTTGTTCTTCATTCATATCTTCTGCTGAACAACATGACAAATAACAATTATTTATCAAAAAGGGAATATAATCTAATATTAGATAAAAGGAAAAAAAGAAAAAAAGAAAAAAAAAAGTAGTGAAGAGAAAAATGGAGTTCAAATTCTACATCTCACATGATTCATCAGACAATCCATATCAAAGATACCAAAAAGCTCTAAAGATAAGGATAGAGATCGAGTTGCAACATTTAATTTTAATGGGACAAATTTATTTCTTAATTTTTTTAATTTTTTATATAGGGTAAATTACACCTAGACCCCTAAACCATGCTAAAATAACTTTAAGGTCCCTATAGTATCGATAATTACAATCACCTCCTAAAACATTGTTAGAATCCCTAACGGAATAGTGCATTGGATATATATAAAATACGTCTATGGTAGCAAAAACGACCCGCGGAAAACTAATATAATGCATGTCGGTCCCAAGGGCATGAAATCTTGGCTCCGGTAATTGTTTCAGAAGTGTGGTTGTAATTACCAATACTACAAGGACCTTAAAATTATTTTAGTATACCTAAGGGGTGTAGGTATAATTTATCCTATATATAAAAAGGAAAAAGAATTTGGTAAATAATTAGATATGGCAAGTGGACGAGTTGCCAAAACTCGTGAGCCTGGACTGTTGAGATTTTGCAAGTAGACGAAACTTTTTGAAAATAGCAATCACCAAATTATTTTCTTTTTTGAACTATACTTTTATTTAAATACTATAACAGAAAATTTAAAATAAATTAAAATCAAGAATTTCAGCATGTAAAAAATAGAATTTATTGTATTGTATGCATGGTGAAATTAATAAATATTTTATGGACCACTTTAACCATTTGCATGTAACTTCCTACGTACCAGAATGTAGTTAACTCCACAAGTACACATCTTTGTCTGGGATATATATATACAAATACATAAATAAAACACCCCACAAAATTCATGAAACATTAATTTGAATGATCATTTATCAAAAACCTCTGACAAATTTGTAATAAAAATCATTCATAAAATAAAAAAAATCCCTGACCAAATTAAATTGTGTATAATTAATTGGTCATATACTATGATGCATGTATTGATACTATAATAAAAATAATGTCATGCAATAAAAATATTCAACTATTAATTTTACAAATATTCAAGAAAATATCTCAACTAACTAATACTAAAATAGTAATTAATATTATTAATTATACCTCTATTCACTACATTTTTATGAATTAATCTTTAATTCTTACACCTTAATTAAACTTAAAAAAAAAAAAAAAAAAAAACTTAATAAAATATGGGTGATGATCATTTCATCTCCAAGCTTCTATAGTCCAAAACAGCAGTCTTCAACCCAAGAAAATCATACCCAGAATTACTGCTACTTCCAGTAATAATAACACTATTACCACACCCACACTCTTTGCTTTTCTGTGGAACAGTACTACATGCGAAGCACACAGTACTACTTACATCTTCATCACTGTCTGATTTCATCATCATCAAAATCGGTTCTTGATAAGTGGGTGGGCTGATTCTCAGTTCAAGATTCAAATCCGGGCACCGTTCTTTTGTAATAATATTAACCGGGCTGCTGATCATTTTCTCTTCTTTCCCGACGATCAACCCACCACCGCCGCCGCCGCCGCCACTCATATTTTTCCGATCTTCATCCTTGGAACTTGCAGTACCGGAAAATGAAATATTATTATTAATAATAATAGCGGGATCATGATTGATTGGTCGGTGAGTAGTGGGGTCAATACCCCTGCTCAAAAGCTTTCTTCTGATATGGGTATTCCAGTAATTCTTTATCTCATTGTCTGTTCTTCCCGGTAACCTTCCGGCAATTAGGGACCACCTGTATTTTCCCAATAAACAAACATCTTAATATATATATATATATATATGTATATATACATGTGTGTGTGTGTGTGTAGGATGCATGCTTACTTGTTGCCGAGAAGGCTGTGGAGTTTGATAATGAGTTCGTCTTCTTCTTCGGTGAAGTTGCCGCGTTTGAGGTCTGGCCTGAGATAGTTGATCCACCGGAGGCGGCAGCTCTTCCCGCAGCGGAGGAGTCCGGCGGATTTCGGCAGCGAACGCCAGCATCCCTCGCCGTGGGCGCGTATGTAAGCGATCAAACGATCGTCTTCTTCTTTAGTCCACGCGCCTTTGTTCGTGTGAGCTTTCTCACAGCAAGGAGATCTTCCCATTTTCTTGTTCCTTTTTTTAATTTAGAAAAGGAAAAAAAAAAAAAAAAAACAATTTTTCAGATTTAAAAGGCGCTCAAACTTTTTTTTTTTTTTTTTTTTCCTGCAAAATAGTATTTTTATTTTAAGTGCTTTTATTTTGTGTGTATAGGATTGATGGTGTGATTGAGCATATATCAATGCCCGGCCTTTTAAAAACTTTGATAGGGAGTTATTTATATCTACATATATCTACAAGATTTTGACTCTCATTTACGGGGGGGGGGGGGTGGGGTAAGGGGTGGGGTGGGGTGGGGTGGGGTAATAATAATTGCTTCTAGATGTGAGTTGGTAAGACAGGTTTAATTTGAGAGAAGTGGGCTAGTTGTGGCAACTCTCTTTGTGATGATTATATATATACATAAATTATAATAATTTAGGTAAAATAAAAGTGACATTTATAACTAATTAATTAATTAACAATATATAGGTAAACTTCAGGTAGGTGTAAAGTAATATATATTAGAGCTACTGGAAATTGTGTCATATATATATTTTAATTTTGTCTTTCATCCAAACTCTGAACCAACTTTTGTTTTTGTTAATAACTTAAGTAAATGTATATGTGTATATATAAATAAATGTGGTGATAGAAATAAATAAATATGGGACACCCTTTTGTGTAATGATGTTTGTTGGAGCTAATTAACATAGTTAATGGTTTCTGGTGAAGTCTGGCCAAACATTTTGTACCAACATTTATACTACTGTATATCTGTCACCATATATATTTTTTGCTTAAATCATTCCTTTTTTTTTCTTTCAAATGATAATAATATATAATTTGCATTATTAATTTCAGGATAAATGCGAAATTGTTGGATTAGATGGTTTTTGGGTTTGATTAATTAGAGAATTAGTTGGAGGAGATAAATATATGTTGCCAATTAAGTGCTGTTATCCTTAATCATGAGACTAAGTATATTATAGAGAAGGTAGGTGTTGTACTTTATTCTACCAACATGCACAATGTGTTAAAATAATATGATTGTTATATTTAAAGGCCTTCCTTCTAGAAGGATTTATATTTAAAAAAAAATTGAGTGTGTGTGGTTGCAAGTTGCAACGTATTATAATAGTTGGATGTGTGGGCTTTAGTTATTCCACTTCTCTTATTTTTCTATGTCCAAATCGTTAATTATGGTGCAAGTTAAAATATGGTTAGGGTTGTGACTTGGGAGGGCAGTTTGATGATTAAACTTTTCAAAAAAAGAAAATCAAATTTTGTTACGAACGAAAACTATAGTACTGTTGATTTATACGCCTATAGAAATAGATTTATTTTTTTAAAAAAAATGAAGGAGATTGAATTGACAAGTGTTATTCATTATACCAATTCCAAGTTAATTAATTGTGGTTGTTGGCTTATTATTGCATATCAAAATAGGTGAAGATGAACCAAAAATATATATAATATATATAATATAGATAATAATAGGGGATATAAATGAAATACATATATAGATAACATTGCTCATAAATAGCATTAGTCACCCACCACCACCACCACCACATGGTTTTCTCCTCCGACCCGAAAATAACATCGACACCAACTTGTACCTACGAGGCTATTATGAATCTTGATCCATATATACATTTTTTTCTTTTTTTTTTATTATCAGTAATATAGAAAAAAATATTCAAGAGTCTCTGCATACACATACATACATAAATGTATGTACATAGATATAGATAGATACAATAGATGTCACAACTTGTGTTTATGTTACCTACCTTTTCACCTTTATCCCCGACTGTCATCATCCAAAAATGGCTCCACCTTTCATTTTGAATTATGGCACGGTTTCTCATTTTATTTCCATACCAATGTTATCTCCTCTTTCAACGTAACAAAAAACACCATCCATTTTTTTTTTATATATTTATATAAAATAAAATAAAAAAATAACACCTCATTAAGCTTATCCATATATTTCTTTATTTTATTTTTTATAAAATCATTTAACCAACACCAACCAAATATTAAAAGCTATCCACATCATGTATTCATGTCCAATTTCAATATATGTCATACATAAACTAACAAAACTAGAAAGAAAAAAAGAAATAATATGTGAAAAGTATCCAATGAATGACACACACGGGTTATTCGAACCTACACTTGGGGTAATTTCACCAAACACGTGTGTATCGAACTACCTACTTTACGCTCACTCGCGTATATGCATGTGTGTGATTGTGTGTATACAGATACATAGTATAAAACTATCTGATGTATATCTTATCCATCAGGCGTAGTATCAAGACTAATACACAACCAATTGCTATAGGTCTTCCATGAAGCTTCCCTCATCCATCCATCAAACTTTGTGTTGGCACTTGTCATGCTCATAGGCGCCACTATAAGTCATAAGCTAGTAGTTATAAATTAGTTAGGTTGGTTCAATTTTTTAGGTTGGATATATGCATTACACAAACACAAAAAATGAAATCCATAAGGGGGAAGAATATGGAAAAGGAAAAAAAAGAGATGTAAGAAAGATGTAAAGATGCATGGTTTGGTTGAGAAAGATGAATAACATGTGTGAAAGAGTAGGCAAATTAATCTGGAATAGGCAAGTGAGTGAGTGAGTGACAACTCATATAAGCCCCCTCGTGGATGTCATGTGTTTAGGTATATGAACAATACTCGTGGGGGTTGTCCTTAAATACAACTCTTACCTACCTCTACCGTGAGCCCCCCCTCCGGGTCTATTTCAATTTGAATTTTGACCCACATTTGGAGGCCGGTTAGTTTTTCTTTTTTTTCGATTAGGGGAAAAGTTATGAATAGAAAGTGGAGAGAATAAGAACCAAAAACAAAAAGGGAGAGTATGGCAAGTGAAATGGATAGGAATCGGATTTTACGACCCACATTTTCGTCGGCCAGATTTTGTTTGGTGCTATAATCTCTAATTGCTTTGGTTGAGTGTCATTTCATAATTGTGCACAACTTGGTTTTTGTTTGGTTGTAAATAACACAACATGAGGATAGTCTCCTTATAAATTAGTGGTCTGGATTTTGCAGCAATTGTTCACGTTGTTAAGGTTCGAGTATGGATCTACGTCTTTACTACCACTAAGTGATTCACAAAGAAATTCAAGAAACAATCTCCACGGCTTTCCTCGGGAATAGCCATTTTGCATGAATTCGTGAATAGACAGATACAGAGACAAGTATCTCCAGTAATTATTTCAGCAAGCGGTATATAGTGCGCGTTTTGAATACAAATCTATGATCCCACTCGAAAGCAGGGACTAGTTTATGTTTATAATAATTCGGATATAATCGGAAGTAAACAGATGATTGTGTGTTTGACCTATTTCATCTTTTTTCTGACTTCGTAAAAGTAACTCAGGATCACCACTGTAGCAGCAACAGCAACTCCAACGGCACTTTGTGCCAGTATGGTGCAATCTTTGACAATTGCCTTTGCACCAGTTGGAGCTGGGGAAAATCCTAATTCGGAAAGTTTTTTATGGGACTCGGCGTAATCTTTGAAGAAGGTATCTTCATCCTGCATGTGCGGATGATGAGACAATGGTTACAAGAGTGGCCCAAACTACTTTTGAAATTATGTAGTAATGATGAACATTAGCCTGCTAAAGCAAACAATTGGGCCGTTTAACAACGGATATGGCCCACAAAGTCATAACATTAATGGTGAAATAGGCAGATACCAAATAGCATTCCAAAGTTTCATTGAGTAAAATATGTCCTAGTCAGGGCCGAAAGCTAATAATAATATCATTGGACAAAAGAAATTTGTTTTTTCTAACGAGGCATGTGCAAAAGTAAGTTGACTGGGAATCATGATGATGATATAAGCTGATTAGAAGATGAAAAGGATTTTTGCAATTAACTTTTGTGAACTTTAACTTCTTTAGAATCAGCTTTTGAGATTAACCAAGATTTAAAACAGGTGATTCTCAGGTCCTTGATTGAGACATGAATAAACTTTTAAAATGGACTGTTGTGCAAAATCCTAATTGCCAATAAGAAACATAATCATTGTTAAAGTGGATGATTAGAAGCCAATAATGTACCTTTGCATAAAGCTCAACATAATGCCTAAACTCAGGAACATCCAGCAAAGCAACATCAGTTGGGAGTTTTAGCAGTCCCTCACTTTCTCCCTTAAGCAGCTCCCTGGTTCAGATAAACGTGTAGAAATGGCATAAAAGAACAAATAATCATAATAATTATAGATAAAAGGTCATTGATATACTCTAAAGGACTTACTGAAAGTATGAATTATCAAATTTCAGTGGCTCTTTAGTCCAAGGGCCATCAAAGCCCGATCTCTCAGGGTGTGCCCTTCCCTAAAACAAATATTAATAACCAAATTATGTCAAAGAAGTTCTTTAGAAAAAAGTTCACTAGGTGGGTTATATTCATGGAAGTGATTAAATGGAAATTACCAGGGTGTGAGCGCCAGATAGTGCCACGATTTCTTTATCGGACAAACCCATCCGATAAAACACATCCTTCAGATGTGGCACACCTAACATTGAATGCAAAAGAGTATGTTAGTTGAACTTCCAATCACTCTTCATTAAAGTTCACAAGTGGCCAGATTCTGAAAACTTAAAGCCAATATACGAGCAAGAGCAGGAAATGTCATTGCAAAAGGATTTTTACTATATAAAATTCCAGTTAGTTGTAATATATTTATAGAGAGACAATATAAGCAGAAAGTGTTTTTTTAACATCTGATGATGTCAGTGAAAGAATGTAGAGCAAATAGCATGTGCATTAGCACATATAGTGGTTATCATAGCATCTAATCATAGCAAGTTCAGACAACTATGATTTCCATTATATTATGTTTGACCTTTTTTAGCATCTGGAAGCCGCCCTTCCTTTGGAGAAATCTTTGAATCCTGAAAGAAACATGAGATGGATAGCATTAATATTGTTCTTATTTCTTAATGTGATTAAGCTAATTTGCCAATACACGTAATCTAATTTTAGTTCCTAATCCATGATGAATGATGAGGCTTAACTTCTAGCACAAGACAAGTTTTGTTTTATTTATGTAAGATAGATTAAGAGTACCTTTCTACCAGGAACAAAATTAATTGTCGGGCCTCCAGTGACTTCTACTGCAACAACACCTGCAAGCTGTAGGCAAGCACAAAACAGATTGCTCTTAACTTATCCAACCATCCAGTACAGCATGAAAATATAAAAATCCATATATCTTGATAGAGACAAAAAATGAATTGGAGAATCCAAGGCAGAATACATGCGCAGTGTACTTCGTGATAACAAGAAAACAATTCCAGAATAAAAAAAATTATCGGCACATTTCAATGAAACAGTAACTTTAGATTTTAGATTCTTCCCAATCCATCCCATCCCTAAGTGACGTTGAGGTAGTATCAAAAAACGACAAATTAGAGTGGTTCTGTTCATTTCCTTCCCAATCAATGCTTCACATTCACTAAATTTCCAGTATTAGTACTCCAGTATAATTCCCTGAAGCAGGATTAGAATTTGCATGCCCGTGCACTTGTTTAGCAGTTACAAATATTAAAATTTTCTTTGAGTGATTTTATCTCAACAGGCAGTGCACGATTGTTTACACTTATTTCATTGAGTAATGTTATCTACAAGGGCAGAGCACAAATAACTTAAACACATATTTTTCGAGCGATGTTATGGATACAATATAAATAAGTCTAGAGAATTCAATACTCCAACCCCTTGCGTAAAATCGCTACTGCATAATAATTAGTCAAGATCTTAAACTTGCTTGCACTAGGTCATTGACATAGAAAAACTGATTATCTTATACAAGGTTTTATTTCTCGATTGCAACCAAAAGCAGCCAGCCAAGCAAATTACCTGGTACAAATCTGCATATGTAATTCTCGGGCATTTAGACTTCACCGCTTCTGCAATCAGACACAAAACTGACCATAAGAAAACCGGTAGATGTACACTTTCAAATGAAGGACTTATATTCTCTAAATTCAACAGACACGCTAAGCTCAATTCTGCCACCACGCTAAATAAAAACTATTCAAATAACTATGCTTCAATATCAATCAAGACAAGGCCAACTGATGTGAAATTTTCACATCCTAAAGTACGGACATAGATAAGAGACATAAGTTTCCATTTACAAAGTCATAAACAATTAACCAATTAACCAAGCCCGGAAACTTGCACAAATGCACCAGACTCGTGAATAACTTATGAACGCAATCAAGTAAAACTATGTTCAACAGTAAGATATGTTCAATCCTGGTATCGCAGCAAAGATATATCAACCTGAGAGTATGATCGTATAATTACGAACATCTCAATCGCACAAGATAACATAAATTCCCATCGTTCAGCATGCAAACTCATCAAAATACACAGGCATAACCAGAATCAACCGCGAAGTCAATCATATTCAATCAGAAAATAATCCAACACTCATGATAATTTTCCAAACTATCCAACAATTAACAGCACCAGATGCTTGATTAACGTATATGAAGCAACACATACAAGCATGCTAAACTATTTAACGTTTCGAATCTAGAGACAGATTAATCTGCAAAAATAACCTCGCAAAAACCTAACGTAACTGACCGCAAAAATCGAGCGCGATTTTCAAGCCGCTATTAGCGCCATGAGTGTACTCCTCCTCGTTCCGAATCGAACCGTTCGGGCCTCCAGTCTTCGTGTTCACATCATAAGTCCCCGCATCATGCCATCTAGTAAACATATAATCAACAAAAACCGGTAAACGAATAGAACTAATCTCGAACTCGATTTGTGAAACTATCATCTCAAAGTGAAAATCGGAAAAAAAAATTCAGAGAGGAGAAAACGAAAATGAAAATTTACGCCAAGCGAAGCATAATCGGTGCGCAATTTTTGTTGGAGATCAGAGCGCGGAGCTCACGGCGAGCTTTGTCGACATCCTTGAGGTATTCTGAGTCGACGATTAGTTTCGCCATTGGAGATAGCTACTGTGAGTCTCTGAATATTTTTGGAAAGTGGTGAGATAAGATCATAAGATGGTTTAGATTTAGAATATTAATTGGCGTCAAATAAGAGTAAAGAATCGGCCCAGACTGGGGTTATTGGGTTATTCTATTTATTAATACCTTATTTCTCGGTAACTGTGTGCTTGGAAACTGAGCCCATCGGTTAGGTATGGGCCAGAATTAACAGTCTCTTTCACTAACAATACAAAATTATTGTATATTAAATATTTGAATTAACTCCATTTATTTTAAATTAATTATCCTTTTGATGAATAAAAAAATATTCCATATATTATTAATTATTTTAAAATTTATTATGCATTAATTACCATTTTCTCAATTTTACCTGTATTTTTTTTTTAATAGTTGAGAGAGAATTGTTAAAAATGATAATAATGAGTGATGTGTTGACATAATGGCACGCGCAATCACACACATTTCGATTGAAAAAAGGGTGGTGATATACGCAGGCCAAATTAAACATTCAGGCACTTTTTTACCATGATTTTTTACCTTTTTACCATAACTATTTACCTTTTGTACTATTCCTACCCAATTAAAAATAAAAAAAAATAAAAAAAAAAAATTAAATTTTTGTGCTCGTGCAAAAACACACGAGCATTTCAACAGTGCTCATCTGATTTCACACGAGCACTGTTGAAATGCTCGCATGTTTTTGCACGAGCATCTTATAAATCAAAAAAAAAAAAAAAAAAACTAATAATAATCTGCTCGTGTAAAAACACACGAGCGGTTGCAAACTGATCGTGTGATTTCACACGAGCACTTTGCAACCACTCGTGTGTTTTTACACGAGCAATTAAAAAAAATAAAAAAAAATAATAAAAATGCCTGCTCGTGTGGATTTACACGAGCACAGTGGATGCGCTCGTGTAAATTCACACGAGCAGGCCAACGTGTAATTTTTTTCGTTTTTTTTTTCCGGATTCGTAATCTACATAACAAGAGGATCGTAAAAACGTAAAAATTACCTCCGATCTGTTGACGATTTGCACGGGCTTTGCGAAAGAAAATCGAAAGGTTGAGAGAGTTTTGAGTTTTTTTACTTTTTGTTTTTTGAAAAATGGTAAAAAATGTGCCTGAATGTTTAATTTTGGCCTGCACAAATCATTTCAGTTGAAAAAATGATCTACATTCACTTTAAGCAGCAATGACGATCTATATCGAGTCATCCCAAACATGAACTTCAAATCCATAATAATAAATCGACATCCTTCCATCTGCTGCATCAAATTAAAAAATATTTTAGTTTCAAAACAATCGCAGAATCTTTTGAAACGAAGGAAGAAAACTGCGGAACAAACTAAAAAATGTATATAACCAACACGCATAAATGTTAATAATATACACACGCAAAATACACGGATAACATACGACTGTTCTTTTAAAGGCAAGCTCGAAAATGTGCGCCGCGTTACACAACTATTTTGGTACTCACTGGGAAAAAGTGTTTAATCAACAAGGTTCACTTTTCTGTTTTTATTCTTTGAAAAGAAAGGGTAAAAAAGATCAAGATGTTTGCCATTGCAGCTCGATTTGTAGCCGCCCATTCTTCGAGTCTATGAGGTGGAATTTCTCATTTATCCTTCGGTTGCTCACAACATCTGCTAAGTTGATATCCACATAACCCAATGTTTCCTGATTTAAAAATAAAAAATAAAAAATTCAAACAGGATTTTCAATTCATCGAGAAAGAAAACAGCAAAAAATATATCATTGTACAAAATTGCTTTGAGACGTTTATAAGAAAATGGCTTATATTTTTTACCTTAGGATGAAGCAGGCCGATTCTGGACGAGGTACTAAGTACCTCCAAATGCATCTTGTCTTTAACCGGAGGTTCGTCCAAAACGAAAGTGAACTCCTCTTCCCATCTTGGATCCCTGTTCTTCTTTATTTGCTGTAATAAACCAATTAAAAATTTTCAACGTCCAAATCGACACATGAGGTATCACTAAATATCAATAAAAGCATAAAAGCAGACAATTAGTAATTCTCAGCAGAAGTGATCATTCAAATTATTTCTCAATTAATCAGGATTGAGGAAATAAAGAAATTCGATTACGGGATAACATGTTCCTAAGCGCAAATAAATTTTCATAAAGGACCTAACTCACTATAAAATTTCATTACTATTAAAAAGGGTAATTTGCTGTACGTTGAGTTGCTACATGAATAGTAATCAAAATCCTCGTTTGGAAATGCTGATGGGATTGACAAGATTGGTCGAATTGGTTAAAATTACATCGTCCATTATTATATAATATTTAATTATAAAAAAATTGCATTTTTTATTATCCAATCTTTGTTCATAAGATTGTGTAATAACAAGGGTTGACGAAATATCCTTGATTAAATCCGGGATTGTTTGTTCCTATCCTAATTCGAACAAATAGACAGAACTTTAACTGCATTTAATTTACACAAAGACGAATGCAACTTGATAAGAAATAAGATAGTTGCACGCACCTTAGTTTTTTTGTCCTCTCCTCTAAATAGGATGCGCACATACGGGTTAGTATGGTGTTTCCCCTCCAAATCTTGAGCTTCATGCACTGTAACCACTAGCACCCCGCCACCTGGCGGTGTGCCTTCAGGAGCTTTTTGTACTTCATCAGAATTTTCGACATCCTTCGGCATATTTTCTTCCTTAAAAGGCTTGTAAGTCAACTCCACCTCAATCTGCCCACGCATCTTATCATTTTGAGAATCGTTGGGGTCCATATTCTTGAGAAGATCTAGCATCATTGTTTTCGGTTCGTCGTGCGGTAGTTCCTTTAAAGGGACTACATTCATACCCATCTTCTCGTGTTTGCCCACCTGAACAGTGTAATAATAAAGCATCATGTGTTGAGACATCGTAACATCACAACAAATATTCGAACATGCAACAAGAGGATATGCATGCGTATATTAATATACCTGCTCCCAATCGTATACGAGAAGCTCTAACGCTTGTGTTTCGGGATCTTTTACAACCATGCTGAATTCTTCGTTCCACTCTGGGTTCAAATTCTTGTGCTTCACCATAGTCTTCTTTGATGGAGCTTTTGTTTCAGTGAGCTTCAGTTTTACGTAAGGATCTGATGCACCTAACAAATCTTTCTTCTTAAGCTTCTGTGCCCGTATAACTTTCACGTGGAGGATTCCGACAGGCTTCTTCAAAGCTCTGAAACAATTTAAAGAGAATTAGAACATGCATTATAAGTTCTAACACAATTTAGAAAGGCAAGTATCTCTGTATAAGAGAAAATGTACTTTGTCGGATCAAGAATTTCCACTTCGAGGGTTTTAGGCCATAGATACATATTAGCAACTTGATCTTTGATTAGCTCCTGCAAGTTCGAATCCAATTTTATGGTAAGATTCATTAGCCAAAAAATATAGACATAAATCTGATACATGATACTTATTCATATTTGTTGTGCATACGCCATTAATTCTACTCTCCCTAAAAACGAGATATTATGAAACGAGCATTTCAAGAATTACTGCAAGAGAGTTTTACCTGTACAAAACGGTACAGGCCAGGAATCGACATGAGATCTGCCCCAGCAAGCTTCAACCCAAAGTCAATATGAGGCTGCCAAAACAAAATGGAGCTAACTTTACCAATAATTTTCTATACAGTACATATTTCGTGTTATGATTTTATATAATTCAATGACCATAACAATAAAATTCCACCAACCTTCTCCATAAGAGAGACAAATATTTTGGCAAAACACGGAAAGCTGGGAACGAGAGGTTTCAGGGTAATACGCGGTTGAGCAAAGACCTGCAAATCCACAACCTGCAATATGCAAACAACTTCTTTTGTTACGCGTTAAAAGTTGAGATCTAAGAAAAAAATCAGGCTACATATAATACAGGTGATAAGATACTTTTAAAACATTTTAAAATGGCTAACAACCTGAACTGTTGCTTTTAATCCAAATGCTTTAGCAGCAATCTTGACATTAGGATTCCCTGCCCATTTCAGGGAAGGCTCCATAATCAACTCCTTTTCGTCAGTGATATAGACTTTCATACCTGCCGTGAAAGTGCACATATACAATTTTTGTATTTAACATGACATTTATTGACATCTATATTGCTTCTGAAATATTCTGGTTTACAGTCTAATACTGCAACAGAACGAAATTCAGTGAAAATAGAGAATCACGTAACTGACCTTGAAAAGTGGGTGGCAGAGATCCTAGAGTTAGTGATTCGAATTCAACAGAATCAATTTTGTATTTTGGAATTTGCTCAGAAATAATTGGAGTAGCTATGTTTTTGGCCGTCTTGCAAATCGCCTGCAAGAAGAAGCATAAATTACTGATGCAGAAAGCGATGACAAACAAGGTAACAATGACACTCAATATTGGATTAAAATCAATACCTTGTCCAGATAAGGCCACATAATTTCAAGAAACTTGTTGAGCCAGTCAATCTTCAATCCAATAGAGAAATCAACGTTAAACAATGACATTACGAAACACCCATAACAAGAATTGAAATAATCAAGAAAAATATAATAGAAGTGACCAATTCACTATGAACTTACACGATCATAGTCTGGATTTTTCACCCAAGAAGGTATCTCGGGAAGTAACCCCTGCAAACTTTTGGAGTCGTGCTGAATCAAAGGACGGATGACAGGATCCTGATAAAAAGTTACAGAATCAGAATCTTTTTCACATGTTTGGTACCACAATCCACCTAACCTAGAACTTCATTACACATTACAAATAATTCTTACATATATATCAAACAAATGGATATTAGGAACAACACTGCTGCGGAAGCAAACTGTAGTTTAACAATCCCAACTAAGACAACTCATCTCCCTCGAGAACTGTAACTCCGTAAAGTGTGGAAACCAACAGAAAGATACAAGAATTGTATTTCACTGAAAACGGAAGTAGTCTAAAGCACGAGCTTGAGTCCATTCATCCTGCTAACTTTTCTTGATTACATGGCATTCCAAACTAAGTGAAAAGGGGAATGTTCAACTTCTTCTTCTTAGAACAAGTTATACACCACAATATCACTCTCATATAGCAATACATTTTCATGAAGATAGGTAGGTTTTTCAATTTCAGCTATTAACATTAAGCAATTAAGCACCCTTGAAATAATCTAAAAGTTGAAATAACCCTATTATCGATTTCGATACCAACCAATCCGATTGCATCAAATTAGAATTCGACATTTGACACAATCCACCTATCTCACTTACTAACGAAGACAATTGAGAAAATATTAGACAATTCTTATCCATCCTGCCACAGATAACCAATCAACAAGGAATTAACGTACAAGGAAAACATAAAATATCCAGAATAAACCAAGTGTGAACAAGTCCTGCTCCAAATTTCATTCAATTTCAAAAAAAAAAAATGATATATACATTATTAATGCATAAAATTTGAAAAGGAAAAAAAAAATAATTGAAGAACAGAGAGCAAAACTGTAGCGAATTGCGCACCTTAACATCAGTAGGCTGAAAATAGATGAACAAGTAATACCCAACCGTCAATCCAGTTGAAATCCCAACTCCAAATCCACAAAACCCCAATATCGTACTAACAAAACCCATCTCCAAAACAAAATATGATTTTTCTGAAACTTTTTTGAATTATAATTTCCAGCTCAAATACTAAAAAAATATCTACTGCTTTCAGTCTTCAATTATTCAATCAGGTTTCTTCGAGAAAGAAGTCCATTCACAAAATTAATCACTCCGTTTTGATCGTCGTGTAATAATTAATAATTATTTCGGAAAATTAAAACGTATCGTTCTAATAAACGAATATTGATAAAGACGGAAATGCCCTCGAAGTATGTAAGCATAGCAACAGTTCTCTTGCGTGGACTCCGTGCCCTTTTAAGTCATTTCATATTGGGTAATCGGACCCCGTGGAACTTTTTAGCGGAATGCGTAGAGAGTGGGGTTATGACTAATGACTCTTTTCTTCAACGAAGCAAAGATATATGCTTTTATTCATTTAATTAATTAATTAATAATTAAATAAATAAATAGTTTATTATGAGTTGGGCCCGGCCCGTTTTGGTGGGCCCCAGTTGTTTGTCAGTATCGGATGATGACATTGACGTGATGAGCTGACATTTGGGCTTCAATCGGTGTTGCTATGGTGAAATTTTAACTCTAGTTAGGTGATTTCCAACAGCTTATTACAAATAATTTTTTTATATAATATGATGAAAATAAACAGTGGTATATTGTTTTAATAAATTATTTTTTACAATTTATTGTGATAAAATTATTCATAATATACATGATTATCATATTTTTATTTTTCGTATATATTTTGTTAAAGTTATTTATATACAATATTCTATTAATAAATACAGATGATTATGAATAATAACTGATATATTAAAAAAAGTTAAAAAAGTTGATCATAACAACTATATTAAATTTCTATAAATTGTAAATTTTAATAATGAATATAAATGATTAATTAAATATTTCATATAATTAATTTCAAATAGTGGCCACTTGCTCAAATCAAATCATGGACTTCCAAATTAGTATGACCCAATTAAAACCGATTTGCATATTCAATTTCAGCCAGAATCTTTAGCCCAATAAGCTTTAGCTTCAAAAAGAAAATTTTGAAACTAAAACCAAATTGAAAATAAAAATAAATAAAAATAACAATAATATGAAAATTAATAATAAATAGAGGTGAAAGGATATTTCAAATTGAACTTTGGATTGTATGTATTCATTCTGCTTACACTATTCCAACTGACCAGACATTATAACATTAAATAATAAAATTCCCAAATGTATTTATTGCAACTCTATAGTCTATAGTACTACTGCTCTATCCTAACACTCAATAACCAATTGAGTCGTCGTCTAAAGAACATTTCAAAACAAAATAAAAAAAAAAAAAACCTCAATGCTGACAAATTTCAACATCCCACGAAAAATAAAAATCAAGAATCGCTCTTATTTGGACGGTCACATCGCACTTGCACCGCCAGCGTTTTCGCAATATCCGGGCAAGAATCGTTGTCGGAATCCACTAGATCTTCCCTGTCGAACGGAATTGTGCATTCCACCTTTCCCAAGCATAGCTATTCGGAAAAAAAAACAAAAAAACGTGTTATTACCAAAGAACACGTAATTCTAAGAAACACGTTTTCATAAGATAGATATATAATGTGTGCATATTGTTGTTGTACCTCTTCAACAAGTTTGTGGGCTTTGGTGGAATCACATTTGCCAGGTAGGAAAGTTCCACAGGCGCCTTCGACAGTACCGAAGGTGACGAATTCGACTTTAGTGACGACTTTTTTGTCGGGGCAAGTGAGATAAGCTGCCTTTATAGGATCTGCGATGGACCTGAATTTGTTGTCTTTTCTTTCCCATGTCTTAACTTGTGGCGGGTGGTACTCCGTTATTACACTGCAGATAGTGTCTCTATTCACTACCAATATATCTATCTTGCTCGGGTTTCCTCCTATCTCCTCAAACACCACCACGAGATTATCTTTCTCTTTCAAATACGCTCTCGGAATATGATACCTGCAAAATGTTAAATTGAATTATATTTTTAATTCTCGACTTTCGAGACATATGTACATATTAGTTTCCATGTTTATTTTATAAGTGTTATATCGAATTGTTAAAAAAACATACGGAGATTTAATTTAAACACTTACTCTTCTTGGGTGGGCTTTCCGAGTGGTGAAAGGTAAGAAACCCAATAGCGACCGATGTTTAGGCCGTTGACCCACACCATGCCTTTAGCCATGCTCATCATTCTGAGGGCAACAGGGTCATTTCCTTCTGGGGCATCAAAATATGCCTGAATTCAACAAACATTTAATTTTTCGCAAGTTAGTAATGTAATTCAATTTCATGATTTTAATTACTAACAGTGAATATTATAATTTATTACCTTGTACCAAGTAACAGGTGAAGGAGTTTCACTTAAGGGTGACCATTTGACTTTCTTTGATCCTTCTTCAGTAAAAATTTTCATGTTCTCTCCGTTTACGCCAACCTGCACACACGTTATTTATTTATATATTATGATTTTTGAAAAAAGAAAAAAAATCAAAATAATGTTTTTTATAATTTATACAAACTATGTATTAATTACCTGTTGGGCCCAATGGTTTCTGGTAATATCAAGAGTTCCAGACATCAAACCTTCGAGCGTGACAGCTCGAGGCCCCGCGAACCTTTTCTCCATATAGGCACCACTATTCTACATTCGTGGAAAATTAAAGTCTTTTAATCTCTATAGTTCAATTAGATTTAATTAAACAATAATTTTTCAAAAATGTTTTATTTGATATAAAATTGATTAAAAGTAAATTACCGGCAAACCAACTGTCATTCCCAATAATGTTATATCATTATCTCCAGGGTGTAAATTGATTGGATTCTTGAAAACATGGCTCTTCTCGATATTGCTTCCATGCCCAAAACCTTGAATTGCATTTCATTAGTATAATGTGCGACTACTAATGTAATATTAAAAAATTTCACGATATATAGAGAAATTAATCTTGTTAATAGTAATTCGTAAATTACCTACGAATTCGCCATTTACGAATGCAACCGTAGCATGACCAAGACTTGCAATTTGAAGAACTGATCGGATATCGGCGCGCATTGGCAAGTCGCGCTTATCCAAGTTGATGCTGACAAAATAATCAAAAAAAAAAATTAATTTTTTTTTTTGGTAGCAAAGTATTTTGAAATGAATTTATATATTTATATACGTACCTGGTACTGTACCAAGCATAATCTGATGTGTCTTGATTAAGGCGGTACAACTCCCTAGGTGACTTGCTCTTTATCGGTAGATCGTTTTTGGTGGGAATTGTTTCTTTGAACATTTCCCAGTTTCTGAACTTCGACGTCTTTGATAAATCGAAGTTTCTTGAACTGTGCTGTGCTACTACCTGTAAGTTAAAATTATATTACTCCCATTATTTAAATAAATACATAAATAATTGATTTTCGATTTTCTTTTTTTTACCGTTTGAGTGTTGTAAACTACTGTTTTACAGTCAGGTAAAATGCTGATGGATTTGGCGGGAAGGTAATAGTCGACGCCCCTGAATTTGATATTCATAGCTTCTCTTGAATGGTTGTTTGTCAAGAACGCGACACAAATGTTTGTTCCGGACTTCTCATAAGTCGTGATCTGTAAGAAACGAACAAGTTTTTTTGTTAATTAATCAGCATGATTTGCTAATTAATCGAGTTTGGTTTTCTGCCAAGTAATTACCTCTAAATCCCTAGTAACCATTTGGACATTTTGAGTTCCCCAAAGCAATGGCTTTTTGCTCAATCTCAAAGCCTTGTGCAAATCTTTCAGGTGTCCGAATTTAGGTTCCCTCTTCAAACCTTCAAACAAATCAAGAATCACTCATAAGTAATTTTATTTTATTTATTATTATTAAATAATTTTTATTTCATTTTTACTGTATTTTTTTATCATACCGAATTCATCTAGTGGAGCTTCGTCGTAATAACGGGTCGTCACAAAAGACGAACTTGTTCTACCAAAATTTGTTCCACCGTGGTACTGTGGAAAGAAAAACAAAAAACAAAATAAATTTACATATTTTTGTCCAAACAAAAAACAACATACTTACTAATATAATTTTTAATAAGATAACATACCATGTAATAGTTGTTGAGGGTACCGTTTCTTGCAAAAAATCGAGCAACGGCATACGCTAGATCTTCTGCTGCTCTTTGAGACGGAGGGTCACCAAATACTCTATACCTGCAAAAACACAAATTTTTTTTTCTCTTGATACTTATTCGTAATCTTATCACATATATACATATATATAAAAAATATATAAATTATATATACTCCCTCCGTTTCAATTAACTTACTGAGCAGTCCAATTTTCAGTCCAAAGAGAAGGCTTGTCGGGACCATTTGGACCTGGAAATGTATCTCCACACTGTCTTCCATTGCAAGTACTAATCTGTAAATAATAAAAAAAAAAATTTAAATAAAATCACAAATCGTCTTACTAAATACGACATCAAATAGATCTATTTGTATATATGTATGCTTAGTTATTTAACAATAAGTGCATCTCGTGTCGAATTTCCAATTAAAGACTTACAACTGTAGAAGGGGCATCTTTTTGCTTGCACATAACCCAAGGAACACCGTTGTATAGGCTAATGGCCAAATCTGCAGCCCACTTAACGTATTTCTTACCGGCATCTCTATACGCAAGTTGGACATTGTTGTACTCGTTTTCGATCTGCAGTTCAAGGAGACGTAATTTTTTTAATTTCTTTTAATAAATTTAGTAATTGAACAAATTAGGTTTATTACAGATAATGTAATAAGGATTAAGAAAGATATACCTGGGCCATGATAATCGGACCTCCTTGGTCTGCAAAGAGCTTCTCTCCTTTAACAATGTCGATAATCTTCTCCGAATATCTTTTCATGTGGTACTGTTTGTAATTTCGAACTTATACCAATTAGCATATTTTATTTTTTTATATTTTACATTATAAGTATCAACATGTAATAAAAATCGAATTTTACCATGAAAGGTTCGTTATAGGATCTGAATGTAATGTTCGGAACCTCTTTCAACCAGTATGGAAATCCTCTGTAAT
Source organism: Erythranthe guttata (assembly GCF_000504015.1). The sequence goes on from NW_012193171.1 coordinate 1,890,761, forward strand.
CGATAACATTCAGATAGGATCAAATAAAATTCCCTCAAAAATAATTATATTTTTTAATGAAAAAAAATGATTTTTTTTTAAATAAACAAATTAAAGTATACCCCAAATTCCATTCAGCTTCAATGTAAGGTCCAATTCTGAGTGTCACCCATAAACCTTGCTCCTGAATCATCCTTATGAATTTCACGAAGTCATAATTGCCTTCGAAATTGAACTGCAAAGCAACAAAAAAACATCGTATATATGAATCATAATATATATACATATAATTACTTAATATATAATACAATTTAATTACCTGGCCTTGAACAGGCTCGTGAATATTCCAAAACACGTAAGTCTGTATCACATTCAAGCCACCTTCTTTAGCCTTTCTAATAAGCTGAGGCCACATCTGCAACCAATATACAATACGATCTCAAATCTCATCCTCGATTTAATTATTTTATTTTTGTTTTTTGCATTTGAAAATAATAAAAATTAAATAAATCGACTTATATTGTACTTACATCGGGAGTGCTACGTGGGTAATGAATCGAACCAGAGAACAATAGTTCTCTGCTTCCATTGATGATAATCGAGCGCCCATCGTACGTCACAACTGGTTGATCGTTCTTCTTATCGGCATAGGCATTTCCAACAATCAACGATAATACAACTAACAAAACAACTCTGCTAATTTGATCTCTCATTTCGTTCTTCTATTTTATAACAACACTTTTTTCTATTTTTCCCAGATAATTTATTGTGATCTCGTAAGAAAAGATTGATTTTAATGTTTCACTCCATGTCGAGGAAATAGGTGTGAATGAAGCTGTCTTAAAAGAAACCATGCACTAAAAAAATGTCACGAGGGAGTTGTTATCGGGTTTACGTGTTTGCTTTGGTTTTTTTGGACCTTTGGTTTTTTGGTCTATTTTTGGGAAATTTATTGTGTGGTGTGACTGCCATTTGAATTTATACAAACTTGCTTATTCTTAGGAACACCATTTTTCCAGGACAAGATTCATCGGACGACAAACAATTTTTAATAAAACGAATAATTCATGTGCATTGCTGCATTCGTGTCACTCCTATATTTTTCTAATTGTTGAAAAATTCTTTGTGTTATTTTTATTCAATTTGTTTTTTTAAGCTTGTTTACTGAAAACAATGTAATATGGGAGTTTTTGTTAATATTAATAACATAAAAAGTTTTTTTTTGCTCTTTGGACTCCACCAAATTCCTAAACATCCTCCCACCAAAATGCATTCCGAAAATACCCTTTATCAGAAATACCAATTTGCACTAATATTTTTAATTTAAAAAAAATAAAATAAAAATACAGATGAAATAGAGACGATGAATTAAGTGAATATAATAAGCCTTCAGTAATAGTAACAATGAATACAGTAAATGCAGAATAAATAAGCAATTCGGATTTCAAAGAAGAGGAAAAATCAATGAAGAAGACAAAGACAATTTCGGTCCTGAAGTTCCGCCATTTTTATCTACAATTTATTTAAGTAACTTACCTCTACACACTCACTAGTGGAAGAATGGCGGCGGACAAGGATGACTGTGTTGTGAGCTTTCGCCGGCGATTATTGCGGTGGTTCTCGGCGGCGATAGACGGTGAACGGAAGGCTGACGTGGCTCTATTAACTTTAGTGGTGGATCGTACTTAGAAATTTGATTTTTTACAGGCCTGGGCTACAGAAAGCCCTGATAAATTGTTGGGCCTAATCACAGAAAAAATTATAATTATAATTATTATTTTTAGATAAAAAAAACTTAAATTTATTAGTGGATATTTAGGAAATTACACTAGAAAAATTTCAAACGGAATAATCCTCTTTCCCCTAATTTTCCCTCCTAAAATTTGAGAATCTCCCTCCAATACAAAACCCTAGTACATTTCAGTATATCAAACCCCATATTTTCTTCTCAAATCATACAACGATCAGACAACGCTTACTCACTGTATTCAGCTGAAGAAAAATGGCGAAATCGAATCACCAAGACGACCTCGATCTTCTCCTCTCACTTGAAGATCGTGTTCTCGAAACCCCGCCTGCTTCTCCTTCAGGTATGCATTTCACTTAAATTTCTAATTGAAGCAGAAATTTTCTTCGGATCTAGTTTTTTTATACTCAATAGAAATCTTGCCGCTTGGGAATATGTATATCTGATTATATTGGTTTTATTATCATCGTTTTGAATGGGTAACCTGTATTTGGAAATGGGGGCGGTGTTGGCATTGTTGTAAATCTATTTTGTTTCGATTAATTTGTAGGATATTTATCTGATGATGGGGTGCCGAAGCGAACAAGGCACGTTGACATGTCCGTTTTTCGCGATGTAGTAAACGATTGCCTCGATTATGTTCCTGAAAATGCCAAGAAATCGAATCAGGGCAAGAGTTCTAAAGAAATTGAAGTTGAGAAGTTTTCAGGGCTACGAATCCAGTATGTTTTACCTCTTTTTTTTTTTATCTTGATTTGTAAGGAATGAATTGATCAATTTGTTATTCCGATTGTATATCACGTTTAAATGCATATTTAACTTTCTCTGTACTCAATATCCTGATCTGGTATATGATGATCAAAAGTTTGCGATTGATAGAAGATGATGTTGATTTTGCATGGGTTTTTCCGGCAAATTTTTTCTCGACAATTCAATAATATCTCTTCTGTTGAAGTCCCAATAAATTATTTTGGATTATTAGTTCTATTGTCTTGTTGTTTATTAGCACCTCTAACGTTTCGTCTGTTTTTTCAGGAATCCACTGCTTTCACGTGTTGAGTTGAGCAACCATCTATCAGATATTAGATTCGTTCAATTACCCGCAATAAAGTATGCTAGTCGAACAAGAAACATTAATTATGTGCAATTCTTTTGCTACTACATATTCGCTAATGATGCTATATCTTATGTATATAGGAATGTGCTAATGGGAGATACTCTCTCTGGATGTTGGGTAACGATCGGAGTTCTAATGGAAAAGGGGGTAATGAGAACTAGTGCTATTGGACAACCTTTCACAATTTGGAAAATGGGATGCTTAGACGAAAATACTATTTCTCTTTTCTTATTTGCCGATGCATTCCAAAGAAACCGTGACGAGGAGATAGGAGCCGTCTTTGCCCTATTCAATTGCAGTGTTCGAAAAGATAAATTGGTACGAACTCTAATGTTCATCGGTGGTCGATTTCAAGAAATATTTCCCATGTTTCTAACTTTTTCCGGCAATTTTTGTTTCAGGGTAAAGGATCTACCTTGAGTGTTTTTAATGCTAAGCACATTTTAAAACTCGGTACTTCAGCAGATATGGGAATTTGTCAGGGAAAAGGAAACGATGGAGCTTGCACAACTGTCATAAACAAGTAAACATATTACTTAAGTAAAGAAAAATAATTCCCATTGTAATGCAAATTAATTAGGATCGCTAGTTTTAAGTTACTAATCATTTTTTTACCGTTTGCAGGCGTCGTAGGAAATATTGCAGCTACCATAGTAAGGTAAAGCTCACATGTGCCAATCAAACTGCTTTAATAGTTTCAAATCAACAGATTTATTTAGTATTAATTCGTTGTTTTTGCGTTTGTTGTGAAGAATTCATCAAACAAATATACCTCTTCAAGGGCGGAGCTCAAAGGAGGGTACGTGATTACAGTCGTTGTGTTAGGCATAATAATTTTACGTGGTAATTGTGTTTCTTTTTTTTTATTCCCCCTGTAATATGAACATTGAATTTCATCTGCCAGGAACCTAAAAACGGGATTCCGAAATTATCTCAAGTCAGAAGGCATTTACGTGGTTAAACCTACAGATAACGGAGCACATTTAACAAAGTCGACTAAGCCCGTAAAACTAATGTCCGTGGAAGGATTAAAGAATGCATTAAAGTATGTTTTAGTTAATTCGATTTTGCCATATGCTTTATTGGTTGCCTAAGTAGTTGAATTATTACCCAGTAATCCTCAATCTCGACTTGTATTAATACAGAAATGCAGACAAAGTGACAACAAATACATATTCACAAGGAATAAGGTTTCTGAATCATCTTACAGGTAGGCTGTGATTGCTTATGTATACTAATTAGACATCTCATCTTTTAATTTTTACTTAACCGGTACTTATAAATAAACTACAGGGCAAAAGGGTCCTGAAGTTGCACAAAAGCAAACAAGTACTGAAGAAAAGATGAGGTAAAAATCGAGTCTATTCTTATATCTCAATTCACAAATCTTGGTATGTTTTTGGCTGAAAATTCTTCGTCTCAGGTTGCCTAGGTATATATCAAGTAAAGAACCAATTGCCAAAAAACCAAAAACGGAACCGAAAAAGGCTCCAGGCCAAGATACCAAGAATGCTGCTGGTATAAAGATGATTGAGTTAGATTTTTCTAGTTCAGATGATGAAGTTATTGAGGTCTGATTTTCTAATTATTGACCCCATTTTTGTAAGCATTACATAACAATTAGTAAATGTATGCTATCTTTTAGCTTGTATAGTAGTAATGTTATTGAATTTCTCATGGTTGAAATTTTTGGATACCTTTTCTTTATATTTTGCTTTTGTAACAAAGTAAACCACGGTCAACCTTATAAGTGTTGAGGTCAACCATATAATTATCAACATAAATCATACTGGGTTAATCATATGTGATAAGTTTGATCTAGCGATTGTTTACAATGATATTCAAACCCAAGTCAATTAACTTAAATTTTCTTGTTTAATTAAATATTTAAATAATAGAGAATTGGGTTGAATGATTTCTTCTCAATTCCCACTAACCCCTTTAGAAAAAAGAAGAGAATATATTAGTAAATAATGTTAGGTTGATTGTCATGAAATTAAAGCAACTTTCAAATCAATCTTGATTATAACATCTTGATTGACTAATAAGTATTGAAATTTGACTTCTCATACACTCATGTGTATACTATTAGCAACTTGATTATTTTCCTTCATTTAATTTGGTAAAATCTAGAACTTCAATTATTTATAATTCGATTTATTTCTTTTAAAATTACATGAGATATAAACTCAGTTTTATAACAAATTTTCACCTCAATTTTTTTTAAATTTCTGATAAATATATTATTTAAACTTCACCCATAAATTTCGATCTTAAAAAAGAACTAAATAATCATCATCATCATCTCGTTCGTTACTCTCATTCTGCGTCTGAACTTTAACTAAGTAATAATGATAATGAATGCGGCTGTTGGGTTAGGTGTTGTATGATTATTCAAGCATACGCAATTTGTATTCCCAATTTTGAAATTGAAATTAGGGTTTTGTTTCCGTACTTGCTAAGTTAACTACCTGTATTGAGATAAATAGCTCACGGATTAATCATGTGGAGGGGGGCAGTATGAAGTAACACAGCTGATATAAATAGTTCACGGGGGTTGGTAAAGGTAAAGGATTCTCGCCGGCGACGAAATGAGCACGTCCAGGTTCATAAAGTGCGTCACCGTCGGCGACGGAGCCGTCGGTAAAACTTGCCTCCTCATTTCCTACACCAGCAACACTTTTCCGACGGTAAAGATTTTATTATGTTCTGTTCTGCTGCTGATTTTTTTTTCGTTAAGAAAATTTAGGGTTCTTACTGGGTGACTTAATATTGATACTATGAGAGCTGGAATTAGAATGTGTGTATTCAAATTTCAAAAGAATTTTCCTCAATTCAAATCGTATGAGTTCGATTTTTGATGATCCGACGGTCTTTTGATGTCGTGTTTCGCTACTTGTATGCATCTGTTACTTAGTTGAGGGAAGTAGTAGATTAGAAAGGAGTAGGCAAATGAAGTAATAATACAGAAAGGAATGGAATATTCTCTGAGTTTAGTAGTTTTTATTTATTTTGCGTGGATTCACTCGGAATTTGCGATCACGTTAATTTGCTCTACTCGTAATTTTATGTCGAAAAGTTGACTTGAATTTTGACAAGTTGAAAAACTTTCTTTTCTTTGTGATGGAAATCGAGGTGGTTTTTGCCCGTTGTTTTATGATCATGCTTATTCATTTCGGTTTGCTTATGAATAGTGGTTCTTATCTTTTCAACTCAAAACTTCTTATTCGCCAAAACGCAACATTTAATGTGAAAGTACTTTCTCAGTTACCTCGTATTTCTTTGGTTCTATCTGCGGCATATATTGTCGCTTTTAAGATAGCGTCTTATCTCTCTTATAGCTCTGTTTGCGTTATTCGTGTTCAAATTAAACCCTTGCTATTTTCTCAGTATAGCGAAAATTTGGTAATTACGACTCTTGACGGAATTTTTTTATTCGTATTATGGATAGGATTATGTCCCAACTGTATTCGACAATTTTAGTGCCAACGTTGTGGTGGATGGAAACACTGTGAATCTCGGGTTATGGGATACTGCAGGTGATTTTTTTTTTTTTTTTTTTTTTTTTTCATATACTTGTAAATCCAAAACAATAATCGAGCAGGCCTTTAACACGTATTTTTATTCAACAGGGCAGGAGGACTACAATAGATTAAGACCATTAAGCTATCGTGGGGCGGATGTGTTTATACTTTCCTTCTCTCTTATTAGCAAAGCTAGTTATGAGAATATTCCCAAGAAGGTAATTTGGCACTTGATGTATGTATAGTTTGCTCGTTTTTTGCCGTTTTTAAATATGTAATACTCTGCTTATCAGATGAAAGTCTTTGTTAAAAACCCATCCTAATTGTGCCTTTGTATGTTTGATTTCGATGCTCAGTGGATTCCTGAATTGAGGCATTATGCTCCCGGAGTTCCAATAATTCTCGTCGGAACAAAGCTTGGTAAGAATAATATCTCTTTGCATATTTCTCCTAATTCATAATACCATTTTCTATTTCCACATAATTACAATATCTCAAATTTTATTTCCTTAAACAACAGATCTTCGAGATGATAAGCATTTCTTCGTTGACCACCCTGGAGCGGTGCCTATCTCAACTGCACAGGTATAATTTTTTTCTGACAAGTTCCGAAAATTAGCCGCTCACTCTATTAAAGAAAGAAATGGTTTATTGCAATTAGTACCCCTGTGTCACATCAAATTGCTACAGAACTATTATTTATTAGCAACCACCAGCCCCACGATTCATTGTTTTAGCACAAAACCCCCTAAACAACTACTAATTGCTAAAAAAACTATATCATATGGGGATTTTTGCCAATAAAATAAAATGGGGTGGTTTTTTAGTAATTAGATATAACACGAGGGTACAAATTGCAATAAACTCGAAAGGCATTAAAGAAAACTTGATTTATCATTTTCTTTTTGAAGGGAGAGGAGCTGAAGAAGTTGATTGGAGCATCTGCTTACATTGAATGCAGTGCAAAGACACAACAGGTAATAAATAATATGTGGAATTGGAATTCTTAACATGTTCTGTTTTTAAAGACAATCTTCTGATGTTGTCATTTATTTCAAATGTTTGCAGAATGTGAAGGGTGTGTTTGATGCAGCTATTAAGGTTGTTCTGCAGCCACCTAAGCAAAGGAAGAGAAAGAAACGAAAGGGTCAAAAATCGGCATGCAGTATATTGTAACTGCGTAACGAATGTCAAGATGATTAATATTAGACATGAAATAAACTCTCTCTATTCTGAAAGCCTACATTGTATGTTTTGTTGTAAGATATACATGAAGTTCTTCGTTACATACCGATAACCGATGTTTTATATACTAACTAGGTCATATCGATCTATACGCGGTATTTTCTTTTTTATATATATATTTTATTTTACGTGATGAGTATTTTGATGATATAATTTTTGAAAAATTCCCAGAAACTACAGTATTCTTACTTGCCGTGGATGAATTTTCTCGGTGCTTACGTCATAATTAGATGATTATTGATTTGTAAATTGTAATAGAAAAAGACATGTGACCAAATAAAGTAGTGACACTGATTATTTATGGGCACACACTCCACTTACGTAGCAGATATTTTTCATTTAGCCATGGCTCAATTAATTTTACATATTAGAAAAAAATAAAATCAAATCCTATTAGGCTATATCTTGACACACACACACTATGTATATAGATAGGCTAGATATACGATAATTTACTTACGTGCTGATTTATTTTGACCATGAAAGGTCAATTTAATTATTTTCAAAGGTCATATATATGCATGTAAACTACCACGTATTTGCTTTCTTTTGCCATTATCCAAAACTCCACGTACATCACTTTTGACCCTATAAATCAAGCTAACACCGGTCAATATTAACCACTTTCACCTTAAATAAGCAATAACTAAATTACTTATGGTCGATTTATTTTATTATTATTTTTTTTTTTCTGAAAACAGAATAATATCCAGCTTAAAAGCAAAGTGGATTAAAAACTTTTGCATGTAGGGTTCGGATATTCTTCCTCACAATTTTGTCATTTTATTAATTAGCGTTTATTGTTTACAACTATATATATTGATTTCAATAAAAGAAAAGTGGAACAAGATCCTCTAGGTAGGATGTCACATATCTCCATTAATAAAATTATGATGCATTGAATTAATTAGTGGGAATAGTATATTTCATATTGACCAATAAATTAAAAAAAAAATCAAAATTCTAAAACTATTTCTTTAAATATTATTCTCTTTTTTTTCCATTGCAAAATAAATTATTGGTGACTAAATATTTAAGGGTCCCATTTTCTGAGGCAAGAAATTAAAGTAAGATATTTGCCGGTTGATTTTTTCAGGTCTGTTTCATGATATCAAAATATGGGTCGGGTCCATTATATTATTCCCAACAGCCCAAATCCAACTTGGGCAAAAACACACTAAGAGTTGACTAAAAGTCCACTATCATATTACACACATTACAAAATTAGGGGTATTTTCGTCTTTCGACATCTCTATTTGTTTTTTTCAGGATAACGTCGTTAGTGTACCGTTGCAGCAACCGTCAACCCGCAATAGCGGGTGGAGAGTTCCCCGGCCCCCTTTTGTCGGTCGTATCATGCAACCGGATATCATGGGTTTCCGCAAATAATTGCCCTTATTTTTACCGGTTTTTTTTATTTTTAAATTAAAACGAAAAATAGAAATAATGCTCGGTGCTCTGTTTCTCTCTCTTATTATTTATCCATTTTTAGCGGGATTTTTCTCTCTCACCGACGATTCTTCCATGCAACTCTTTCTCTCTCATCAATTAATACTTTCTTTCTCTCTCTATTTTTTTATTCTCAATAAAATATTCAAATCAAATCCATCTTTTTTAAGTAATTGAATTGTTTACTACAGTGATCTTAGCAGCAGCCCCCACCTTTTGAAATTTAAAATTGATTTGTTGGTTTGAAAGGTAGATCTGCCTATGATCATCTTTGGCGGCATTTTCTACATGTTAAATGTTTGATGGCTTTGAATGAACGAAAATATTCAAATATTTTAGGTAGGTTTCTGTTGTCGTGACCTCCTTATTTTATTTTCCAAAATTCAACGTGTACTTTTTTGAAGGGATTTGTGTGTTTTTTTTTTATATACGTAATGTTTGGTGGAAAACAGGGACATTTTGTAGAGGGATGCTTATGAACTGGAGGTTTGGATTTTCTGATTGGTTTTCTCTGAATCGGAATAATTTAAATGAAGGGGAGGCTCCAATTCAGGAATTAAGAACCCCCTTTTTGGAGAAGCAATCCAGTTTTTACTCATGGCGGCTGGAGTATGTTTTGTGCAAAGAGGAGCATAAGTATTCAATGTTTGTGGCATAGTTTTTTGATGCGGCAAGTTGAAGAAGAGGACATGCACGCAAAGTATTTGATTAAATGCGTGTGAGAGGCGAATGTTTTAATTAGTGTTTATTAATCAATAAAAATAAGTGGAATTATGACGGTTGAGAGGTTAACTTTTGGAAGGAGGAAAGTGTTTGTGGGCATAAGATTGGATGCGCAGGCTAAAGAGTTGTTGGATTGGGCTTTGGTGAAAGTAGCTGACCCGGGCGATAGCGTTGTCGCAATTCATGTTTGCCGAAATTCTGGTACTGTGGGCATGGGTGTTTTTTAGTTGCTTATAATTCTTAATTACTTGTGCACATTGAACTCTTTATCTTTAAGCATAATTTCAAACTCTTTTTATGAATTGAATATTTTAAGTTGATTAGTTTGTCGTGACATAATATATTTCGGGTTGCAGATTGCATTTCTAAAGAGAAAACAATATTAGATGGTTACTTGGAAGACTATGAAGGTCTATGCAGCAAAAAACAGGTTAGTTTATACTCGTCTACAACATCTTTTACCATTGTAATTACTTGATGTTATTGCCTTTTGATGTTTCTTTTTCGGGTTGTGGATGTTCAGGTTGCTCTTAGTGCTGAAGTCTTGAAAGGAAATTCGATCAGAAAAGCTCTTGTTCGAGAGGCGAAGAAGCATAGCGCATCAGCTGTTATTGTGGGGATCACTAAGCATAGTGCTTTGGGGTAAGCAGAGATGGTGCAAAAGTATCTGCAGTTGTTTTTCTTTATTGTAATTTATGTTTCGTAAGTTTTGATGGCAATTACTTTTAGGGGGTGGGCTTCAATTTCTAAGTATTGTGCTAAGAAACTACCTCCAACCACAGAAGTTATTGCGATTTACAACGGGAAGGTTGTTTTCAGCAGGTGTTCCAAAATCCATTTAGAAGGTTCGGTTCATTCTTTTTAGAAATAAGATGTGACGAGATTTATTTGATCTATACAGAAAACTGAAGAACTTTCTGTTGATTCCAGGTCATGCCTTAGATCCAAAGCCGAGTTTTTATATAAACGATAGCCTCACATTCAAAGACAATCATTCCGAGTTTGGAGAATCTGAGACCTCGGAAATGAGCAGGTTCAGTTTTGATACAAGAGATGGGAACATAAGTTCAAAAGACAACGTTGCAAGCCCTTTAGGAAAGAGCCCTTTAGGAAGACATAGGAGAGGCTCTCTAAGTTCGATTTCTCTTCCTGCAGAGGATTTCACAAAGCAGAGGCCTGGTTGGCCTTTACTTCAGACAGCTAGTTCGATAAACCATATAGCTCTAGAAGCAAGAAAAATGTCAGTAGTGCAATGGGTAATGACCTTGCCACGTAGACCTTTGTCAGATGTTTCTGAATCCAACTCCCCTACAAGTGATAAGAATGAAGATTCTCTTGAGATGGATGTAATAGATAAATTAGCTAGTCGACAAAAGCTGCCAAAAGATTTGGAACTTATACTCGCAAGAAATTTGGTGGGCTGCAGAATATTCAGCCATGATGTTCTGAAAATTGCCACTTCTGAATTCTCCTCAGGTTTTTATCTCCTTTTGTTATAAATATTATTTTAGTTTTGTTTTGTCGGAATTTTAATCACGATTAATGTCTTGAACGGGTGCAGGTAATCTTATTGGAAAGGGAGGCTGTAATTCTGTATACAAGGGAGTTTTCCCTGCAGGAAAACCAGTTGCAGTAAAGGTTATGGAATCTTCAAAAGAGGCCTGGAAGGATTTTATCCAGGAGGTTGATATAATGACCACATTGAAGCACAAAAGAATTTCTCCGTTGCTCGGAATTTGCGTAGAAGATAATTATCTAATCTCTGTTTACGATTTCATGTCGAAAGGAAATCTGGAAGAGAATCTACATGGTAAGTTAATTGTTGAAGAAGGTAAAAGAAAGGAAAACTCTGTATTGTCATGGGAATCGAGATTTAAAATAGCTGTCGAAATTGCTGAAGCATTAAATTACATACACAACGAATCCCCAAGGCCTGTGATTCATAGAGACATCAAATCCCAAAATATTCTCATATCAGATGAATTTGAACCGCAGGTAAAAGTCCAATCAAACTCAACTACAGTTCTTCATTTTTTTACATTATGGAACATGGTTGATAATTAATTTAATTTTCTTGTTTTATTTAATAGTTATGCGACTTTGGATTGGCGATATGGGGACCCACAACAGCGTCATTCGTAATGGATAATGATGTAGTAGGAACATTTGGATATCTCGCTCCGGAGTATTTTATGTATGGCAAAGTCAGTGACAAGATTGATGTATATGCTTTCGGTGTAGTTCTACTAGAATTGCTATCTGGGAGGAAGCCTATTATTAGTTCGGAGTCTACAAAGAGTCAAGAAAGCTTAGTCATGTGGGTAAGAACCTTTTTGCACTCTCTTCGTAAAAATAAAATAATAATCTGAAAAAATTAACGACGAGTTATTTTTGTGTTCAGGCGAAACCTAGATTAGAAAGCAAGGATTTCAAGAGCATACTGGATCCAAATTTGGATGGAAATATTGACGAGGCTCAAATGCAAAGAATGGCTATAGCTGCAGCATTGTGTCTAACTCAAGCAGCTCGTTTTCGTCCCAAAATGTGGCAGGTAATAAAAGATCTTGCGAAACTGAACTTGATTGACAATCGAATCAATTAATTAATGATACTAAGATTACTGTTTTTTTTTTTCTTTTTTGTTGTTTTTTAGATACTTAATATACTTCTTGGTGAGGAATGTGTGGACGGATCGAAACAAAAATGCGGGAACTATGAAGATCAAGAAAATCAAGATGGTAATGACGATGAAGTGTATCCAGATTCAAGTGCAGAATCACATCTAAGTCTTGCATTTCTTGACGTAAACGACAACTCCACTTCGTTTAGCAGCCTTGATCAAAACAGCCCTCTTTCTTCCATTGAAGAGTATTTAAAGACAAGATGGAGTAGATCATCAAGTTTAGATTAGTGTCTGCAATGTTTGTGGCTTTTCCTTATACATAATTCAGCCAGCCTGCACCCTATATATACTGAGGTGGTTTGCAGATGTAATCGAGATTGTATTTTTATTTTCATTTTTTTTAAATTTTTGGCGAGGTGTTGTAGTTTCTTGAAAAATAATCCCCAAATTAAAAGGCTATAGGGTTCCATTGAAAAGGGTTATGCAGAAACTCTGTAATCTTTTCTGCAAGATGAATTTATGATCAATATAACTATTTCTCTAATGTTTTTCACTAAAATACACATAAAATTTCACTTCTGACTTTATCGTCGGAGTTTCTACGCCGAGAAAAATCCTCCCAGAGATTTATTCGATGAACTTCATCGAGTAATATTTGTATTTGTACAGGAAAATTAAATAGTGCATTTCGGGCTCGTTTGGTTTGAGTGATAATGGGTGATTGACTAATTAATCCTACTGAATCAAACGTTTGGTTGGAGTGAGTAAAAGCCCATGATTGATAGCAGGCCCGGTTTTGAATCCCCCACTTGCGTGATAACTTGTCCACCCAATATTGGGTGGATTACATAATCCTTCACAAAAGAAAAGTAGCTGGCATTGTGTAGTTTACACAAATACCCTCATCAATAAATTCACTTCTGATTTTCCCACCCACTACGCACACACTTTTATTAAAAACAGCAGATCCCCAATTCAAATATGTTTCATTTTTTTCATTTTCGCGTCACAGGTGTTCTTCAACAGAGAAGAACAATCGCTGAGGTAAATCCGAATTCCTTTTCGTACGTGGATTTATTACATCTTCATTCCGCCTTCATTATCTTTATTGAATTTCTTCTACAATCGAACACAGGAAGGTGTTCGTTCCGGCGTCGGTGCTCCTACTAACTCATACGCAGGATCGGTGAGGTAAATCTTCGTTTTTAATTAACATTTTTTCTACATTTTTTTACGTATTATTACGATATTGTGGTTCTAATGTGTTGGGTATGGTATTTTAAATTATATTATATGTATAAAACTTGTTATTGATTTTGTTATTGCAGTTTCGTACAATTTTTGTTTGAAATGGATATTAGAGAGGAGCATGAAGAGATCTTGTTGGTTTTGGAAGAAATAATTAACATTTCCAAGTTATTCCTTATGGCATGTTATGGGGCTTATCGTAAGTTAAGAGAACGTCGTGCAATTCATAATCGTTTAGTCCGTTCTTATATGTCTTATAGTTTGAATGCTCGAGTGCCCGACCAGTTAGAAAAAATTAATAGATTGATACACGGTACTGATGTACATTGTTTTGATAATTTGCGTATGTCTAAAAATGCATTTGTCCGATTGTGTTTTCTAATTCAGAATTTTGGTGGCTTAGTTGATACACGGAATGTAAAAGTTAATGAACAATTGGCCATTTTTTTGCATATATTGGGACATCATACAAAAAATAGAATTGTAGGGTATAATTTCAACAGATCCGGGTATACGGTTAGTAAGCACTTCAATAGTGTTCTAAATGCTGTAATTAAGCTATACCCGTTGTTGATTGTGAAGCCAACACCTATTGATGAGGGGTGTACAGACGTTCGGTGGAAACCGTTTAAGGTAATATGCATATGTTTAGTAATCTGCAAACAAAGTGTTGTGCAACTTGTTGGTTTCAATGTGTAGGGATGTTTAGGAGCATTAGATGATACTTATATAAAAGTTAGGGTTGCTCAACTAGAAAAGGCGCGCTATAGAAATCGCAAGGGAGATATCTCAGTCAATGTGCTAGGTGTATGTGATGCAACCTTGTGTTATAGTTATATTTTAACTGGATGGGAGGGTTCCGCTGCTGATAGTAGAGTCCTTCGAGATGCCGTTTCAAGACCTAATGGTTTGCGAATTCCCGATGGTACTGATCCTTTCCAAATCTCCTTCAATATTTTTGACATATATGTGATCTAAAATTATTAATGATTTTGTGGATTTCAGGAAATTACTACCTTTGCGATAATGGCTACACAAATGGAGAGGGATTTTTAGCCCCGTATAGAGGTGTTAGGTATCACTTGGATGAATGGGATGGTAATAATGCTCCTAAAGATTATAAAGAATATTTCAATATGAAGCATGCCAAGGCTCGAAATGTAATAGAAAGATCGTTTGGGTTATTGAAGTCGCGTTGGGGCATATTGCGTACTAGTTCCCATTATCCTATCAAAGTCCACAACCGTATTATTATGGCTTGTTGCTTGTTACAAAATTTCATTCGTAAAGAGATGCCCGTAGACCCATTGGAAGCAAGTCTCCGGCCAATACATAACCCCAGCAATGATCCCGCACTTAGGTTTATTGAAAGTGTCGAAACCTCACAACAATGGGTGTCGTGGAGGGACGATATAGCTAGAACTATGTATGATGAGTGGAGGAGCAGACGATAATTTTATTTACTATTATGTATTTTGCATCACTATGTATTCAATTATTATTCAACTTAATAAGTAGTTTAATGTTATTTGTTGGCAATGTATTCATATTTCATACTATGCTTATTATAATTTAGTGAGTCTATTTTTTTACTTCATTGGATTTCTTTAATTTAATAAAATATTTGGGGTTCTAGTACAGGTTAAGATGAATCCAATTGGGAACAAAAAAACTTTGGGTGTTCGGAAGACCGACAAAACTAGAAGATCGTGGTCCGTTGCCGAGGAACAAGCTTTGATAAATGGTTTGAAGGACCTGGTTCTCACGGGTTGGAAGTGCGACAATGGATTTAAGACGGGGTTTCTTGGGATTCTACAACATCATATGTTGAGTGCATTTCCGGGCACCGATATTAGAGCGGATCCTCATATTAACTCCAAGATACACGTTTGGAAGAAGACCTATGGCTCTTTGTCAACTATGATGACCCGTAGTGGCTTTGGATGGTGTGATGCTACTAATACCATCGACGTTGAGAGTGACGATGTTTGGGATACCTATGTCAAGGTAAATTCACACTGTTTTGCCATGTTGCGGCATATAATTTAATGAGTTGGGATCAATAATATTGGATTAATATGTATTCTTGATTTGAACAGACAGACACAAATGCGCGTACCATGCATCATAAGTCGTTTCCTTTTTATAAGGATTGGCTCGAGATCTTTGGTAAGGACAGAGCAACTGGAGAAAACGCGGAAGATTTTGTTGATATGGTACAAACCATGGGAGATAAAGAGGGCATAGATAACGAGGGTGGTGGTGATTATGTGCCAGATCTGCCCTTCAATTTACAAGAAGAAGCTACCGAACTTCAATCCAAGAATTTGAGTCAAAGTTCCACTGGCACTAAAACAAGGTCCTCGAACAAGCGCAAATTTGAAGATGACAGCTTTGATGAAAAATTCTTCGCAGTGATGTCTACTTTCTCCGAACAAACCGAAGGGCGTTTGGGGGAAATTGCGAAGAGGATAGGTTTCGAGCAGGACCGTACGGCAAAAGCTCGCAAAGAAGTTTACGATGCACTTAAAAACATGAATTTTCTTGGGGTTGAGGAAAAAATACGTGTTGCGAAGTTGCTTGTAAAGAACACGGAAGAGCTAGACTTGTTCTTCAATTTACCTGACGCAGAAAGAAGCATATATGCTCGCATGATTGCTGAGAAGGAAATTTAACATTTGTTGTTTAGTAAACTTGTAATTTGTTTTTAAGGCCTGTTTTTTAATTATGCTTACAACTTTTATTTTTCCAAACTATGAATTTAAATTCTTAGAAGACTTCTGTAATGTAAAATTTTAAATTTGTTGGAATTCTAATATTATTACGATGTATAATATTTTTAAGAATCTTATAATTAATTTTTATTAAGGTATATCAATTAATTAAAAAAATACTATGTAATTAATTTATTATGGTTATAATTTATAAATTATATAGCTTATCTTATATACTAAAATATAATCTTGTACTTACTAATTTTATATAAAAATAATTAGTGTTGCAATTATTTATGACAAATTTACGAACTGAAATTCAAAATGACCAAACTTAGTTCATCCATGAAGAACCATAAAATTGTCATAGGGAAAATCTGGTCCTTACACATTACACACACACTTCATAAAAAAAAAAAAGTTTAAAAAACATAATAAAAAAAAACCACAACTAAAAAACCACAACTAAAAAGGAAATAAACACCAAACAACACCAGTAGTGAAACTTAAAGGACTACAACCAACAAAAGACAACCACAAACCAATTTACAAATGAAGAAGATTCATTTGTAAATCGGTGAATTTGATCCAGACGAGCTGCGAAACTCCATATTCGGTGAACCAATGTCACCATCGTTCACTGCCCCACCACCAACGTCCATGTCCGAAGACTCGGTCTCACTAACTTCCAGTGCCTCCTCAAATTCTTCACTGTCATTGTCCTCTTGCTCCTCGTCTATCTGCATCACGCCAGGCTCGTACCCTTCAAGCAAATAAGTCCACATCTCACTGTCAATGGAATCATCACGGTCGCTTGAGATGTCGATGTAATCGGGAGGCATTGGTGGTGGCGCATTATCAGGCTGAACAGATGGCTTTTCTTCAAATATGTCCTGAGATGCGGAGTCAATGTCAATGACCTCGTTATTCTTCCAACCGAAGGTATGTTTGTCGCTGAAGATGAATGATAACTTTTTCCATTCTGGTTCACCCCACGGTTTGTATGCACGGCCTAGTTTGAAACGCTATTACAAAACAAAAACCTCAAGTTAACTTAACAATTACAAAACAAGTTATAAAAATTATAAATAATACAGTGGACTTACATAGAAGATGGCATCCCATGTGGTATCGTTTGCATGCACGAAATTAGTTTCTTCATCGTACATAACACCCGTAGACGAAATGATGGCTTTGAACGTGTAATACCTCATTTCCATTAACTTCAGCTTGTTTTCACACTGCTCGTAGGTAAAGGAACTTCCAAACTCTTTGTTGATGGTTCCAAGTCCGCGAAGAATCGTAATGCTGTTGTTTGAACCCCACCAAAAGTAAACGCCTATCAACACGCCAAGTCCATTCTCCATCATAGAAGAAGGCATCTTGTTTGATTCTTGGGACAGGGGGCATGTTTTGAGGTTTTTATTTCAATTGTAACTGGTGTCATTTGAAGAATAAAAGAACTGATGCATTTATAGAACACATGGGAGGAGTGGTAGGTTATTTGTCAATTAATGCTTGCATAAGTGAAATGATTAGTATTCTTCTTGGAAAAGCAAGAAATTTAATAGACACTTAAAGTTCATACGCATATTATCTGCAAAACGTCTACTTGCCAACTACATTACATTAATTACCTATTAATGTGTCAATGAAAACATTAATTACTTATCAATGCATTAAAAAAAATCGCCCTTTGACATGACAAGTCACAGCAAATTGATTACCACAATGCAATATGGAGATCTTGCAAAGAACAATACTACTCAAAATCAGATATCATACAATTAATTTCAGAACATGAATTAATAGTCAAAGGCTACACAACAACATTTGAAAAAAAATCTTCTAATTTGGACATACACCGTGTAACAACACATTATGACCAACTAACATTAAGAACAACATACCAATTATAGGAGTCCAACAAAGTACCTTCATCGTTTGGACTTTACGTTTATACAATAATACCTGGCCTTTTAAGTTAGAATTCTCTTGTTCGTAAAGATTAAGCTTGGTTAATAGCCCAGATATAACCTCAACCGACGGTTCGCGAGTTGACTCGTCACACCATCTAAAGAAATTACAACGATGTTCCTACAAATATTTTTTGAAATAAAAAATAATTAGATAATTTCATAGCAATAACATCGTATACGTGGATTTTTTTCCGAAAGAACAACTCAAATTGTCAGTAAAATAGATAATCAGTAAAATAGTTAACAAAATAATTAGATAATTTAAATTATAAATTACTTGCCTCTTTCAATGAACAACAATAAAATCGTCTTCCTGGATTTCTTTCCGTTCTCGATGTTTTAATTGTCGTTTCCAAACCGCAGTGACAGTGAAAACGTAACCCAGAAGAAAATGGATTAGACTCACCACTGTCACTGGAACGACAATTTGCCCTATTTCGCATATAGTTCGAATTCGAACTCATACTGGAAAATTGATAAATAAAAAACTCATGAGCCATATGTGGTATATGAATCAAAACTATAATTGAATGGGTGATTCGAAAATAGTTTTACTTTACCTTCGGAACTTCAAATTCGTGCAGCACTGTTGTAGAAATTGAAGAGCCGGAACCCTAGACCAAATTGGGAGAGACAGCGGGCTCGTTTGGTTTGAAATGCTTGGATCTATTTTTCTTTATGTTTAATATTTTTTTTTAAGTTAGGGGTATTTTCGGATTTTCGATATAAATTTCAACCACAAGAATTCAAATGGTATTTTTAATTGAACAGTACAATCACCCATACCAAACATGGGATTAGCTGGTTAGTAATTATTTTGAACAGTACAATCCTTGGACTAATTGTCAATCCATGTAATCCCATCATTCAAACCAAACGAGCCATTCATCTAAAACAACTTTCTAAAAATTGAATCTTTAAACATATGAGATAAAATAATTGGGCCAAGAACAAGAAATACTATCGTAATTTGGCGGCCCATGTAGCCCAAATTCGTTGACTGAACCAATTTAAATGTGGGCCCACCGTGACTAGTATATAGAAACAGAAACGACAAAAGTTTCAATAATTTTTTGTTTTTGTTTTTTCTGTGTTCTGCTTTAAATTAAATAAATTGTAGATCTGATGTGATAGTTAAAATATTAAATAGGAAATTAGCTAGTATATCAATTATCAAAATTAGCTAGTATATCGTTCATGACATGTCTAATTGGAATATATTATTGTGTACTAATTAACTGTATGATTGATTATATGCAGAATCTAAAATTATCATTAACATCTGTAACATTTGTTGCATACTATCACTATGCATGATTGATAAATAATAAATATACAATATCACACTAAATTTGGTCACATTCATTGTGTCGTATAAAAAATATAATTAGGGCAAAATCAACTCTCAAATACCCAAAAAAAAAAAAAATAGAATTGAATGGGTTTATATTGGATAAGTTATTATATTCAATAAAAAGTCCCAAGGAACATAAGATTATACATCTTTCTTTATAATTGGGAGAATATGTAATTATGTATATTAATTAATAATGTGGATGAATGAAGAATTATAATAATAACAAAATTAAATTTTTCTCCTAAAAATAATTGCCATTTTGCCAAGTACATGAATTTTTTCTCCAAAAATATATAATATATAATATTATTTATATTTTGTGTAAAATCAAATCAAATACAGTGTTAGATATGTTGGCCCTTTTTTCTCCGTGAATGGAATTTCAGGAATCCGAATCAATGGCCCCTGTGCTTCGCCCGGTTTCTTTCCGCCATTAAATTATCGCCATTTGTGTCTCTTCAAAAACTCCCTTTTCAGCCTTTTCTAGGGTTTCCTCTCTCCATTATAAAACTCCCTCCCCCCCCCCCAACCCATCGCCACTCTGTTTTCCGCGTTACAGGGTTTGCTTTTGCAGTGCGAGAGAATCCAATTTCGAGATTTCATTGCTCTTATGAAATTCATCACTCGATTGTAAAGGTATTCTCTTTTCATTTCGCTTCCGTCTTTTGTGGGTTTTTTTTTTTTATAATAATTTTCGAATTTGTCAACTTGCTGTATGATCGTATGCGAGCTTCTTTTTGTCGAATCTTACTTTATTCAAGCTCTGTTCATGGGGTTTGTTTCTTATTGCTCGGATACTTTAGGGTTAATTATAGTTTTAATTGAAGGTTTCCCGCTGTATCTTTTCTGAATTCTGATCCTTTCCCAATTGGGTACGCTTTCAATTTTTCAGCACGATTTTGTCTGGTTTCTAGGGTTTCGTCATCTTTTTTGCTTTTGAATTGAAATAAATTATTTCACTTCCTATTATTATTATTATTATTATTATTATTATTATTATTATTATTATTATTATTATTATTATTACATTATGAAGATTTCAGTGCCAGACTGTGGCTGATTGATGGATTGTTTTTTTTGTGCATCTTCTGCTAGGTTTTGGTCTTGTTTTTGCGACTGGGTGAGATAACACAGCCAAATTCAATTAAATCATCGGTTTCCATTGCCACAAAAGACTTAGCTCTGCTGTTTTACTCAAACAATTTATCTGCTGAAAATGGATGATGGAGAACTCGATTTCCCAAGTGATCAAATGATGTCATGCTTGGACCTGCCTAATGCACAGAGCAGCTGCTCATTCGACATAGACGAGTTTCTTGGTCGAACACAATCCTGCAATGATGCCCTTGGCCGAACCGAGGCTTACACAGACGTTCTTGGTCGAACACAGGCTTGCACCCATGCCCATGCGTGTAACCCATCGGGACCCGATAAATCACACACACACACTTGTATACATGTCCACACCCAAATTATGCACTCCCCTAGTGAAGGTCAGGATCCAAGTGATGACACCGCTGAGTCGGTGGAGAAAAAAGGTAAGAAAAGGCCTACGGGTAATCGCGAAGCGGTGCGCAAATACAGGGAGAAGAAGAAGGCTAGGGCTGCATCTTTAGAGGATGAAGTTATCAGATTGAGGGCTTTAAATCAGCAGTTAATGAAGAGACTGCAGGGGCAGGCTTTATTGGAGGCTGAGATTACCAGGCTGAAGTGTTTGCTTGTGGATATTAGAGGGAGGATTGAAGGAGAAATCGGCTCTTTCCCTTATCAGAAGCCGGCCAAGAATGCAGATATCTACCAAAACATTGCTAACCCTAACATTCAAGGCACTTATGTGATGAACCCGTGTAATATGCAACGGAATGAGCAGCTTTACTGCCTTCACCCTGGATCGGAAACTGCGTTCAGTGGTCAGGGCCTTGGGGACTGTGGATTCGACGATCTACAGTGTTTGGGGAATCAAAATTCTAATCCGATGGAGCTACCTGATTGTGGGTTTGATAATGTTAACATTGCTTCTAATGCCAATACTTCCAGCAGCAGCAAGAAAAAAGGTGAACTTTCTTGTTCTTTATTTTTTTTATTACCTTTTGAAAAGTGTGTTGTGTTAAACCTCTGTAGTGAAAGATGCGACTGCTATATTGCATGCTGTCACTAATTTACGTCATGATAATGACTGGGCAGTAGGAATAAGCAACTCATTCTCACTTTAAACAATCTCTTTGCTTATCTTGTAGTCGGATTGATGTTATTGGTGTCTCTGCAGACTTAAGTTACATGTTTGTTTGTAGTTCGATCATTTTCCTTGTAGTAATCTGCTTACATAAATGCAGCATCTATATTATATAGACTTGAATGTAGTACATTAAATCAAAAGATTTAACACAGAAAAAGAAAATTGAGAAAAAAGAAAGAAAGAGTGGAATTAAACTATATAGACCACACTTGTCCAGTTCGCTGAGGAGAGCAAATGCAGGAACCCTGCACGATTGATCCAAAATGAACTATTGGAATGACTAGTGTGGAGATGTAAATGAATGTACGTACTGGCAAAATAATGTTTTCCATTTAATAGTAAGCTTTTACACATTTCTTAATATGTCTAGTGGCTCTACATTGGCAATCTTGTGATCCCAAGATAGCGAGTGGTGATGTTATGTCTTGATTTGATTTGATTTAATTTATAATGAACGAAGCACATTATCAAGCTTTAACTAGATGTTTTTAATTATTTTTTTATTTTTTTGAAAGATTTAACTTAATGTTGTTTCCACGTGTTTTATCAGGAAGGGCACGTGCTGCAGGGGCTAGCTAGAATCGAGAATTGAGTACTGCCAATTTTCATTTCCGACTTTGATTGTTGAGATTAGGGCGTAGCATATCTAAATAACAAGCTACACTTAGAGCTCTCTCGGCTTGGTTTCATGTACAGTGGCTTTTTATTTACAAACAATGCATTGTAAAGTGGGACAGCTCGGTACATAGCTAGCAGAAGTTGAGGAACAACCAGATGACTAAGAATTTCGGTTTTGCAAAACGCTTATGATTTATTTTTATTTTTTTCAGACTCCTATGATACTCGTTATTTCATTTAAATGTATTCTGTACTACTACTATTACTACTATTTTTCGTCCTCTTGTCTCGGAATTTTGAATAACATATCACCATAAGCTATGAGCAGCTTTTGTTGTCACATAGCATTCTGATTGTTTTAAGACTACCAGCTTTTGGTCCATTTTTAATTCCCCCCCCTCTCTGTATGCAATCGAGTTCTGCTGATTTTGATCCATTTTTAATTCCGAATGTTAAAAGTTTCGAAATTTGATTTTTCGGACTTTTTTTAATTTTGAAACAAAGTTGGAATGAGTAGATATTAGATTATGAGTAGTGGGTGTAGTCTCCTCTTCCTCTAGACAAGCTCTTGCATCCATCCAAACGGCCACTAGCTTCGGTTTGTACTTTGATTCTCTTCGCTTTTTTTACTCTCCACCCCTAATTTATTTATTTTTCTATATCGGAATTAGCTTTCTCGACATGTTCCATCTGACTTAAAAAATTCCAGAAAAGCAACTTAAAAAATTATTCTCCACTTTCTGAACCAACACATCTGCCTCTCTATGAGGGCTGGGTATTAATCATATCATGCACCCCACGTTGTGTTAGTGTTGGTACTAAATAATTGGTATAAGTCAATTCAAAGCATTTGTCATCAATAATAATACTTCACTTTTGAATTTCCATATTGTTATGCAATTAACACACAACGAGCCGTAACTAAGACTCCAACAAAGTCGAAAAGATTAAAATGACCAACCCAACATTTCTCAAACCCGAAAACCGAGAAGGTCTTACTATCGTAGTAGTATGAATCTTACTATGGACAATCAGCGGATTGAGTGTCATCCTCGTCACAATAAATGCTCTCAGCCATCTTCCATACCTGTAATGAATTATCCTCTGCTACACTAGAAATTACCCACGGCTCATTCTCGTTCCACGAAAAGTCGGAAACCTTTGCTTTGTGACCACCGTGTGAGAATAGGAGTTCTGGTGGGCCATCTTCAGCTTCCCCTTGCAGCTGTTCATCTCCAATCCTAAAATGCATGACCATAATACCCTTAGAGCCCGTTTGTTTCTCAACATAAGATTAGACAAGATTAGATTGTACTAACCAAACATCAAATAAGACCTATTTTTTACCAACCAAACAAGACCTAAGTACTTTATTTCAACCACTGTATGGGTTTCAGTGTGGAATGCTCGGTAAAAAAATACCTGTTAAGGTCCCAAATAGTCAACATTATGTGATCAGCAGAAGACGCCAAAACGCCTTCATGGTTAGGATCCCATTCGACCTGGAATACCTCTTCCCTGTATACAGAACACAACATAGCAGTCAGCAAGAATGCTTTTGATACTTGGAAACATTTCGTTCCGTTTAATGTTTGTAATTTGCTAATTCACGTTCATACACCAGACTTTCCAACTGGTTAAAGCTAAACGTAACGTGGGAAATGATGGGGGTTAACGAGCTACAAAGATAGAAGCTTCCAGTTACAAGTTCTTCGGAACAAAATACCCTCTAAAATTTGTATAGAATACAATGAAAGAGTCGTGCTTTCACATAGAATTGAACTTCAGCTCGAAAAGCTCTTGATTTTTGTTCAATTTTGTTGGTATGAGATGTTGAGTTCGAATGAGATTATCAAACAATGCAACATGTGATTAAACTAAAGGACTTACACTTCACTGCTAAGAGTATGCAATGGAGAACTCAAATTCCGCATATCGAACAGTCCAACTGTACTATCAGAGGATGCAGTAGCCAAAATCCACTCATTAAATGGATTAAAAGATAGATAGTTCACCTGAAATTAAATTTAAGAAAAAAAAAAGAAGAAGAAAGAGAGATGAGCCGTGCTATGAAGAGTGATTAAATGATAAAATGAATATAGAGCAGGACTACATAAGAATTTAAGGATTGAGCAGAGGAGAGGTATTGGGGTGCCGAGTCTATGGCCTATTTAACTGTATTGAGACAGACGAGCTTAATTAATCATGGAAAAAAGAGATAGGCCAAGAACAAGCTCATGTTACATATGACTCCAGTTAAATACAGAATTCGGCAGCAAGACCCCAATCAAATAATATTGTTAGGAAAACGCTGGTCATATTTAGTCTCATTTAACACAGTTTTGGCAATTTGAAGTATGCAGACTCTTTTGATTCTACCAATTGCCCCTGATTTCCTTCTTGAATACCCTTGTTTTATTCCATATCCTTGTTAGTTTTTCATCTGATAGGTAAAACTTTAAAGTGTTGGATACAAAGCCCAAATCATGTAAGTAAAGGAAAAAAATGTAATTGTATGAAGAACTAGTTTAGCCACGTCATATATGCACCAGAGTAATAATCAGAGACACTTTTGCTCACGAAAAGAGAAACAGCAGAAAAGTCCCTCACCTCTTTCTCATGTACAACAACAGAGTGTTGGAACTTGTTTGTTCGTAAATCCCAGATCATTAGCTTGCAGTCATCTCCTACAGAGCCAAATAGATTTTCATTCTTTAAATGCCACGACACATCCTCAACCACGTTTTCATGTCCCTAGAGCAACAGTCACAATAAAGACGGGGGGGGGGGGGGGGAGTTAAAAACCATGGTTACAACACTAAATAGCTCCGTGATATCAGAATCAATAAATTAATGTCTTATACAAAAGTCAAAAGATTATAATTCACCTCGTAAATATAATTTGCTTCAAGCACTTTCACTTGAGGCATTGCAGAAACATCCCACAAACAGATTTTGCAGTCATTTGAACCACTCAAAAGATATCCTTGTTTTAATGAGCTCCACGACAAACCATATCCCTCTTTGTCATGACCCCTCAATCTCAAATCTGGCTCACAAGAACTGCCTTTGGCATCCATCAGCTGCTTAGTAGTGTCAAATACATATACTTCTGAACCACTGGTCTTGGCAGCAACTATAGCCGGGTTTTGTAACATGCACCGAGCCCTATTCACTTCTCCATCTACTTGTATCTTTTGAACTATCTCTATCTGCATATAAGTAACACATTTCAGAGTAATTCTTGCTGTTCCAGAACTGTCAAGTAAATAGGTGGTAAATGAACCAAGAAATATGAGATAAATTAAAAGAATATTTCCCCACAAAAAAGGATATATAAACCAAATCTTAGTTTGCAGAACTCCTGCACCAAATTCTAACATAAATGAACCAAAATAAAATGAAAATTATAGGGAAAATGGACAGATTAATCGCTGCTTAGTACATTAATCAAACAGTTTTACTTTAAACTGTTGCTGCTTTACTGCTTACACTTGAAACTTGCCTCTAAGCAGTACAAACAGAACAACACTAAAAACTTTCA
Source organism: Erythranthe guttata (assembly GCF_000504015.1). The sequence goes on from NW_012193171.1 coordinate 1,916,864, forward strand.
GTGCGTACTTTACTCAAACACTTGGCGCTCAATCGTGGAATGCGATACTTAATCATGAAAAAACGCAGGATACCCAAACAAAAACCTAAAGTGAAAACCAGGACTTCATTACTGACCTTAGGCATGATGGAGTTATCGGGATCGACTTCAATGGCGGATGAGGGGTCGCGGGGGAGGTAGGCGTCCGCGACCATGAGAAAATTGGGGCAGTCATCGGATGTGTGGGTCCCGAGGATCAATTTGTGAACGGCGAGATCTCCGCCGTCAGATGAAGGCGGCGACGGAAGCCACTGGACGGTGAGAGACGGCCACTCGAGAGAGTGGAAGATCACGAGATCGTACAGCAACGGCGTGTTCATCTTCCACACCAAAAATTGATCCTCCAAGTCTTCTTCTACTGGTTTACTCACCGCCATCTCTCTCTCGATTTTTCTCTCTCTCTCTCTCTCTCCCTCTCTCTCTCTCTCTCTCTCTCACACACACACACAGGCAGTACTGATGTTTTCTTCACGCAGAGGGAATATTTCCCGCCAAATATGAGAGGGAAGATGCGGAAAACTGGGCCGTGGGCCGGAAAATAATCGATAAAATGTAATTTATTGGCTTTTACGGGCTGGGTCATAAAAGCCCGATTATTATCCAAAAATGTGGTCCAATTGAAATATATAATTAGAATTTTTTTTGGCTAACTAAGAAAATAACTCCTTAAATTATTATTATTATTATTTTTTTTAGCTAACTAAGAAAATAACTCCTTAATGTTTTTATCACAAAAAAAAATATATATATAATTATATATGAAAAAGACCACGTTGAGTTATTCCCAGATTTGTTACATTAGAACTTGACATTAATTACAGGTCTAATTCATGGCAAAATTATTCTCATATTTGTTGCATGCGCGTGTGGATTTGGATTATTATTTAATGCCTTCTTTTGTAAATTAATGCATATGTTTCTCGAATTTCGCAGTTGCTACACACGGTGAAATATTTGTTAACGAGTGATCCTGCACCACTGATTTACGCATAATAGCACACATACACCCATTTATATATATATATAGTGGATGATTATTTGTTTAATATAAAATCAACTTTATATTAAAAAAATCCTGGCACCCCTGGTTTATTTCCCACCGTTTTTTTCCTTGATAATTATTTCCCACCGTTTTCGGTTACTTTGAAAAACCACACGTTTTAATTTGACAAAATCTAATGACTTTAATTGACTCATATGATGTATAAATTATATATAAATTATTATTTTATGAGCCAGCTTGGTTTGACCAATACACAGAAAGTCCAAGTTAGTGAGCTTCGTTGTTTGAGTTTTGGTCTGTATGTTTTGCTGACTAGACTTAACACATCCTTACATATATATATATGAGTTGCTCAAAGGGCGAGTATTCAAATTAATATATATATACAATTTTATTTATTTATTTAGTTTTCTGATGGAGTTTAATACAATGGAACAATACGTATTTGGTGGATTGATTGCTTGGATAATTGGGTTGATATTACTATACAGATTGCTCGAAAACAGCAGTAAAATTACGATAAAGGAGACAATTAGATCAGATGCACAGAAAAGCTCTGAAAATGCTGTGAGCAAGAAAGATGGTCCCCCAGATGTTGTTATTGTTGGTGCTGGTGTTGCTGGATCTGCTCTCGCTTACTCTTTGGCCAAGGTATTTTTCTGGATGTTATATATTGTTTCATTTATGTATAATTAATATTCCTGAACACTTTGCACACCAACTGTTCGATGAAATGCGCCAAATAAATATGTGTGATTAAATTTGATCTGGTATGGTGATCACAGGATGGGCGGATTGTGCAAGTGATTGAGAGGGATTTAAGCCAGCCTGATAGGATTGTGGGTGAGCTGCTACAACCAGGAGGCTACCTTAAATTACTCGAATTGGGGATGGAAGGTAATAATACATATGTAATTTGTTCAATTCTTGTTGAACTTTTAATAATATTTTAATTTTGCACGAGCTTTCTTTTATGTTTGATACTTTGATTAAATCTTAGTGGATCATTTTAAAGGGAGGCTCAAATTAACCGTATCGAAATCGTGTTTAACAAATCTTATATGCATACTAATTAGATTATGATTCTTGTTTCCTAATTATGTAGTGTAAGAATGGAACAAGGAACGGTAACATCATTAATCGAGGAAAGAGGCACAGTTAAAGGAATCAAGTACAAGAACAAAGATGGACAAGATATCAAAGCATATGCTCCTCTTACAATCGTATGCGATGGATGCTTCTCCAATTTGAGAAAGAATCTATGTGTACCCCAGGTACTATATAGTTAAATTTTAGTAAATAAAACTTAAATTCATAAAAGCTCTCTTTTTTAATGATCATTTTTTACTTTGCAGGTAGACATTGTCTCCCATTTCGTGGGTATGGTACTAAATCTAGAAAACGGGAAACTCCCACACCCAAATCACGGGCATGTCGTTTTAGCAAACCCTTCCCCCGTTTTATTCTATCCCGTTAGTAGCACCGAAGTTCGATGCTTAGTCGATATTCCCGGACAAAAAATACCCTCCATTTCAAATGGAGATATGGCCAAGTATTTGATCGCAAAGGTTGCCCCTCAGGTAATTTTGTTTTTTCAAGAAAGTCTTGAATTCTTGATTATTTTTTTTCTTTCATAAATGGTCTCTAATGTTTTTTTTTAATTATTTAATCAGCTTCCACATCAGCTACACGATGCTTTCATAGATCAGATAGAAAAGGGGGATATTAGATCGATGCCGAATAGGAGTATGCCCGCTGCTCCACTTCCGACTCCCGGTGCGATTTTGCTCGGAGATGCGTTTAATATGCGCCACCCTTTGACTGGTGGTGGAATGACGGTGGCTCTTTCCGACGTGGTGGTGCTCCGGAATTTGCTCCGGCCGGTGGAGGATTTCAGCAATGCCGCTGCTCTCACTAAACATCTCGAGTCCTTTTACACCCTCCGCAAGGTAATAAAAAATTAATGTTATAAATATTAGCAAAAAATAAGACAGTAAAGAGTCTGGAATAATATACTCACGGTTTTGAACTGTTAAAAAAAATACGTCATTTATACCACAGAGAATAAGAAGACCGTAAAAAAAAAATCCCAACGTAAAAAGCATCGTATAAACATTAAAATGTTGCAGTGCATCCTCAAATTTTTTAGAAAAAAAATCGGCACGTTTTTAATGGGTTTTTTTTCTTTGTATTATAGCCGGTGGCTTCAACAATAAACACTCTAGCAGGAGCACTGTACAAGGTGTTCTGTCCAGCACCAGATCAAGCAAGCATGGAAATGAGAGAAGCGTGTTTCGATTATCTGAGCTTAGGTGGCATGTATTCACAAGGACCAATCGCTCTGCTTTCTGGTTTGAACCCTAGGCCTATGAGCTTAGTTGCTCACTTCTTTGCAGTTGCTATTTACGGTGTGGGCCGATTACTTCTCCCCTATCCTTCACCTAAACGTCTCTTACTCGGAGTTCGATTGCTATTGGTAGGTGTCTCCTTTCTTTTCTTCTCTTCTAATTCTTTCGATATTTGATCAAAATTTAATTTTTCCCTCGACCCCATTTATTTATTAATTTATTGTGTTTCTCTTGTGCAGAATGCATACGGGATAATATTTCCTATAGTGAAATCCGAAGGAGTGAGACAAATGTTCTTCCCCATCACAATTCCGGCTTACAACAAGGGTTCCTCGGTTGTAATGAAAAGTGCAATGTTCGATATGATGGCATAAAACTAGAATAAGCATCTTCCATGTGGTAATGCCAAAAGAAGGTTAAGTTCTTTTTTTCAAAAAAGAATATACGGTTATTTATTCGTTCTTTTTCTCGACTATACTAGGTATTTCTTCTACGATTCGACACCGTCTTATGTAACATACACCATTTATTATTCTCTTTGTAACATACTTTACAAAAGATCAAGAATAGTATTTCTTTTATTTTAGAATATTGAGTTGATATTTAGAATGCTACAACACTTTAGCCACATTGTTGTACCTTTTTACATACCAAACAAGTGATGTACAACCAAACCTCCCACTTAGCTTTATGCCTTTATCTTTCAAATCTTGAAATCAATGGTGTCTTTAATCAACCAATCACAAGAAAGCTAATATAACATGAAGTAGATATATTAAGGTTTTGAAAAATATTCATGATGAATGCAAATCTTGATTTCATATTACACAAAATCCATAATTCTTTTTGTTGCATCACAAAATATTTCATTACATAATCAGCAAATCTTGATTTCTAAAAGAAGAAAGTATGAACATTATACAAAACCCATAGTTCTTTTTATAACATCACAAAATCTTTCATTACATAATCATATCGAAAAAACACAGAATCACACTTCAAACTATTGCATACACACATCCCACAAATCATAACATAGTAAATTCAACAAAACAAAACAACCTAGGATATGCCTCTTTACTAATCAAATCATCACATGACAACGCACGCTGTCGGATTTTCGTCACTAAAAGCCGTAGTGTACCGAACTTCGGTCGAGCTCGCCCTAGCAAGATGCGAGACATGCGGATCGTACGAATTTCGGACATAACCCGCGGGGGCTTTTTTGTCGTATGTACCTTGAGCGTATGGGTGCTCGACAACATCGTACGGCACGTAGGGCCAGATCTCGGCCTTCTTACCGGTGCGGTGCGCCACGCGGGCCACCACCTTATCGGGGTCCACGTAACCGATCACCGTCAGCTTGTGCTGCTTCGGCGTGATCTCAACTGACGTCACCCCTTTCATTCCTTCTACCGATCTTCGCACTTTTCTCTCGCAACCTTCGCAATCGATTTTGATCTTTATATCCACCGTCTAGAGAGAGAGAGACAGAGATTCCAAGAATATTAGACATGGTTTAATAGATACTAAATTAACTTTAATCAATGTAAGAAAACAAAGAAGAGCAAATGTTGATGCAAATTTAGTATCAAATACAATAGTTAAATTTGAATTTGAATTTGAATTTGAAAGTTGGGATACAGATACAGTAGTTGCAAGAAAAAAAATATCTGAATCCTAATTAGATGCAAGAAGACAAAATAGGGAGCCCGCACCATGCGGTGGGGTGTCAGTTAGAGGATAATTACTTCCCAACTAAAAACCGGAAAATATATTATTCTATACCAGATCTAAAACCCAGATCTTCTTCTCCTTCTTCTTCACTAATTAAATAAACATTATTTTAATAACTTCACCATTTGTAACACAGATATGCATACACATTCATAACCTCTACATACTAAATTACAATAATTATAAAAAAAAATACATAATAAATTACAAAAAAAAAAAGTATAGCCAAAACCAAAATTTACTCGGTGAAAAATACCAAATTAACACACACACACACACGTGTGTGTGTGTGTGTGTGTGTTGGAAAGAGAAGATATATATGTATATATACCTGGAGCTGTTTGCGTTTCTTGAGCTTAGAATGGCCGCTGGAGCAATCAAACATGTTCGAAAGGTGATCCAAAGCTCCCATTTTTATTTTAAAGATTGAGTTTTTATTTTTTTTCTCTCTCTTGTTTCTCACTCTAACCACTGCACCACCAAGTAGTAGTGAAGCTCTCTCGCTCTAAAATAGATTGTGAAAAATGGGTAGTCGACGAAAGAATGATTGGATTTCACAAATATCTAAAAAAAAAGAATTTAGTGGTCTATTTTCTTTTTTTCTTTTTTTTTTTTTTTTTGCCTAACGTTTGACAGTTTGACGGACACTTGTTTGTTTTCTTTCCTCTACTTAGGTTATCGGCTGTCTGTGTTTATATAGGCAGCCAAGCTAATAGTAAGTGTAGTCCATTTTCCTTCACTAAGAAGAAATAATAATTTTTTCATAATTAAATATTGACCGTTGATGCTATGAGAGCTGTGGCTCGAAGATTAACGCCACGTGGTGTCTTGTTATTGGAAGAAAGTGATGGCATTGGAAATCCCTGCACGATGCACCGACCCGGTTTGTATCTCTATACAGGAAGGTTCCGGTACAGCGGTACTACTAGTACTTGACCCATTTGACAGTGTTCGGATCCGGGTGGGACCCGTTTTTTTCCTATGTCGACGGTTTCCGGGGCCCACTTGATGACTTTTCATTTCATGATATTTAATTAATTTATGGACTGATATTTTGAATTTATTTAGGCCCATAACGCTTCAATTAAATTATTTAATATTTATGAATCACATGCAGATATACATTGAATTTGTGTAAAATATTAAAAATATAATTATATATTCATCTGTATATAATACATGTATGAAATACAGCCCTATATAATTCGTCTCATCCAGTCCACTAGTCCAGCATGGAGAAAACCCTAGTTTGTATTTGTAACATTAAAAAATAAAAATAGATAGTAAAATATATTTTAAATATTCTTGGACCGTGGCCCAAAAAATTATCTGAAACTAACTATATTGAGCCCAATGGAAAATGGGCTGTAGCCCAATTAATTTTATAAATAGATTTTAGTTTTTATTTATTTTTATTTAAAGGAATATATTAGTGACGTCAAATACACACACTCGAAACGTGTGCTAGTTAATCACGTATACTGTTAATTATTTATTTTATTTTTATTTTTTTCTAGGTTGTTTTTGCATTGAAATGGGGAAAAAGGGAAAAAAATATATTAAAATATTATGATAATAACATGACTCGTGTATCTAAAAACGCTAATAAAGTAATAATCGTAAACAATGCAAGAACGTTTACTAATTGAAATTCTTAGCCAACAGCTAACCGACATACTTAATTAATTATTAATATTTATTTTGTAATATATATCATCAGCTGTAATGAAACAGTGTAACAATAGTAGCATAGCACCCATATCAATAGAACAGCTTCCAATAAGTTTGAACCATCAAATGTGTCCACATTGCATGCACTACCTATCTCTATATAATATACTAATATAATATTTAAATGTGGAATCAATCAAATCTCCATGTATGGAAATTCCATAACAACAAACATCAAATTTGGGTGAAGGATGATGAGGTAAGCAATTTTGACCAATTTCAATCAACAAATGCTACGATTAATACTAATAAAATATAATATGGAGAAATAATAATTATTTGTTTTCATATCTCGTATGGAGAAATGCTCAAGTGTGTGAAAATAAGCTGCAAAGTGTGTGTGCAACAAACTCATAACTCAATTACAATTTGAACACCAGATTCGACTCAATTAGAGCTTACGTCCACCAAACGATACTAGAACAATATTAATAATTCAAGAGTATTACATATTGCATTAATTCTCAACAATCTAATCTATCTAACACAATATACCAACAATACACACTAGAAAATCCTAAATTGTTTTCTATCATACAATGTATCTCTCTATGTACAATTGGTTGCAACTGATTAGACACTCATATGATGCATCCTATCGAGGCTATTTATAGTGTACAAGAGACTCGTATCAGCTCCTTGAAACCGTGTGGCATATGCTGCACGAACACGGCGATACGCGGGTATGGACACGGTGATACGACATTCCTAAAAAACTAGGATATGGATATGCGGGGATACGTGTAAATATAAAAAATATAAGGGTATATTTATAAATTATAAAATATAGGGATACATTTATAAATTGTAAAAATATATTTATAAGTCGCCAAATCGAATAAGAGAGCCGCTCGCCCTTGCTGCTCGTGTTCTTGATCTCCGTTGTCGCTAGAATTTTGGACTTTTGGGTGGACTCTAAAAGAAGACAGAGAAAATATATGTATTACAAGGAAAAGAAAATGCGTATTTTTTATTAGGTCTTTCTCTTAAAACATAAGAGCCGTGTCCCATTTTTTTTAAAATTACGGATACTGTCCGACACGTGTGTCCTATTTTTAGGGAAATTACAACACGGCCCGACACGAGTGTCCGAGGGATGTCCGGGCGTGTCCGAGTATCCAAGTGTCGAACACGGAGACTCTTCACCTCCTAGAAGTGTCCGTGCAGCATAGCGTGTGGCACATGCATGGAGAGTTAAATTATAACTAATTGCCGGTTCAACACTCTCCTTTCACTAATTGCTTGGGTTGCTCCATTATCCACCGTTCGATTCACAAGCTCTCTTGATCAATATATTTTCGGATTCAAGAAGTTGTATCAAATTTGTAATTTGAGACCCCGGATAATGGTGGCATGATACATTGCCTTATGATCCATGTATAGGTTAATTGAGTTCAATCTTTTGGACAAATCCTTTTTAAAGGTTTCCAAAAAAAAAAAATTTTTTTTTTTTTTTGGGGGAAAAAATAAAAATTTTTGGGCCCCCCCCCCCACCACCCCCCCCCCCCCCCCCCCCCCCCAACCACCACCACCACTCTATTCAGATAATTAAATTAAATACTATTTGTCACCCCTGAATACATAATAAATACACGAAAACACCCCACCTTTCTAATTTTTGTGTTTCCCACAAAGCAATTATATTTTTGCCCTACTACTCCAGACCAAGAAAACAACTATTTCTATACATCATACCTTTCGCCTAATAAATCTATCTCCAATAAATCCTCTCTTTCTCTCTCTACCCCTCTCTCTCTCTCTCTCTCTCTCTCTCTCTCTCTCTAAAGTTAACAAGAACAAATCAAACTTGTAGTTTTCAATTCAACAGAAACCCACCACTTTATTTGGTTCATCTTTTTCGCTCAGTTTGTGTACGTTGTGTAATTAAAGCAAGTTCGGAGAGAAAGTTCCTCTACATATTTAATATATATATCAATAAATCAATACATACATACTTTGTATCTCAAAATCTCAATTCATCAATGGCGATTCAAGCACAGATGTATACAAATTTTGATCTTTTATCCGACAATGCATGTGGATTCAACAACAACAACAACAACCTCTGTTTTATTCCACATCAGCAGAAAGAACAACAACAACAACAAGAACCGATGATGAACAGATTTCTCTTTCAAACAATGTCTTCTTTTCCTCAGAGCATCTCCGCCCAGATGGAGAATCAACGAATCGAAATTGATCTGTTCATCAATTCGCAGGTTTCACACATTTTCTCTCTCTAGAATTTTCCTCTGTTTTTTTTTAAAGATCACTTTTTTTTCTTAAAGATCACTTTTTTTTATATATAATTCTTACGTGGGAGTTGTGATTATTGATTAATTGAACAGAACGAAAAACTGAGATTGGTTTTGGAAGAACAGAGGAAGCGACACACATCGCTGCTGTTAAAGAAACTAGAACCAAAGATTCAATTTTTATTCAGACAAAAGGATGAAGAAATCAAAACGGCGTCGTACAGAACAACTGAGCTCGAGAACTTTCTGAGGAGAATCGAGTTCGAGAACCAAACGTGGCAGAGAGCGGCGATGGAGAACGAATCGACGGTCAAATCGTTGACCGGCACGATCGAACGGCTGAGGGAGGCCGCGGCGAATGCTGCGTCGGTTGATGACGCAGGGTCTTGCTGCGTAGAAGAAGAGGAGAGAGAAAATGGTGAGAATTTAGAGAGAGAAACGAGGAAGAAGATGGTTTGCAGAAGGTGCAATTATGGGAATTCGTGTGTGATTATGTTGCCGTGTAGGCATCTGTGTTCATGCATTGCTTGTGCGGCGGTTCTTGATTCTTGCCCTGTTTGTAGAGTGGTTAAGGAAAGCAGTATTATTGCTTTGACTTAATACAAATTTTCCTTTTTTTTTGTTAAGTAATTAATTATGCTTTTTTTAGGATTAATGGGAAATAATATTCATTAATTTTAGTTTTGCTTAGTTAAAAAAAATGCTTTTTTTATTCATGAATTGGATAATTATTATAGATATTGAGAGTATTTTTCAGACTTTTTTTTTATTATTTTTGCAAAGATTTACAAATAGAGAAGTGTTCATGCATCAATTTTTTGAGATTTTTTTTTATTATTATTTTTCTCTAAATTCTATTTATAAGAATATTTTTAATATTTATAAAAATGAGCAGTAAATTAAAGTTTATTTTGTAAAACACAACAATCAAGAAATTAATTGATTATTAAAGCTCCTTTTTTGCATTTTTAATCACAATAACTGAATTACAAACTTCCACTTATTTAAAAACTTTTACAACACCATCTTAATTTTAAATTATTATTTATATTTCCATCTTTAAATGAACGAAGACGAAAGATTTTTACCCTAAACAGAGTAAACGTACAGAACCCCATCAGACTTCACTCACATTCTTTTTTCCTTTGCCTATATTTATGACGTCATAATTAATATATTTCAATCAATCTTTCTGTATATCTCTTTCCCTTTTCATGGTGAAAGAAAACTCTTCTTACAACAACATGTCTACTTCACTACTTTTTATGAACCCTAATCAACTGGAAAATGAATCATAGAGTACAGAATATGAGAATCTTTTTTATTCCTTTTTTTATTTTACCATATTGGGATTTAATCTGCTGTGGTTGATTGATTTGATTATTCGTATGAGATGATTTTTTTTTTTTTACCAGCAAGTTTTTATCAGTAATTCTGTAACTTCTGTTCCATTGCCGGTTTATGGTAAATCATGACGTTGCTGCTGATCTCTGCATCTAGTTGCCTTGCCTGCATATTTACACAAGTATTAAAATAATCAATAAATATTTAGTACAAATTTCATTAATGGTCCCTCATCTTTACATTTTCCCACTTTAGTACACACTTTATAGTTTTTTTTTAGGTTAATATTTAAAGAATTGATTCAATTATATATGTTTTCCTAGTATTTACTAATTAGTTTATTAAAAAGTTAATTTTTGAATCCAATTTACAAGCTATAATCATGGGAAAAAAGTTTTAAATTCGTAATTTTATTTTGATATACGTTTTCTATGACAATGAAAATTGAGCTTTTAAATGTTTGCCTTGTATTGCACGAATTAATTGTGGCCTACGAGGTGGTGGTTCATTGTTTGTGACATTGACTCAAAACTAAATCTAATGTTTTTCCTTGTACTTTTAATCTTAATTACTCCTTTTGTTATTCCCACATAATATATAATGAACAAAATTTAATTTTGTGTAGCCCAAAATCAAATCAAGTTATTTGAAAATCTTGGGCCTTCTACAACTCATTCTCATGGACAAGACCAAAGAATTTTTAAGCCCAAATCATTTATAGACCCACTTTTAAAAGAAACTATTAAAAAAAAATAATAATAATATATATATTATTTTTTATTTGTTATTAAAATGAAAAGATACAGTAAAGCAGTAGGTTTTTTATCCACTCAACTCTTCTTCATCTTCCCTGCAAATTCCTCTGCCCCTTTTTGGAGAGGGGTAAATTAAATTTAATAAATCAAAACATATTTTTTTGGGAATATAGAGAGAGAGAGAGAGTGATTTGGGGCTGTAATTGTCACACACAAATGGATAGGCTAATCTATTCCAATTCCAATTCAAATTCAATCCCTTCCAAATTCTATTACAATTCCCCAATTCTTCCTCGGTTTTTCCGAGTCCGAGTCGACTCACCCCGGATACTCTCTCCCTCTTCTTCTTCTTCTTCTTCTCCGGCGACCTCATTTCCGTTGCGCCGAGTCAGCCCGCTGTTTTGCAATCTCCGTGATTCGTTTTCTGTTCCCACCAGTTCAATTGATGATTGCGGCGCGGATAATTCGTCTCTACGCATGGATCCGGCCAATGTTTCGGAGACTAATTACAATTTCCCGAAACTGATTGCTCAGAAATTATCTCGGCAAAACAAGGTAATTACTAATTTTACCGGAGGTTAATTTTGTTTTATAGTTTACCTTTGTCAAAATTTTCAAGTAAATTCCCAATTCACAAGCCTGATTTTATGAAATAATTTTACCGTTGAATTCTGTCATTCCAAAAGATGTGTAGTTAATGTATTCTTTCAGGTGCTATGAACTGAGTAATGAGTATCATATCACAAGCAGAGCTTAAATTTTTACTCATTCATCTACTGCATATATATATATATATATATATATATATATATATATATATATATATATATATATGTTTTGGTAGTTGTTTACAAGTAGGAAATAGTAAAAATCGCATCGTTACCTTGGTGAACAGTCATTGGTAAAGTATCGTGTTTCGATTGTGCGTACAATAGTCATTAGACCCTTAAATTGTTGAATGATTTCATTACAATTGTGAGAGAGTAAAGTATTAAACTGGAAGTATTTACTTTATTAGTAACATAAGATAATTCTCCCAATTTATGCGATCACGAGGGTTCGTCTTGTTTATTATCTTGCTAATATCATGGACATTATAGCAGCTGTAATCAAAATATAGGAGAATGCATAAAAAATGCATCTTGCTATTAGTTGCCGATTTCTAATTTGAATTCGACAAACCGCGCATATATATGTTTTTCTATAACTTCTGTTCATATATTTTAAGGTGTTTAACGCTGCGAAACTGATAGTAATATCAGCAATTCTTTTGACATCGCTCCACCAAGCCATTATCCATCCAGCATTCGCTAGTTTCCCAAGTGCAGCCAAAGCTGGAGGAACAAGTCTCGTTCACAACGAGCTACTTACCGGTGCATGGACAGGCTTCTTTGCAGGTTGCCTACACACACTATCGGGCCCCGATCATCTCGCCGCATTAGCCCCACTCTCGATAGGCCGAACAAGACTCGAAAGTGCTGCCATTGGAGCCCTATGGGGCTGCGGCCATGATTTCGGACAAGTTATATTCGGCCTTCTCTTCTTACTCCTAAAGGACCGTCTCCACATCGAGGTTATCAGAACTTGGGGGACAAGAGTTGTGGGGTCCACTTTGCTCGTAATTGGTGCCATGGGAATCAAAGAAGCTTCCGGAATAATCCAGGACCCGCTTCTAGAAGAAGAAGCTCCGAAGAAGAAGAAGAAGATCGGGGTAGCTACCTTTGCGACTGGGATTGTGCATGGATTGCAGCCAGATGCTTTGATGATGATTCTGCCAGCGCTTGCGTTGCCTTCGAGAATGGCAGGTGCTGCGTTTTTGGTGATGTTCTTGATTGGGACAGTGATTGCTATGGGGAGTTACACTGTATTTATAGGGTCATGTAGTGAAGCTCTTAAGGAGAGAGTGCCTAGAATTACTGAGAAGCTCACTTGGGGTTCTTCATTTATAGCTATTGCTTTAGGCCTTGCTATTCTCATCACTCAATTCTTTGGGTTTAGCTTGTATTGATTTTTTTATTTATTATTTTTTTTTTCGGGTTTGTAGTAGGAATATTTTTCTTTCGAGAGAGGCTAGCCTAGCTAATTCCGAATAACTTTCGACCTTGTAACCTTATTTATGTTTAATATGATTAGTGTTCGAAAGTTTGCGATTTACGAAGGGAGTGGATTCGGAGCGGACGCCCTGTTAAAAGAAGAAAAAACGATGCTACTAATGGATTGAGAATTAGTTTCCGATTTGTAGGTGAATATGTTTTTCCGATTTTCGAACACATTTTTTATTTAAAATTTTCAAATTCCAAGTTTTCGATTTTTTTGAATGTTATTAAAATGGTACTGTAACAAAATTTTCACTTCCAAGAAGGTTAATTTTTTTGGGAAAAATGTTAATTCCGATTCGTTTGATTCCCACCCCTAATTATAACATTAGGTAAGCTTGATTTTACTTGTTATTTTTATAGTTTATTTTATATTAACTTAGGGTAGATTTACTATAGCTATGCATAAAACTTAAAATAGAAAATAATAACAAATATATTACTATTAGTTTAGCATACAGTAGTATTTTATTATGGCTAATTCTACATTAAGATAATTATTTAAGTAGCAACTAATTGGAGAAAAAAAAAAATCAATTTGTATGTATGTCAATTACGGGATTTCAATTAATAGTCCAATTCGGAATTAGTGAAAGCAAACAGCCAAACAATCCCAACTCTTGTTAAATATCAACACGTTTAATCAATGTGTATCTCGTTTATTTATTTATTTATTTATTTAAAGGCGGAAATATTTAATATACTTCCCAAATAATTAATTAATTAATTAATATGGAAAAAAGAGACCAGTAAGAGAAGAATTCTAAATAAGAAATAATTAATTATTATGGGAAGACAAATATTTGAATTAGATTACAATTAGAAAAACCCTTTCCTTATAACAAACCAACACCGAAAAACCCTTTAAATAGGGACCCCCTCCACAAACCCCTCTCAAGTTTCTTTTCGTTTCGTTTCGAATATTCTCTGCCTTTTCTCTCTCTTTTTTTTCTCTCTCTATTTTCTTTGCGTCTTTTCTCGTTGATAATAAAGAAAATCGATGGCGTCGTCGTCAAACACAGAAATCCAGAAGATGATCGTGCTGCAGAGCTCCGACGGGCAAATATTCGAGATCGAGGAGTCGGTTGCTTCGAATTCACAGACACTCAGAAACATGATTGAGGATGAATGCGCCGACAACACCATCCCTCTCCCCAACGTCACTGCCAAGATTCTCGCCAGGGTCATCGAATACTGCAAGCGCCACACCGACGCCGCCGCCAACGCCGACGATCTGAAGAAATTCGACGCTGATTTCGTCGATCCTGATGACCAGGAAACGCTTTTCGACACCTTATTGGTACCTACTATTTTTCTCCCCCCTAGGGTTTCCTTTTAATTTTCCCCCAATTGATAAATTAATAACCTCTATATATTTATATTTACAGGCAGCAAATTACTTAAACATAAGCAGCCTGATGGATATGCTATGCAAAGCAATAGCAGAGATGTTGAAGGATAAAGATCCAGAAGTAACTCGCAAAAAATTCAACATAGTAAACGACTATACTAAAGAGGAGGAAGAGGAAGTTCGCAAGGAGAACAGTTGGGCTTTTGAGGACTAGTTTATTTGCATTCTATTTTATTTTTTTATTTTAGTAATTTTTCTCTGATTTTTTACTTTTTTTTTTCGTAGTTTAGTTTTTGTCTTTAGGGTTTTCTTGTTTCTTCTACATTAATCAATAATCATTATGGATTATTGATAAACCTTTTTTTATTTTGGCTGAAATTCTTGTCATCTTAGATCTCATTCATTGTTTCAACAATGTGCAATTTTGAATTGTTTACTATATAATATATAATATATATAATAAAATTTTAGAAGAAAAAAAAGAAAGAAAGAAAGAAAGAAAGAAAGAAAGAGAGAATAGTATAATTATTTTTATGTGATTTATCTTCAAAGAAACACTAGATGGGTAAATATTGAAGTGATTTGTGTTATTGAAGGTTTATCCTCCTTCACTAATGTCATTATTTTTACACGAAATTAGGTTTTTCTCCGTTTATCAAGAGCACGATGCTCGATTAGCATTAATCGTCTTAGTCATAAACTTTTTTTTTCAATAAATTGCACTTAGGGTCATCAGATTCGTAGACGATCGTGCATTCATCTTGGACGAGCTCGATCTAAAAATTATTAGTACGATCGTGCATTTTATCTTGGACGAGCCCTATCACATAGGGCACTACACAAGATTAGTTTTACGAAAGTGAGATTATTATTTTTTCTTTTTGACAAATATACATGTATTAATCCACGATTGAATTTTAATTAATTTAAGATGCTTTCTATAAAGCAACAAAATTTTCTAAATTTAATACTGTACACTTAATATTTCTTGTAGGATTTTATTTCCATGAACAATGTGACATATACATATATTTACGAAAAAACCACGAATTTAAAGGTGGAAATATTTAATAGTTATGGGAATATATATATTATGGGAAAAGAGTCCTGGTTCGAGAAGACTCCTTAGACGAAAGAGTCTATCAATTGAAATAACGCTTTTCAAAAAAAAAAAAAAACGAGAAGTCGCGTCTATAAATAGAGACCGCTCACAAATCTTTTTCCAAGTTTCGTCTCGTTTATTCTCTGCGTACCCTCTCTCTCTCTCTCTTTCTTTCTCTCTCTAAAAACAAAAACAAATGTCTTCCTCAAGCGGCGCCGCCCAGAAGAAGATCGTCGTGAAGAGCTCCGACGGGGATATTTTCGAGATGGATGAGGCGGTTGCTTCAAATTCTCTCACTATCAAAAACATGATTGAGGATGGCTGCGCCGACGACGTCATCCCACTGCCGAACGTCAATACCCCGATTCTGGCCATGATTATCCAATACTGCAAGCACCACACCGAAGCCGCCGCCGATAAAGGCGCGGCGGCGGCCGCCAAGAAGGTCTCCGAAGATTCTCTGATCGATTTTGATACCGAATTCATGGACGTCGAACAGTGCACCCGATTTGACCTGCTGTTGGTATATATCTTCAGTTTGACTGTTTTGCCCCTAGGGTTTGGTTTGGTTTGGTTTTTAATTTAATTAAATTGTTTTGATATTTGTCAGGCAGCAAATTACTTAAACATCAAGAGCTTGATGGATCTGATTTGTGAAACTGTAGCGGGCACGATGAAGGGGAAGTCGCCGGTTGAACTTCGCGAAATGTTCAACATCGAAAACGACTTTACTCCGGAGGAGGAAGAGAAATTTCGCAAGGATCGTGATTGGAAATTTGAGAATAATTGATGAAATTTTATTTTTTCTTTTTTTTAAATCTCAGGATTAACAAATTTCGTAATTCATTTCGTTTAATTTGTTGAGATTCCTTTGGTAGATATGTCAATTTCGTTTAATTTGTTGAGATTCCTTTGGTAGATATGTCAATTTCGTTTAATTTGTTGAGATTCCTTTGGTAGATAAGTCAGTTTCGTTATTTTCTTTTCGTAACATGCTTATTTTTTATTCTATTATAATGATCAATATTGTGATTAGAATTATGTCTATTGAGTGCCTCTCTACCATCTAACAAAGTAACAATTCATATGCATTGTAATTTGTATATAGAGTAGACGAGTACTAATATTTCACTAAATTAATATCATTTTATCGAAAATTGATTATGTTAATTGTTTTGATAAAAACCGAACCATACATGAGATAATTGAGATAATTAAAATTCGCAAATACAGAAGGTAGAGATATCCGATCCCATTAACATCCTTTTTATTTTATTTTTACATAAATTAAAAGTTTTGACATAATATCATATTTTATCTACGTCTCTGGCTTTAATATATATATATATATATATATATATATATATATATATATATATATATATATATTCTTTAAACCAATCAAGTAATTTTCTCTCTATTTATTTTCAAAAGATCTAGTAATCTTATATGGGAATTAAGCACAAATTATATATGTTTTCTAGTATAACCAGGACAAAAATTCTATTTCAGTTAGAATTAATTAATCCAATTTCCTTAAAACCCTAAATACTCAATCCCTCTATAAATACACAATTAACGTTTCTCCAAAATATTATCTTCTCTCTCTCTAAGAAGACGCCAATCTCCTCTCTCTCTCTTTCATCTCCTTCTCTCTCTAAGAAAACAATGGCATCTTCCTCAAGCACTGCAACCGAGAAGAAGAAGATTATCCTGGTGAGCTCCGACGGTCACACGTTCGAGATCGATGAGGATGTTGCCGAACATTCTCTGACCATAAAAAACATGATCGAAGATGGATGCGCCGACAACCCTATCCCTCTCCCTAACGTCGCTTCGGAGACTCTGGCCAAGGTTATTGAGTACTGCAAGCGCCTCACTAAAGCCCCCGATACAGGCGCCGCCGATTCACCTACGCAAGAACCCGAAACCGAGTTCCCCACCCTTTTTGAACTCATATCGGTACCTCCTCTATCCCTCTTTTGATTATTTTTTTTTCTTCAACTTTCTTTTTTCCTTCGTTTTTTTATTGAATATTTAGGGTTTTTTCGCAACTAACATGAGCCAATATAGGGTTACAACTTACAAGGGCTTATAGCCCACATATAATAAGTTTATTGCAATTAGTACTTTGTTTTATATTAAATTGTTAAAAAAAATTATTTTATTAAAAAAAATCAGCAATTAGTAAAGTTGTTCAGGGGCTTTTGCAAAAAAAGAATTTAGTCATCGGGGAGTTTTTTTCCTGATAAAATAAAATAGAATAATTTTTAACCGTTCGACAGAAAAATTGGTACTTATTAATTGTAATAAACCCCACAAATAAAACCTAATATTTTATTATATTTCGAATATTATATGTAGCTTTGTGGGTCGATTAAATTTTTTTAATGTTTATATAATAGTTTGCAAATTATACGAGCTATTTAACCTGTAATTGGTTTTATCGTTTAATTTATCAGGCAGCAAACTACTTAAACATCAAGAGCTTGCTCGACGACAAGTGTCAACGTGTAGCAGACCAGATGAAGGGTATGTCAGTAGAAGAGGTTCGCAAGTTATTCAACATTGAAAACGACTATACTAAAGAGGAGGAAGACGATGTTCGCAACGAGAATCCCTGGGTTTTTGAGGAAAATTGAATATGCTGCTCTTGATCTTTTTCATTTAGTTTATTAATTAGTTAATCTCTAGTTTTTGACATATTTCCTACTTTAATTTTGTTTGTTTTAAGTCGTTCTTTTGAATATCTACATCAATTATATAAGATGATTGTTGATTATTTACAACTCTTCTTGTTTGCCATCTTCATCCTCATTCTTGTTTCAACAAAAAATAAATATTCAATTTTACTATTTAATTAATTATTTTTCAAGAGATATTTAGTATTTATTATTCTATTATAATAACTCGACATTGTGAACCTGAGTATTAATAATATATTAATATTTTACTTTTACTGGTACCAAGTAATGTTATAAAAAAGTAATGTTATAAAAAAACTTACATACTTCTATAACTAATTTTGATATTTTATAACAAAACGACGTAGTTCCGATATTTTTTGAGCATCCCCACGAATATTGATATCTACACATACTCAAAAAATTAGCATAACTATTCATGGATTAAAGTTTCTCCGTCTTCGTTAATTCCATTTTTTTTTTATTTTAACCCAATCATAAAAAAGAAAATAATATATATATATATATATATATATATATATATATATATATATATATATATATATATATATAGATTTGTTCGACCCTACACTTGGTGAAAAACACCGGGTGGGTCTTCTGCTGCCACGCGTCTTTTTTTATTTTATTTTATAATTTTTTTTAATTTTATAATAGATTCCCCGCTAGGGTTTAACTTTAGGGATTTAGAAAAATAAAAAAAAAGAACACGTGGCAGCAGAAGACCACCCGGTGTTTTCACCAAGTGTAAGGTTGAAGGAACCTATATATATAATCACATCAAAATTTTATATACGCGTATTTAGGCTTACCCTCTCTCTCTCTCAACCAATTACTTTCAGCCTCCTCTCTCTCTCTCTCTCATAGGTTTCCGTTCTCGAATAAAATAATGTCGACCGTAGAAACCGCAACCAAAAAGATGATCACTCTGATAAGCTCCGACGGAGTCACGTTCGAGGTTGAAGAGTCCGTCGCCGTCCAATCGGAGACCATAAAAAACATGATCGAGAATAACATCGCCGTCACCCCAATCCCGCTGCCTAACGTCACCTCGAATATTCTGTTAAAGGTGATAGAATACTGCAAGCACCACGCCGAAGCCGCATCCAACGCCGCCGTTTACGGCGCGGTGTCCCATAAGGTCGCCGAAGAATACGTGCGTCGGTTTGATACTGAGTTCCTGAAGGTTGACCAGTCCACGCTAATTGACCTCCTCAATGTACGTCGCCTTATCTCTACAGTCAATTTGACCTTTTTACCCCTAGGGTTAGGGTTTATTTGATTTTTTTTTGTTTTCTCATGTTATAGTTACAGAATTTTCTTTAACTATATTTCCGATGGATTCCGTATTTACTTTTTCTTCGTCGATTCGCCAAAACTAAATCTTTCATCGGTGATATTTCGATTTGTTGTATTTATTTTTATATTTTTTTTATTGACGGATTTGTCATACATAATATTTATCAGGCTGCATACAACTTAAACATAAAGAGTCTGGTTGAGCTGACGTGTAACAAGGTAGCAAACATGCTAAAGTGGATGTCGATAGAACAACTCGGTTGTACTCTCAACACAGAAAACGACTTTATTCCAGAGTAGGAAGAAGCGATTCGTATGACGAACACATCGGCATTTGATTGAATGTTCTATACTTAATTCAGTTTAGTAAATATTCACCAATTTTTTTCCCCCTTCTGGCTTTTACATAATCTCGAACTTTATTTTTATGTTAGGACATATCTCTTTACTTTATTAAGGAATTTATACAGACTCTATTTAGTGTGTCAATTGATCTAAATTCTAATTCTATTACTAACGGTTGCTAGGTGGAGTTTGGAGTTTGTACCTCTCGTATGGTCTGCAACCTACTAAACGAGAGTCAGTGGCGGATCTAGACAACATTTTAAGGGGGGCAAAATTTTCACGAAAAAATATATCCAACGGGAGGTTATAATTTTGGGGATTTCAGGGGCAGCGCCCCCGAATTTTTTTTCGGGTTATTCACAAAATATTGCTAAAATAAGTATATATTTATAATTTTGAAGTTAAAATATATATTTTAGTAGTTGTATTTTATATTGTAATAACGAGTAGAGAAAGAATATATAAAATTACATAAAAGAATTGAGAAGAAAATAAAAATAGCGGGGTGGGTGGGGGGGGGGCAAAAACACATATTTGTATAATATTATGCCAAAAAGCAATAAAAAAAAGTTGGAATATTTTTTTCTGGGGGCGGCTGCCCCCCTGCCCCTTAGTAAATCCGCCAAGAGTGTAGTATGTTGAAGTTTGATTACCTTGAATGTTATATATTAAATATAAGGTGTGAGTAGTTATAGTTATAAAATAAAAGATATAATTAGGATATAACAAAGATATGCATTAGGGCAGGCAATGGTACTTGACTACTTTTAAAATAAAAATTCAAGACTTGAAAAATCATTAAGTAAATCTTCCCAATTATTTTAAAATTGGAAAATGTCATTTAGTAAAGCTTATATAAGATGGTTTCATATTAAATAAAGTATTAAATAATATATTCAATACATATTTTTTTGTGTATAAAAAAATATCTATATTCAAATGAAATTTGCTATAATATAATTGATGCATAATAATATGGTCTTTTCAATTTAATACATGAAAATTGTAGGTTCTTTTGAGGGTTTTTTTAAAATAAAATTAAATAAAACAAAATATTTAAAATTAATAGATAATATTTTTTTCCTTCTAATTTATGGGCCTCCATAGAATGTTGGGCCAAATAGGGTCGCCTGATTTTGACCACCCGGTGACCAAGCTATGACGCTATTTCAAATAATTTCAATTCAACAAAGTGGGGCCAGCAGATATTTTTTCATACAGATGTCAGTATCCTATTGGTCCAACTCGGACAGGGGAAAATAGAGTTGCTAGTGTCGTCACTGTTTATCTTGACGAATGGCGTATTGCCACGTCATGATACGTTAGTATGCCTGAGCTTTCACACTGGCGTGGCTTCTGCTTTTGCTTCCATAGGTTTTTTCACCTGCTCTGTTCATATTCATCCAATTTCACACAGTGCTATTCTGCTTTTCAATTTGGAAAAGCGGCTTAAATGGCGATTTCAGTGAAGTAAAATTGTGCTCCCATTTTCTCCTGTTTCCTGCAAGCATATAAATTAAATACCCCAGGGAAAAGAGGAAAAGCTTCGAATTATAAATACAAAAAGTTGGAAAAGTAATGGCGGAGATGGAGCCGTTGATGCGCAGCCACGCCGCGGACGAGGAGAAACCGATGGAGCTGGATGAACTAGCTAATAGAAGCGGCGGCGTTGCTAATCGGAAAGCTGCTCGCGTGGCTTCTCTCGATGTTTTCCGTGGCCTTTGCGTTTTCGTAATGCTTTATTTCCGTTTTGATTTTTAGTTTTAATAGTTTTCTGCGACGATCGATACTTGAAATTGGAGTGGCTGTGCTTGTTGGTTTGCTTAATCATTAGTTTTATGTTGGATTTGCTTTGTTTAGTGATTTGAGCTTTTTTTTCCGATCTGATCAGTAATTATTGAATTGTGATTTTGCACCTATACATTAATTAGGGAAGGGGAATACGAATTCAATCTGTCAGAAATGTGGAAGTGAGGGAAATGTGGGAAATATAATTTGATTTCTATTTTTTTGATTTTTTTCCTGTGATTCTGAGGGTGTGAAACAAGGAATATGTTTTTTTGGGGGTGATTGATTTTTTTATTTTTTATTTTTTTCAATTCTTTTCACATTGTTGATCAAGTGCCACTTGAGCTTGATGGTATAGCATTTAATGCTTTCATTAATGATTTAATCAGAAATTATGAGGTCTAGATATATGAGCAAATAATTCAACACTAAAGCTAATTATTAATCTTAACTTGCAATTTTTTATTTTATTTTTTTTCCCTTTCAGCTGATGATGCTTGTAGATTACGCAGGCTCTATTTTCCCAGCTATTTCTCATGCCCCTTGGAACGGTGTTCATTTGGCAGACTTAGTGATGCCGTTTTTCCTTTTCGCTGCTGGAGTATCTATTGTAATTGTATACAAGGTAACCATATATACATTTGTAACAGGAATATGTACTTCCGCTTTAGATTTTTTTTTTTTTTTTGAATTTATAGAATTCGAGTTATTCTGAATCACGTCTGAATGGCTGTTTTGAATTTAAATTTGCAGAAAGTTTCAGACAGAGTAGAAGCTACATGGAAGGCCATCCTTAGAGGATTGAAACTCTTCATGCTCGGTGTTTTTCTTCAGGGTATCATTAATTAAGTAACTCTCCCGTTGGATCTTTCTGTTAGTCATATAATGCATGTGTTTGGTATACAATAGCATGCAGAAACTGCACATCTAAATCGGATAAAACTATTTGTCGCCCTTCAAAATGAGATAATATATCTTAAGGGTCTTGTTTGTATTTTCTGAATGCTATCTGATAGTTAAGAATCATAATTTTACTTCATTTCAGGTGGATATTTTCACGGTGTTACTTCTTTGACATATGGAGTGGACGTTGAGAAGATAAGATTCCTTGGCATCTTACAGGTTCTTTTCATACATGTGAAATCTTGCAATTTACATCTTATTATAATCAAGTATCGAAGGGGATTTCTGTAGAAGCAAATACATGTGACAAATAATTCTTACAAATTTTATTTTGTCACTAATATAGAGGATAGCAGTTGGATATGTTGTAGCTGCAATGTGTGAAATATGGCTCCCGTGGCAAAGGAGGAGAGGAGATGGTTTCCGTAGAAATTATCATCTTCAATGGTGAGTCAATACAGGCATGCTAATTGGTTTTATTAATAGGAGCTGACATGTTAAAAAATAATAAGCCTGTTGCGTACTTACGCATGTGTAACAGTTTTATAGGTAAGTTCAAAAAAAAAAACACATGTTGTGATAATTGGTTCTCTCGTTATGCAATCTTTTTCGAATCCAAATGAAGTAGCACTCAGGATAAACTAGTTAGATAATTTTATTTTTTATTTCTCTTATTTTCTAGGATCTTATTTCCTGAAAACACATCCAATTTTCGTTTTTGTAGGTTTGTCGCATTGTTTCTGTCAGTCATATATTTAGGGTTCTTATATGGTCTGTATGTTCCGGATTGGCAATATGTGGTGCAATCGGATTCTTCTCTGGTGACTGCAAATAGCACTAATGTTTACGAAGTAAGAAATTATTCCATTTATTTCTGTCTAACCTTATTATTTGCAAGTCCATGTTACTTTATATTTTGTTCGACAATTATTCTTTATTGAAACTCAGGTGAAATGTTCTGTGAGAGGTGATCTCAGTCCTGCTTGTAACTCTGCTGGAATGATAGACCGTTATATTCTTGGAGTTAATCATCTATACGCTAAACCTGTTTACAGGAATCTGAAGGTATTTTCTTTCTTGCTGTAAATTTCATGTTATGCACTATGCTATTAATTGATGCATAATTCGTCTTGAAACTACAGGAATGCAATATATCCAGCCAAGGACATGTCCCACAAAATTCACCTTCATGGTGTCATACTCCTTTTGATCCTGAAGGTATTTTGAGGTAAGCTATATAACACCTCTGTTCTTCGTTTTTTTTTCAAAATAAAGTAAATCTTTATATGATATTTATTTATGTCAAGTTTTAATATGTAATTCCTTATGTAGACCGTGTGTACTTACAGTTCAATCACAGCTGCTGTAACATGCATCATTGGACTCCAATACGGCCACATTTTAATACAATCACAGGTGAGATATATACCGGATTTCCTCATTTCTTCGCTTCATTCGAACTTCAAACATAGTTTAATGTAAGATAATAATTTTCTGTGGCAAATTTCTGTATGAAGGGCATAGATAATCTTTTCCAATCACACTAATAAATCAAGTTCCATGCATTTTGATTATGAAATTCTAATTATTATTGTGGAGCTAACTGCAGTAAATTATTATGTTTCAGCACCACAAAGAACGGCTATGGAACTGGTCCCTATTCTCGGTTTCATTAATGGGTCTCGGTCTGTTACTTACCTTCTTTGGTATGTATATTTTTTCTTCGATTTACAAGGTTTTAAGTATGGTTATACTATTTTTAAACTACATTTTCTGCTAAGGCTTCAATGTGCAGTCGAGGAAATTGCGATATACGGGATTTTTATTATAATCATGTCAATTATTCTCATAGAAACCCCTTTTTCTTTTTCGTTGCCTTCAGGAATACCGCTTAACAAATCTCTGTACACGATAAGTTACTTGTTGGTTACAACAGCATCTGCTGGAATAACTTTCTGCACACTATACATACTGGCAAGTCTCGAAATTAAAAATTGTTTTGCACAGTTTCGCTAACTTAACAGCTACTGTGATATATAATGTAGTTGACTTTTCTTTGCGAAATCTTCATCACTGCAGGTTGATGTTTACGGATGGAGATGGTTGACTTTTGTGTTGGAGTGGATGGGGAAGCATTCTCTAAGTATCTTCATTCTCGTAACTTCAAACATAGTCGTCATAACTGCTCAAGGATTTTACCTTAAATCTCCCCACAACAACATTGTAAGTATACATATGTATATAAATTCACAATGTTCTCATTACACAATCAAATTAATATATATAACCATCCATTTACATAGGTACACTGGATCATAACGCGGTTTGTGAACAAATAAGTCACCGATTTATGGAAGCTGGAGATCCATATGACAAATGGAGGGTGATTTTAACAGGAATTCTTATATATAACCTTCAAAAATATATATATTGGTCTAACAGGCTCTCATTAGTAATTTTTTGTGGGCCTTTTGTAAAAAACAAAAAAGCAAATAACAAAAAGAAAAATCACATTGAAGATGGGCCGAACTGCAAATATTTTTCCTTTTGTTATTCATCAGCTAATAGTCAGATTGAATTTATTGGAAAATTATTATTATTTATTAGCGTAGACCTATACAGAATGACAGGGCCGGTCCGGCGTATTCGGGGGCCCTGGGCGAGAATAAAATTTGTATGACTAATAATACGGGAATTCAAGAGCAACGCCCCCGATTTTTTTTTTAAACAAATGTTAGAGAAATATGTAATAAATTTTTGTTTGACTAAATAAAATATTAAAATTTTATGTCTACTTTAATACTAAATTTAAAAATAATAACAGAAGATTTTTTTAAATAAAAGAATATGTTTTTTTAATAATAAAACAATAAATTTTTATATATAAAAAATATATATAATATATAAAATTGGGCCCCTCTAGCCAATTGGGCCCTGGGCGTGGGCCCTGCTCGCCCCACCCCAGGGCCGGCCCTGCAGAATGATGTGTACTGTGACACGAATACGTAAATGTCATCATCATCAATAATTACAAGTACTGCTAAGAATAATGATATAAGTTAATGCTAAGAATAATGACAAAATTTTGAAATAATATAAATTGGACAAAAGAATTCAAGAATTCTCTTATCACTCACCGACCTCTATAGTCAATTTTGTAATAATTGAGCTAAAACAAAATAGGAATAACATTAATATTGCAATCTTAATTTATTTAATTAATAGTATGCAATTAATTAATCAGAAGCTGCGCCCTGACAATTGTTCCTAAACACTTTTAATCTTAAATGATTAAGGGACCACAAAGCGTTGAAATAAATAATTTAAATATTTATTGAATTATAATATTTATAGTTTGATACGACGAAGTTTAATTAGAAACAATCTTTTCTCAGATGGTTGTTGTTCTTGGCAGTAGTTACAACTTACAATATATTGTTCTTTTCTCCCTTTTCTTTTATTGGCATAGAGTTTGAATATACTTTTTCATTTTACCTTAATGGACCCAAACAAACCTTACAGAGTTATTACTATTCTAGTATTCTTGCCAAAATGGATTTTTCCAATGATAAAAATTCATAATATATAGTGGAATGTTGAGTTGGAATATTCTCCTCTTTATAATTTACTGAACAAATAAACCCAAAAAGAGTTATTCTTCTTCTTCATTCTCAATTATTGTTCTGATGCATATTGTAATAAGAAAATAAATTTAAATATTGTTTGGTTTTATATTATTATATATTTTGGTAAAAGCTTAATTTAATTGCCTGTCATGTTTTGATTTGGTGCAGGTAACAAATCACGTGCCCATATTTTGTGAAGCTATTTCTAGTATGAAAAACATCATGTACGAAACGTGCATTGTGCATGAGATTACCCAAATGGTACCACTTAATATGAAAATTCACAATAAATTTATTGTTCTTATTATTATTATTTTTTTATTGAGAAGTACTATTATTTTTAATAATTCGACTATATGTCGGTAACATGTGTATTTTATTTGTCCAGTTTCTCTTTGCACATGGGCATATATGGATATTTTTTTTTGTTATATATTTTTTATATTGAAGGTCATGAAAATTGGTAACAAAATTTGAATTATTAATCATATTGAAAGAGTTAATTATTTTATAGAAGAAGTGGCAAAACACAAATTGACAAGGGTGTGTAATAATTAGAGGGGTCGTTTTCAAGCACAGAAGGACGGGGGCCGCCGTATCTAACGTGCGCCTTTTAAACTTCACATTTTTTTTTCTCACGGCCACAAATACACACAAATCAAACGGTAACAAATACGACCGTTACATATACATACAGAAAAGAACTCTCTCCTCTTAACGGATTCCACAGAGTGACAGAACCGTCTCGAAACCGTCCCGTTTCGTTTTGGCCCCCCCACATCAGAACTCCAACACGTGGCAGCTTCTGCATGGCTCGTTCTGACTATAGATTGTTGTTAGTTCACAATTCACCCCCACTCCGATTTTGTACGTATATATATTGTAATTGTCTATTTATTTATTTTTCTTTTTTGATTAAAAAAAATGCAACCAATTTCGATTTATTTCACCTGATATAATTTGTATACTATTATAAACCTATTTTCAGGAAATTTTGTCGTTGTGTTTCTACAGATGTATAAGCAATGAGGTGAAAATAAAATTATGATGTGAATTTCAATTATTATTATTTATTTATTTATTTATTTTATTTTATAAGGTGGTCCCTAGCTAAATTGAGTATTATTATTTTTCAATCAAACGTCACAAATGCCAGCTTTATTCCACGTGATAATTTTTGTTATTTATTTATTTATTTTCAACATAGGCCCCCCATGAATCTGGGCCTCAATAAATATAAAAATAAAGGAAAGAGAAAATAAATGGGCTTGAACAGGCCCATGATTAATTAAAAGTGCTGTGCACTTACAGTGAAAGTTTTGTAAATTACTATTAATTAAACATAATAAATAAAAGAACCTGTACTTAATACGTCCAAATCATAGAAGAATCGAGATAATTAATCTCGAGCAACTCAATTTTACACTTCCCAAAGTCATTTTGTTTTGACTGGTAGTTGTTTTTTTTTTACCCTCTGTGAATTATTCTTCTACTTTTTTCCCTTTCCCCAATATATACATTTCATGTTATTTACCTAAACTAAAAATAATAATAATAATAATAATAATAATAATAATAATAATAATAATAATAATAATAATAATAATAATAAATTATGATATGAGTTACGTCCAGTTCAACTCAATTCATTAGTTAATGACAGCTGAAAAAGGAATAGTTGTATATATAAGTACAAGCCATTATTAAATTTGTAAAATGTCTTGCTCTAGAAAAAAATCAGAATTACAGATTTGGAAGCACATACATACTATTGATGGTTGACCATAGTACAATGGCTACATTAAACAATTAATGGGTACCTAAATGATTAATTGAGAATTTAAAATAAGGTAAATTAGAGGGACAATACGCAATTGAAAGACGATTGTAATTATTCAAATATAAAATATTTTTTTAAATTTTATCATACCTTAAATGTTTGCTGTATAAATTGCGGAATTTTGTAATGAGGGTAAAATGGGAATTTCTTAGTTTTCACCTCTAGTGTACAAAATAAATTTATGAAATTATAAGGGGTAAAAGAGGAAAGAGAGAAATAAAAATCGGACCGTTGGTGGAGTTTAGGATTGAAGTGGGACCCACAACAGTAAAGCCCCCACAGCACGACAGCAAACCCCACAAAGAAACAGATGATTAGCCATCACATGGTCTTGCTGTCTTTATTTGGTCCCACTTTCTCTCTCTAACCTAACCCTGGTTTCTCTCTCCTTGTTGGCCGGATTTTGATTTTATTCGGACATGATCACTCACGAGTTGCAAACATGAGTTGTAGTTGTTGCATTCAATTCCAATTTTCAATTATTTCGAATTCAAAATATTCATTTATTAATTAGCACTTTCACGAAACCATGCAATTAATTTATTAAAAAATGTAGAAGAATATAGATCCTTGAGTTATGGTCATGTCTCATGATATGTTTGATTACATTTTTTTTTTGATTTAGGAGATGCAATATTATTAATTAAGTGCTTCATCCATGCTATGTTTGGCCCCATTAAAAATTTTGGTTTTAAAAATCATATCTTAACAAAAGAATTTGGATAATAAAGTAATATTTTATTTGTATTTTGTTAAGAGACAATAATTTACACTATAATTAACATTTAAATCATGTCATAAGGTGTCGGAATAAATTTATTTTGAAATAAAATTTGAATTATCAGTTAAATCATCATATTAGCACAGTTGTTCAAACTGTTGCAATTTATTTGTTAATCTAATGTTTTATTATCAATATATAAATAAGATAAAATTATTATAAAAAGAAATATAAATAAAATAGTATATATACTAATTATTGAATTGAAGGGCTAATAAAAAGAGAAATAATATTATTCATACAAAAAAATAAAAAAATAATACACTACAAGAATGGTATTCCGAAAGTACCCTCGTCTTATCCACAAATCCTCGAGTTGCCCCTCCCTCTCCCTCACCCTTAAAAAGGTCACTCCCATTAGCTAGAGAACACACACCACATTCAGCTCAGCTGCAACACACAAACCCTAAGAAATTCAAAAAAGTAAGAGAGAGAGAGAGAGAGAGAGACAACCTTTTATCTTTCTAGAGAGAGAGAAAGCAAAAGATGACGAAGGAAGTTGGTGAAGAGGTGGCGGCGCCTAAGGACTACGTGGACCCGCCGCCGGTTCCGTTTCTAGGCATCGGTGAGCTGAAGCTGTGGTCCTTCTACAGAGCACTCATCGCCGAGTTCATCGCCACCCTCCTCTTTCTCTACGTCACCGTCGCCACCGTCATCGGCCACAAGAAGCTCAGCGAACTCGACCAGTGCAACGGCGTCGGCCTCCTCGGCATCGCCTGGGCTTTCGGCGGCATGATCTTCATCCTCGTCTACTGCACCGCCGGAATCTCAGGTAACATTTGAAACCCTAACATTTTCACTTAATTTTAATTTGTTCTTAAACTCTGTAATTACATTAATTAATTAATTCAGGTGGGCACATCAACCCGGCGGTTACATTCGGGCTGTTTCTGGCGAGGAAGGTGTCGCTGATTAGGGGAATCTCTTACATCATAGCGCAGTCTCTGGGCGCTATTTGCGGCGTGGGGCTGGTGAAAGCCTTCATGAAGAGCGACTACAACCGCTTCGGCGGCGGCGCCAACTCCGTCGCCCATGGTTACAACATCGGCACGGCGGTGGGTGCCGAGATTATCGGCACCTTCGTGCTTGTTTACACAGTCTTCTCCGCCACAGACCCCAAGAGGAGCGCGCGTGACTCTCACGTGCCTGTCCTGGCCCCACTCCCGATAGGGTTTGCAGTATTCATGGTCCACTTGGCCACCATCCCCATCACCGGCACCGGCATCAACCCTGCTCGGAGCTTCGGAGCTGCCGTCATCTACAACAACCAGAAGATTTGGGATGATCATGTAAGTAATTGTCTTAATTACCATTAAATTAACCACCAGATCAGTTTAATTTCTAATTTAATTAGCACATGATGATGTAATTAAATAATATTAAAATTAATATATAATTGATTGATTTTGCAGTGGATATTCTGGGTGGGACCAATGGCCGGAGCAATAGCGGCGGCGATATACCACCAGTTTGTACTTAGGGCCGGAGCTATTAAGGCGTTGGGATCGTTCAGGAGCAATCCGACCAACTAAGAAGAATTTCTCAGAAATCAAAATTAAACTCTGTACCTTTTTTAATTAGTTTTTCATTCTTGTTTTTATTATTATTATTATTAATCTTTTTTTTTTTTAAATTATTTATGTTTAATTAATATGTAATGAGAGAGAGATTATTACTGTTGTTAATTAAGTACGAGCTATTGTTTTTCTCTTTCTATTTAGTTTTGTTTGTAGCTTTGGTTGTTGTGTATGAATTTTGGACATTGCGACAAAAAGTAGTGCTGCTTTTGCTTTTGTGTTGTTTCTTTCATCTCTCTCTGGACTTCTGGTAGTTTCTTAATCTTTTGACCAATTTGCCCTTCAACATAGGAAGCTATTTACCTAAATGCCACTCTAAATAATTTCATTCATGAAAATGACTTGACCTGTATTATTGGCCCCCTGCAAATTTCTTGTGGACCAATTCATTACTATCAAAATATATCAACGTCAAGTATTGTTTTGTATAATTGTGGGAGATTGAATTTGTTCACCATTTTAAATTCACTATTTTGTTACCCGACCTAATTTGAACCGTCGATCTAGATATATAATTATATATACACACCCATCTGTATGTGTTTGTGCTTAACTAATCAGATTTACGATCGGAATTCATCAAATGAAATAACTAGATGTAGCATCTACTTCTCGTTGTGGAGAGTCGGGATTTCAAGAATCCAATTCAGTTAAACCTCTATAAATTATTACAGTCTGGACTAGGGAGATTCTATTAATTTAGCGAGTTATTAAATTATCTAGTTAATAATTTAGCATGTTTTTACCGAACCGGGACCAAGAGAAACTATTATTTAATCGAGTATTAAATTACCGATATTACACTGTATATACTTCAATCTAATCTAGATTGTATTATTTTCATGGTCAGATTTATAACTTATGTGCTCCATTTTAAATTAGTGTTGTAAGTTTAAAACCCTCAAATCCTTTATTTAAAACTAATGTGGTGTTTGCAAATGATTATTTAAAAGTAGAAGATAGTGATTATGAGTTAAGTCAGTTTCAAGTGCTTATTTCTAAAAGTTGGGGGTGTTTGCAATTATTCCGGAAAATGAACTTATGAGAAAAAAACAGGGTTATGAGTGCTTTTAGAAAAATAGCTTAAAGCAAATTATTTTAAGAAAAGTAAAAGCAAAAGTTAATTTTGCAAAAAACTTATGATCACTTTCAAAAAGCTTTTCAAACACCACCTAAATCCATCAAATACCTATAGCAAATTTATTTCTTTATGTGGAACCTACCATAATGTAATTAAAGAAAATTCCCAATAGTTTCCTGTAATTAGAATGAAAATAAAAAAAATATAAACTACTAGATGAGAAATTATTCATAGTCAAAATTTTGTTTGAGCTTCATTCATCAACTTAACATGAAAATTTAAAATATAGAAAATAATAAATAAACTATATACACCAAGCTCAACTTTTAAAATTTGATTAAAAAAATAAATAACATTGGATAATAATATATTTAAACTTCATTAATTTTTTTACAGCCTAACTACGATTGGATTCCCAGTAATAATAATAGAAAATGTAATCGCAATTACAGATCTATAATAATATAATTCTGAACAGTATCTTAGTGCTGTTTGTTGCGACCTGGGTTTTTCCAGTAAGGGATAATATAATTATATATTAATTAATTAAATAGATATTATTAATAATACGTTCGTTAAGATCCACAAATTTGTCATGTATAAATTATATCTTAGTAGCGTGTTTATTAATTAAACTGGTTAATTTAATTCTGACTTGAAATCCGTAAAATCTGGAAAGATCTGTGAATATAATTTTGGTTTCAAGAGTGACAGATGCTTTATCCACTTTTGACCTTTGATTAGCCAATAGGAGCCTGAGAGTAGGGATAGAAAAAGCAGGGACAAAAAGGTAAATACACATTATCAAAGATGGGGTGGGATTATAACCACTCTGGAATTTGCTTGTTTATCATGTGGTGGTGTAGTTGTGTAGGTGGAAAGATACTGTGACCTCACATGAATAGGATGCTGAATTTGGTATTGTCCTGAAAGTTTTTTTGTTTTCTTTTTTCTTTTTATCCATTTTGAGGTACTCAAGTGTTTAATTTATTTCACTTTTAATGGTGGTTATGCTTTCCAATTTCAAAATAAGATTTGGCAAAAAAAAAAAAAAATTGAGATCCTGTACGGTCGTCAGTGCATCACTAATTCTTGAATCGCTTAAGAAACTCGTATACTATAGCATGCGTTTTTTTTTTTTTGTGCGCTAAAATTCGCTCAAATGTTCAAATCTTTTGCACAACTATTTTGTATAACTATTTTTTGAATCGTCAAAAAATTGTATACTATATATATAGCGTACCTTTCTGCTGAAAATTGCTGAAATGTTCATTTTTTTTAATATATTTAGAAAAAAACTCAAATGTGTACTATAAAAGATGTTTATCCTCGAGCCCGATTGAAATTTGGGCCTCAGGCCCAAAGTTAGTAGTTTAATTGAAACGAGCCCGTATAGAATTTGGGCTTTAGATTATTAGCCCAAAGTTGGTAGTTTAATTTAAATGAGCCCGATTGAAATTTGGGCCTCAGATTAAGAGCCCAAAGTTAGTAGTTTAAGTGCAGCGAGGTCCATTGTTAAAAACCTCTAGAACTAAATTGTCATTACTAATAGTTTAATACATCGTTAAAAAGGTAATTATGCTAATATAATAATTAATAATAGTCCAAATTACTTCTATTTCAGCATTTTCTCCGCACAGAAGAATCTCAGCTGAACCATCACAGTGGAGAAATGATCGTCTGCGTCGCCGTCGTAGGCCACCAGGTGCGCCTCCTCTCCCCTCCTCATTTTCACGTTTCTCAATCTGAATTCATCAGTTTCGTACGATTTGCCTGAGTAATTTAATCTTGAAAAACGTAATTGGAGTAAATTTTTGGTTGATTTCGTGTGATTGGCAGAACAATCCGCTATACATACAGAGTTTTACAGAGGCAGACGATGCGCTCAAGCTTCATCACATTGTTCATTGCTCTCTCGACGTTGTTGATGAAAGAGGTGACTTTCGTTTATTAGATCCTTTTAGTTTTTTTTTTTTCTAATTGCGCGAGTGAATTTTGGTAGATTGCACAGATTGGTTGAAGACCTAACAAAATCACGATTCTTTGTTTATTCATGAACTGTATGTAAGCTGTGTATCAAGGACAAATAATTCAATTAGATTGCCTTTGAAACCCTAAACAATTACATACAGAATCATCATATTGTGCAGTACATGGATCTATAATGATATTGTGATGGAAGGAAGGTGATAAATGAAAGGCTGTAGTCAGAAGTTCAGGCTCGTTAAATTTTGAGATGTTTAGAGGAAGATATTAGGCACACTGATTATCCAAATCGGTTGAATTTCTTTATAGCGAGATACTTAGGAAAACGTTGAAATGGATTTTGAACCTCTGTAATTTCATAACCCTTGAACATTATTTCACTTATTGTGTGTGTTCGATTGAAATTGTACTCGTTTAGAATTTTGCCATGATCTTTGATGATGCTAATTACTAGCTCACCTAGGGTGGTGTAGAAAACGAACTGGGAGAGCAAAGCAGATCAGTAGCTTGACAACTTGATGATCCTGAGGTACCTGCGATCATAGAACACATAAGCTAAGCCGGGGGTTGATCCGGCGGAAACCCCTCCGACGCTCAAGTCAGACGTGCTGATCATAGAAATAGTCCAGAGAATACCATTAGTAGTATTGCTC
>NW_012193171.1:1951305-1974405 GCF_000504015.1 Erythranthe guttata
CTATTATCTGAGCAATACTACTAATGGTATCTCTGGACTATTTCTATGATCAGGAAGCATCTAGGGCAGTAATGAGGGGTTCCGCCGGATCAACCCCCGGCTTAGCTTATGTGTTCTATGATCGCAGGTACCTCAGGATCATCAAGTTGTCAAGCTACTGATCTGCTTTGCTCTCCCAGTTCGTTTTCTACACCACCCTAGGTGAGCTAGTAATTAGCATCATCAATCTTGTACCTGTATGATTGCTGAATGAATTTTTGTTCTTTTTGGCTCTTCGTTTCATCAGTGAACAACCCAAAGAAGTCCGGTCCAACACTAAATGAGACGTTTCTTGGTTTGCTATATCCAACTGAAAACTACAAAGTGTAAGCACGAAGAGTTTTCTCTCTTGTAACTTGGGTTGAAAAAGGAAAATTTTGCAAGTACGATGTGGTACTCATGGTCTAATATGCTTACAGGTATGGGTACTTGACTAATACCAAGGTGAAGTTCATATTGGTTACGACAGATCTTGATGTCCGAGATGCTGATGTGAGAAATGTAAGTGTCACAATTCA
The DNA here is from genome assembly GCF_000504015.1 of Erythranthe guttata. The sequence goes on from NW_012193171.1 coordinate 1,951,863, forward strand.
GAAATCTTTGTTGAAATTGTTTAACCCATGTTTTGCACATTGGAGAAGTAATCGTATATTTCACTTGTTGCACACCATTTTGTGGTCTCTCTGGCTAAGATACAGAAAATTGTGAACACTAGTTTGTTACTATCTTTAGATTTCTTATTCTGGTTGCTTTGGATCCTAACTTCTAGTCCTGATTGTGCCCGTTTTGCTGATTCACGTATTAACCTTTGGCATTTCCCTCGCTTCATTTGAAAGTTTTCCTGAAAACAATGACACTACATAATACATGTAATCTGGAACTAAATGTGAAACCCAATCACTGAACTTATTTCTTGCTATACATGATTCAGTTCTGACAAGAACTCAAAACTTGTTTCTCGTGTTTCATGCTCTGGAAGATCTTTTCATTGTGTCCTTATTGTATTTTAGCTTTTTGTAAAACCTTCACTGGTCTAAAAGTTTGTTAAATCATTTGGTCACAGCTATTGAAGTGAGCTTAAGTTCGAACAATTTGCTGTCTATGAGTTTTCCAACACTTGCTATTTCGTTGATTCCGGCTCCTATGATTTCTAATTGTGATTGTTATCGGTTAGCTTATATATAACTTTAGATGTTGCTCAGTATCCATAACATGGTAGCTAACATCCTTTCTGTTTTCGGAAAATTACTTCCAGTTTTTCAGGAGGTTCCATTCAGCCTATGTGGATGCAGTTTCAAATCCATTTCACATCCCGGGTAAAAAGATAACTTCCAAGATTTTTGCTGAAAGAGTCAGCACAATTGTCAAGTCCTTCGGTTTAAGCTCAGCAAGCTGAATGTTAAAAAACTCTCGACTCATTTTCTCATACTGGAAGCTCTCTGTTTTTCGCTTCCACTTCCATATGCACTTCACCTTGGAATTATATCTTTATTTTTGGAAGAAATGTAGCTTTCATTTGATATCAGATGCTGAAGATGACTGCAAAATGTATAACTTACTACCAGATTCATAATCAAAAGCTGTGTTTGTATCAGGCATTTTTCTCATGAAAATTGCTCAATGTACGCATTCTTTTTCTATAAGAAATTATGCCACTCGAACGACTTGCCATCTACATGTTCTATTTAGTGAGTATCATCGTGCGTATATCACAATTAGAGTTTCAAACTATTCAAAATCAAACTCACAAACCCTATAACGATAGCATCCAAGAATTCTAGATTTACCAGATGCAAATAAGGATTAGAATAAGAAACATGCTGTCAAACATTTTAACAAGGAATAAGTTTTGGACTTTTAACGTCCACTGCAAGAGCGAAACAAATTAACGTTCTCATATAAACGAAAATGAAACTCCAAAAGATTTAAAAAAAAAAAAAAGGAAAAAAAAAGGGAATTGGTAGCCCCATCATTCTGAATGAAATGGCTCGGATTTTTTTCGATAAATCTAGTGCAACATTTTAAGAGAGATAATAGGCAACAACCGATAGATATATGATGCATTAAAATTCATCATCATCCTCCTCAGCTATATGTTTAGCAAGCTCTTGCTCTTGCTGTTGTCTCTCTCTTCTCTTCTCTGCACTCTCCTTCTCCTTGTGCGAGTTAGGTGGAAAACGTAGGGCCCGCACCGCTTCATTGTGCATGTTGAGGCAAAAGGCAATCCTCGAATTAAATGCAATCTGAGGCTCGTTTGTAGAGTAAATATCACCAGTCTCTTTTGATACCATCCAACCATTAGCATGATCTAATGTAGCATCAATTGCACCATCTCTGATTGCTTTGGATACAATACTTTCAGCATCTGCAATGGGGTTTGGAGAATCCAATCTCAGCTTCTTTGCAACATCAACTAGCGAAATCTTCGAGTATGAGATGCTAATGTTGCGTAAGCCAGTCCTGATAACATTATGACGTAGCCTAACGATTAAGTTCTTGGTTCCGTCGGAACTGAAAGTGCTAGCAAACTTCTCAGCCACTGATTTGAAGAGCTCTAAATCTCCAATTCGAACAGCCTGAAAAATCAACACATAATAAATCAGTACCAAATTATTGTGGTATAGTAACTTGATCCCAATGGAGAAAACCAATACATGCCCCGAGAAAATTTCAGGAATTTTTCTATAATTAGATAATGAAATTTCTCAAAATCGTCATTTAGCTTATAGGATCAATCAAAACGTCCAACAGCCCAAATAGAATACACACTGTGTTGTCTAAGAAAGATTGACCAAAAATATAACTGCAAACATAAGCCTTACGTTTACATAAAACATGAGGTTAAATGTGACATAATTGTCGGATTGTCAGTAGATATTAGTAAACTTTGAAATTCTGACTCACATTTGTAAGCTCAAAGTATGGCCTCAGTGCCTTTTCCATCCCTTTCTGCATAAAGACAGTTCTTTCTGGAATCTCGCCAAGCAGGAGGCGGACAATCACAGCCCATTTGTTGCATTGAACGCGGAATCCAAGAGCAGAAATGGGTGCTTTCCTGGCAGCTTGGAGTAGGGAATCCTTAGCATCAGTGTACTCCAACTGAATCGTCCTGATTTTTCCAAGGTAAAACAGGTAGCGACAGAACTACAGAGATACAGACAGGATCAGATAAATAAAAATGATGCCAAGAACCAAAACAAAGAAACGGTACTAATTATATTTAATATACAAAAAAAATGCAAGAGGAAAGAAGATAATAACTGATACATGCTTGCAATAAACCTACAGGAAGCAGTTTGCTATTGTTTCCATTTCCTCCACCAAAGAAAAGTCAATGGCTATGCTTAGAGTATACTCAGTTTCCTTCACTTTCAGAATCTTACCATCGAAATAATTCTACACAGTATACTCAGTTTGTACATAAATTCAAAATTCAGAATTAGCATAAGATGTGCTCAAAGTTATCTTCAACTTCGCCATTACATTACACGACCCTTTTCAATTTCTCATCTCTAACTACATAGATGTATTGTTTTTGGTTAGGTTATCCTGGACAAACAAAAAAATTGCAATTCATATTACTACGGATTCCTCTTTGTATCAAACTCCATTTGATACTCCAGTCCAACTAATGATTTCTAATAACACAATGAAAGCATAAAATTCTCTGTTCCAACATTGCAAGCATAAATTAATGGGAAATTTTTTAGAGATTTGCCTGCTGGTTTGAGTGCGCTTCAAAACGAGGAGCCTTTGATCTCAGTTTCTCAGCTTGATCATACAAGTTGTAGTGGAGGTAATTCCTCAACAGTAAGTTGAGAAGAGTTTCCTGCATTATATCAAGCATGCAATTAATTACACAAACGACAACCAAGATGATAAACTAACTGAATCTCCGATAACAAACAAACCTGCCCCAACTCGTCATGGCGCAGAGTTGCAGTTCGGTGCAAAGCAAGAAGATTACTGTCAAGAAAAACTATTCTCCATTAAATAAATGTAAAGCACAACAGCACGGTAAGCAGAGGAAATTAGATCAAACTAATCACCATTAAGAAAAATACTCAAACTGACATTGAGATAAGCATACCCTCGAATTTCAGCAAGGTCGCCAGTCATTTCATAGCTTAAAGAGTAGTAAAAGTAGAGCCTGGATGCTAGTACATCAACAGTTCTTCTATTCAGGTTCCTGAGACGAGCAATGCTCGCGGAAGAGCAAGCTTTAGCCTGAAAATAAATAAGAATCATAAATAGATTACCAAATGTTAAGACATCACTTAAGATGGGAAGCCCCATAGTCCATAGATGTTTGATCATATATAACAATACCTCGCTGTATCTCTTCTGATCAATCAAGAATATTAGAACCACCAAATAGCAGAAGATCTCAAGCTCGGGCAAGGAGTGCTTTGTGGGAGCAGGAGTACCAGATGTTGCGCTATCAACATCCATATCATGCCCATCCTCCTACAAGCATCATGCATCTCGTATAACAATGGTTTATCCATACATTAAAATTCCATTCACCTTCTACATCATCTTAATGATTGCAAAATCAATAGCTAAACAATTAACTGAATTCCCCAGGCAAGACTGACTATACCATTCCCAAACAAGTCAATCTTGTGGAACTTATCGATGACGAAATATACCTAGTGATGGTTTTGTAATTTTTTAAAGTAACACATCAGAAGTTGACATTCATTAGAACAGAAAAATACATATGCAGAACCATAACCTGACGTGAACCAGAAAAAAAACTAGCTCAGATACTGTGAGTTTGAGGCATAAATTAATCCACTTCATTAACATCAAACCTTGTTCACCCACAAAATAAGCAATTAAGGAAACCATCTTTTATAAGGCAATTGCCTACATTCTAGCTAGTTGACAGTCAACTGTGATGGCATGTGAGTTCGGTCAGGTCATACAAAAAAAATCGAGTAGCTTGACTTAATACCAATGTAATCATTTACCTCAATGCAACAATTCACTCAAAAGTGCAACTTCTTACCTTAGGAACATACGAAGACAAGCGCGAATGCACCTCAGATCCAGGCACAAGTGCAAAACTGAGAAATGCAGAAAGCACAGAAGCATTGAGATTCTTTCTCAGCTGAATCGTCCACCGAATAGCCCTCACAATCCTTCGGACCTCCCGAGAGTAAGCTCCCGTCTCAATCAGTGCAGCAATATCCTTCAAATCTAATATAAACAACCAAAAAAACTAGAGTCAAGTCGGATCTAGGGTTTCACTGAGGAAAACAACACAAAAAAAAAACCAGAACTACTCTAAATTAAACTTTTATAACCGAAAAAATCTTCAATAATTCAAACTTTTCAATAGTAGCTATAACTGTACATAATTCATTTCCTACTTTTCTCCTTTGAAATCAATCGAATTAAAAAAACCTTTACATAAGTTCTTCTTCACTAAATATACAACGGAATAATACATCTCTTAGAATCTAACAATCAAACCAAAAACGAACGCAAATAGATTGAACACTTACACTGAAGAGTGGATGGAGAAGGGGGTGCGACTGAATCGGAGGGGGTAGGCTGCTGCTGCTGCTCCTTCATCTCAACGTCTTGAGTCATTTTCGCCAAAATCTGAGAAATCAACGTCAGTAAAATCGACGCATAAAACAAAGAAATAAAAGCCGGAAACTCCATTTTCGTTCCTCTATTCTCTCAGATTAACTCATTTTGTTACCTATTATTCTCGAATTGAAATTTGATCTGGACCGATGTGAAAAAGCTACTACTAGGTTTTGATTACTTTCTTTGGCTACACGTTAGAGGATAAAAATGAATATCTTCCTAAATTGAAAAGAACAAAAGAAAATTGAACAGCAGATAAAGCAAGAAGATGAGAGAGTAAAGGCGAAGAAGAATCCGAACCTGAGATTCGATGATTTTGGTGTGCGAATTTTGAAGAGAAACTCTGGAGCTGAAGGGCTTGTTTGCTTGCTTTTGGGGGTTTTTTCTCAAACTAAAGCAGAAAAGAAAGGACTCGTTGCCCGTATTCAAGCGATGGGGTCAATTTGGTCATTTTAGCGAGTTTCTTATGCACTACTCCATACCTTTCACAATTTCTACAAATATCTCATTTGTTCTAAATAAATGAAAAATATTAATTATATTGTTATAGAAATTCGGTTAAAATCGGGCAGATCGTATCGGATTTAAAACTTTTGAAAATTTTCTAATTTTTTGAAAAGTAAAACTAATTTCGATTCCGTTTCAAAAACATCTCAACACTCGAAAATCGAAATTTCATAAATTGGAATGAAGAAAATTGTTCTAAAATTAAAAAAATTCAGATCATAATCAACGGAATTCCGGAATTCTATTTCTTTCACACATGTATATTATAAAATATATCATGATATTGATATTATAAATTGCAACTTTTTTTCACCTACATTATCAACATTTCAAATTAATAATAATTTTCTTGATATACTCCAAACATCACAAAATTCATTCATCAAACTTTCAAGAATCATTCAAGTTTGCCACAATCAAAATCAGACATCTTCAACAAAAAAGCAGCCAAGAATCTAGGCACCAACTTATCTCTCAAAAAGCTAATCAAAACCCCATCACTCTGCTGCACAAACCCCACCAAATATGCTACACTGACAACCTTAACACTTCTCCATCTCCTCTCTTTACCATACTTCTTCAACCCCATAACAATCCTCTCGTATTCCTCGATTTGTCCTTCGCCGTTTCCGTGGGCCCCACAAACACTCGATTCTCCTTTAAAAGCTTCGCCTAAAACCCTAGCTAAAACGACCGCATCCTCTAGAGCCAAACAACCGCCTTGTCCAATATCTGGTGTCATTGGATGTAGCGCATCACCTGCTATACATACGGTGTCTTTACTTATATTTCCACGCAGCAACTCCCATGGATGTCTGAATTTTAACTCGGACCATATCATTTTGTCTGAATCGGTTTTTTCGAAAACAGCCCTTATTTCGTCGGAAACGTTTCCGAGCTTACTCAGCACGAATTGCTTCATTTTCGCAACATCTTTTTCTATCCCTTCTTCTACATTAAAAAAACTCATCACTTCATGTAAGAAAACCACAAAAAAAAAAAAATTGATTTTTTTTTAATACTACCTTGTGGGGAGGGTATATACGTAAAAAACCAATAGACACCATGGTCATCGCACGGAGTGACACCAAATCTAACACCATTTCCGAAGAATTGAAGGAACTTAGGCTCAAAACCATGGCCTTCTTTACAATATACATAGCCTCGAATTGATGCTCGCCCGACCAATGACGGCTTACTAAAGCCTAGATATTTTGCCACGACCGAGTTTACTCCATCACAACCAATCAAAACCTTACATACAAGAGAACTGGTCAGTTATGTTATAGATACAATCTATAGACGCACCAATATAAACGATGGCTTATTCATCACCTTAGTTTTGAGAATAGTTCCGTCGGACAGATGAATTAGCTTGAGAAAACCGGAATCTTGGATATGTACAACTTTGGAGGAATATCTAATGGTTCCTGGAGGAAGCTCATTACTTAGGGTTTCAATCAGCACTTTCCTATTAATTCGTCGTACTTCATGACCACCACTGCAAATAACAAAATTACGCCAACATCCCAAAATAGAAAAATAAAAAATAAAACAAAAAACAAAAAATCCCAATGGGGATATTTACGAAACTCACTCAAAAGACAGTTCTGCAGTTGGTAATCCCGATACGACCGATGTACTAACTAGTCTACAAAAACGAGTATCGTAAATGTAAGAGCCACGACAGAGTAATATATAAATTTTGGTTCCCAAGACAAGATTAGACACGATAATAATTCAATAAAAAACATGCGTAGATGGTAACATAATATTTGGGTGTCGACCCAGGAAAGTTATTGGGGATAACAAACATCAAACAAAGTCCTATTATATAGTTAATCATGACTAATCTCCCCAACCAACCAAACGAGGTCTTAGTAATCAATGCAGAAATATTGAGGAGGAAAATAGGAAGGTACCTAGTGAGGTGTTGGTGATTTTGACGAAGAATATCGGAAACGGCAACGGCATCTAATGCATTCCAAGCATTAGTCCACAATGCGAAAGCAAAGCCGTAAGTCCTCAAAGTATCTGATGACTCTAATACCAAGCTTCCAATTCCCAATCTATATTAAAATGAAATGAAATGAAATTTTATTTACTTAGAATATTCTAAGTAAGAAAGTTACCTGTAGAGTCCTAAGGATGTAGTGAGGCCAGAAATTCCAGCACCAACAATAATTATGTCTTGTACAACTTCTTCCATCACCATTCTAGAATTTATATATATACCCCTACGGAATCAGAATTATGGAATATAAATCAGCATGAATTCAAACACAAGTTTAGAAAAAGAAATAAGAAAATACCTTTTCCGTTTATATTTTGACAGAGAAGAGGCAACTGCATTCTTCTTTTATTTCTCCGTGTGATTGGTGCTTGCTTCCCCTGATGTGGCAGCGTAGCAATCTGCCACGTGTCTTGAGTACATAGCAGCTGGGAAAATCTTGTGGTCCAAATAAATTATACAGGAAAGAAGACAAAAAGGAGGAGAAGAATTTCATTTCGTGCTTGTGGGCTTATTATTGTTTATAAATTAAAACTTATAAGTTATAATTATAAATAAATTATTATTTGAAATTAGTTGAGCTCAAATAAATATGCACACACCCACACACACACATATATATTTTCTTCATCACTAGCACCCTATTTAATGAACAAAAAATAAGAAATTTGGTTACATCATCATAATGAAAAATGAATCCTGGATTATAAACTAATTTAATCATAAATCATTAAAGCATTATGAAATATAACATTGCAAACTAATTAAATAATTAATCCTAAGGCAGAAGCCATGTAAAGTAGATATATTTTGCCACTATCAAGAAGTCAAACACTTTTCAGCATACAATGACCATCCAAACTCAAAATTACACCATCTCCTAAAAAGCAAAATTGCACAAGGCTGCTGTATTAGCCACACACTTTCTAGCTGCTAGGAGGAAATCGAGCCTCGTAATCTTGGTGAAGCTGCAAGAAAAAACAACGCGAGTTTGTGGTAAAATCTCGTACATTATCGAAATCAAAAAAATCAAAAAATAAAAAAGGTTAAACATTGATTATTACCATGTAAGTTGCAGTGATCATCTTTCCAGCAAACCACCTACCATGGAGTGCACGCTGTGCAGCCATTGCAGCTTCCGTATTCTCAAACCGCAAGTATACAAACCCAGCTGAGTTCCTATTTGTCAAATAAAGTAATATTAGCTCAATCTACTCTCTCAATAAGCATTCAAACTATAACAAGTAAACACATCATTGCAAAAGGAAAAAGGACACTGTGATCGGAACCTACTTAAGCGTGTTCTTTGGTGGGTAAAATAAGCTGTGGTTAACTGAATAATTTAGGTCTTATTCGATGTTTGGTTCATCAATAAATTTTCGGTCGATCTGGAATTATGAGAAAAATGAGTTCCTATTGCAGAGTTGTGTGTTACTGTGCCTAGAATTGTATACTCTTATTTTGACTAATCCTATCTTGGAATCCAAACGAGGCCTTACACAAAAAGCTATTAATCAACCCAATTGATACGAAAGAACGCAAATGACGGAACGTAATTTATGGCCACTAAACGGTTAAAGCTAAGATATGAACTTACTTTTCTACATAGATATGCTTTAGTCTCCCAAACTTGGAACATTCCTCTTGCACATCTTCCTTTATATCGAGATCAAAATCTGGCTCAACCTGCAAATTGAAACGAATCCTCAATTTCAAGCAGATTCAAAAAGGGACTAAGAAACAAGATAGACCAGGTAGTTCTACCAACCTCAGAGCTGGGATCAAACATGTTCTTGAGCAATAAACATTCACTGGGTACACCAGTGTCTATCGAAGAAGCAGTAAGAGCAGGCATAGCCAGACCTGCAGCTGCCAACCCAGGAAGCAAAGCAACAGAAGTTTGTCCAAAAACTGGTGGTGCTCCGAAAACTGGTGCTGCTGGTGGACCAGTGATGCTGCAGAAGGTGAAAAACAATGTTAGACAATTAGATAAAATGGAACATAAGAAAACAATCGGAAACTGAAATGTGGGGTATTAACCTTGAAGCAGTTCCAGTACGATCCAATTTCTGCATAAGAAGTGCCCGCGAGTGTGCATTCAAGGACTGCCCAACATTGTGTACCAGATCAGGATTTTGAGTAAAACATACATGAGAAAACTATGGATATGCACAAAATAAAAGACAGCTAAAAGAGTAATCTATATACAAGATCACAGAAAATAATAAACACGTTAAGTGCAAATGGCTAATCATGACTAACCAATCCGCTGCCCCCGTCATCATCAAAATCAGCAATATTTGCCCCAACGTCTTGCATTCCAGCTTGATCAGTGACAGCAGACACCTACAGATTTAAGAAAACTACATAAGGAAACATGATATAAATAACTATACTAGAAACATTTTTTTACAATCATCTAACTGTCTATACATATACGCCCAGCAAGCTAAGTTGGAGGTAAATGCTGATGTGAAAAATGCAGAGAATGCTTCAGCTTGCCATTCCTTAACTATCCAGGAATAGAGCTGAAATACAGTCTCCAAGCAATCTCATGGGAACAGTAATACAATTTCCTCATAATAATGAATGATACAAAATGTGACTGATATCCAAAGAAAGGTAGGAGTCTTTTTCTCATGACACTACTTTTAGGAATCTCTTGGAAATTGCTCGTAGAAAGTGATTAGACTAATTGATGAAGAAGAGGAAACTGGATATTATTACTACCTTGATCACTCGACCAGCAATCTCCAATTGACCATTTAAATTTTGAGCAGCCTTTGCATCTTCAAGACGTGCATACTGCCGATAAAACAATGTCAGATAAGCATTTACAATTCAAAGTCGCAAAATCTTCAGAATACAAACTACACAAGTGTTTGACGGCGTCGGATTTTTCTATTTCCTACAATGGCTTTTTGTTGCACCAGGAATAACCAGCTATACAAGAAAAAACTGTCCTCCGCCAAATTGACAGTCATATTATAGCAAATTCAAGTTCACCTGTATGAAAGCAAAACCTTTGCAACTCCCAGTCCCTGGGTCAACGGGCATCTGCACCAGCTCAATAGTGCCAAAAGCTTCAAATACCTAGACAAAACGTGGAATGTGTTAATCTCATCTTTGTCATTACAAGACAGGTCTTAAAAACTACAAAGCCAATTAGTATCTGTTGATCCAAAATCATATCAACATGACAATTCAATCACAAGCATAGAGATGTTCAACCTGGCGAAGCTGATCTTCTTTGATAGTGAGTGGCAGATTGCCAACATACAGCTTTCTAGCACCCCCGGAATATGGGCCAAGAAGCCCACCTCCTACAGGGACCGCAGCAGTTGACTGAACAAGATTCTTCTCAGCTTCTGACGGCTTAACCATCACAGGTGTACCAAGAAGCGGCTGTCCAGATAGAGCTATTGCCATAGGAACTGACATTGAGTCATAGAATTCAACGTATCTGCAAAAATGTAGAAGTTAAAATGAGAACTAAAAGTAGATGATAAAAACATAATAACATTACAACAAATAAAATCATGGGATAAAACACAATAGATCATAGCCAGGCGCATTGTGTACCCATGCAAGTGAAGTTATCCACAATTACAAAAAGAAAAATAAGGATCATGGATGAAAAATCTCTGGACTCCAACAAAAAATTTCTCATTGATACTCTACAGCATACTTCAGAACACTTTGAAAGCCTAAATAAGATATACTTCTCTCTCAGATCTTTACAAGCTCATTCTTCAGTCCGAGGAATCATCATCCAGGGCATATCCCAAATAAAAAACCTCAATAATATGGTTTCGCACATAATATAATTAAAATTGTCAATATCACCCCTGTGCATTCAAATTCAGCTCATAACAAGTTACCGATAATAGCTGTTGCCTGATACTAGTAACTTCGACGAAATAATGAATAAGAGCCATAGAAGCATTAAGATTTACGAGGAGAATGTAATTGCACTTCAAGCAAATAAACACAAGTAATGAACACTAAATATATCTAGCTTCTCTCTCAAGCAAGGAAAATTACCCAACTCCTTTGGAGCGTCTGGTATTACGATCCATTATGAGCTGTACATCTCTAACCTGAACTTATCAAATAAAGCATCATGATACACTTAAAAGTTAAAACATAAATCGTGAAGTATTAAAAGGAATGCAATGGCAAAGAGATATCATGGACAAAAGGAAAAACGTGCAGCACTTATAACTTCATAGTAAGTTTTGTGTACACATATTATTTTCTCAGATGCTGGAAAAGAGAGGGACTAAAGACAAATCAGTTCTAAGATGAATGAGATCTATAGACAGTCAGAAACTCAACCAATTATAATAATATGTAGGTCTACCTTGCCAGCCCGAGAGAAGAATTCATAGACATCCCGTTCCCCAGCTTTCAAGGAAATCTACAGAAATTGTAACACAGAAGTAAGACATCCAGATGCAATTAAACAATAAAGAAAGAAACTACGTATTGCAGTTCAAATACCTGATAAGCAAAAACTGTCCTCTGATCTCGTTCAGGATCAGCTTCTGCTTCCCCTCCTTCTTCCTTCTTCTCTTTGTATCTCCTACAGAGAAATGAAAAATATAAAGCTGTAATACCACGGTACCTCACAATAACCAGAAAATTGTCTCGCTAACTAACACATGAGCCGCAGCGTTGACCATCTGCAGGGTAAAGCCAAAGTAAAATGCTTTGTTCCCTAAAATAATTCAATAATGTGGAAACTTCCACATACATAAAAGATAATTGTTCCACAAGGAAGCAAAAAATTCTCCAGTACGCTAAAATGAGCCAAACCCATGATCACAATCCTGCAGGCAACTCCATAGCGTCAATTGTTGTACTAACTAACATGGTCAAAACAAGAAACATCTTGATATTGAAGTAATAAGACCAACCTGGCTAAAAAAGTGCCAATTAAGAGAAATTTGAACACGGAAAAACTTCAGGCATTGAACTAACGGGCTGGTCCCTCTATGGCAAACCTAATTTTACATTTTGCACCAACATATTAAATAACAACTTCATCATAGTATGACAAATATATCATAATTCAATATAAACAAACAACTCTTAACCAGCAGAAGAACCACATCCAAGAGTATCAACCCGGTTTTTAGCACAGGCAAAAATAGGATATAAATTCCTAGAATCAGAATACTGAAGCAGGTACATCATCGTATCCCAAAACATAATAAGTAATTTTAGGACAGTACAAAGCAGAATTTATCGAGCTAAATAACCTTAAAGGACGATAAACTATCAGAATGGCAAGGGCATTCATTTCTGATATGAAATCAATTTCTATTACCATGCCCGTGAATTTTCAACTATGTGACTTCCAATATAATACACAATCCAGCAAAAAATCCCAAGACAAGAATTATGTATCTAATAAGTACATCAAGTTTATTATCCGTCTTAATATCTCTTACATAGAAAAGGAAATGCACAAGTTACCTGCTTCCATTGTCTCTGTCTCTAAAGTCCCTTTCTCTTCTTCTTTCTTGAGGTTCTTTATCTACAATCTCCATATCCCTACTCTTTTCTCTTCCCTGTTCATCGTTATGCCTCTCTGAGCGACTTCTGCTTCGATGAGACCTCTCTCTATTACCATCGATTTTCTTGTCAACATCCCTCTCTCTTTCATATTCACGTTCTCTCCTCTCTCTATTACCATCCCTTTTCTTGTCACTGTCCCTCTCTCTATCTCTATCTCGATCTCTATCCCTATCTCGATCTCTATCCCTGGTTCTCTCCTTTTCACTTCCCTCCTCCTTGTCCCTCGTTCTATGCTCCCTACTACTCGTGTGTCTGTCCTTTTCACCTTTCTCCCTATCTCTGGAAGACGAGCCATAGCGCGAGCTCCTTCTATCTTTCTCGTGGTCATTAGACTCTTTTCTTGACCTCGATCTCTTTGACAGGCGCTCCAAGTCATCACCATCATCATCACTTGTGTGCTTCGAACTCCGACTTCTATCTTTCTCTTTAGACTCAGCTATTCGATGGCCCCCATTCACCTTATCCTCCGATTTCTTAAGCTCTGGATTTTCCACTGTGTTTTCCAGGTATTCATACTCGTCAAAATCCATTCTATAAAAACTCAGAGCCAAGCAATTCCACAAAAACTTCACAAATTTCTGCATTAACCAAGCAAACCACCAGAAATTAGAACATCAAAAACAAATTATTATTGGATTAAATACAAGTCTATAACCACTTCACTCGTTCATCTACGAATATATCTAAACATTTCCTCAACAATTTCACCAGCAGTGTGAATCAAAATTGATGGCACTTGATAACTATAAACAAAAATTCATAACTTGAGAGCATTGCTTCCACTAATGGAAAGATAATTGAATTAGAAAAAACCAAATACACTTCAAAACCCTAAGATTTACATGTATAATTGAACGAAAAAACATATAATAATAGCAAATTAGGGTTTTACACTGAGAAGTATGCTTTCACCAGGAGCGTTCCGAAAACCCGAGTTCGAGCGGAGTACAGTGCAGCAAAATTTCTTTTCTAAACAAAAAAATAGCAGAGAAATTCGAGAAATCGCTGCTTAAATGATTATTACAAAAAGCGCAGACGACTTTAAGTTTAGACGTTAGATCTCGATGTTCATTGTTGTGTGACAACTGGCTTCCATATACTCCCCCAGTTCAGATGGGCTTTTTGGGCTTTGAGCCCAAACATCAAATTTTCTTTCATTAATTAAATCTTAATTTTATATTTAATTAGTATAAAATAGTTTTTTGAATGGCCCATAGTTATAAAAATAAATTTCATATTTCTCATTGCATAATTATACAATTTACTCTCATAAGTTACAAGACATTTTTATTTAAAAAAAAAAAAAACCACATTCAAATATGTGATTCAATAAATTTCGACTATAACAAAACATCAACACTTACACTAACCTCACAAGTCACAAGACAGTGGCATTTTCCTGCTCCCTTAATTATAACAAAACATTCTAACACTTTGACAAAAAATGGGGAAACTGCTTTAGATTACCCATACCTCCCAAAATCAAGAAACCGTAAGTTTAAATAAATAATAGAGTGCACAAAAAATCATCGTCTATGATTTTCATTCGTGTTTGGAATCACATTCGAGTTATCTCTATTAAACACTCCCCATTTTCCTTGACCTGAGTTATCAACACCAGGAGGCCCTCTGTGCACCCTCGGATCTGTTGACATTTGACTTTGACTTCTGGCAGTGTCAGAGGGAACGCTCTTCTTGTATCGGTTATTTTCTCCAGGTATATTTTGTTCACGTGGTGGTGGTGGTGGTGGTGGTGGTGTATTCCTCTGTTGCTGCTGCCCAGTAAAAACACCGTAACTTTTATTCGGTGAATTGGGAATACTCGAGCGAGAAGAAGAATCTTGCTTAGAAACCTCAACTTGCAGATTTGGTCTCCTTTGAGGCGGTGCGTTCACACTAAACTGAGGCTGATTTCCATGGTTCGGAATATTAGGAACACGATTATTGGTGTCTGTAGGAATCCCAGGTGGTTTTCCAGACCTAGGATCTCTCGCATACCTGTTTGCCACTGGAGGTGCTGCAGGCTCAACTACAGTTCTTGGACTTCTATTTGAAGAATATGGCGAAGGGCCTGTTATAACGGGCTCTGGATTTTTGTGGGGACCGTTATTAACTTCGTCATTAGTGTTAAAAACTGCAGGGATGATGACGTCATCGACTTCATCGGACAGTTCTTCGGATTTTGCATGCTCAGTTTCTATAGTTGTTTCTCCGTTTTCTTGGTTTTCAGTGGTGGCAGCATTAGAAGAAGCTTTCTTTCCTGGACCATTTTTCAAGGGGCCGAATTTGATGTGCCTCACGACAAGGCATGCCTGTTTTTTTTCGATCAGTGGTTCACATTCTCTAACGGCAACATCTTCAATCTGATGTTAACAGGTGTATGAACATACAGTGAGAAAAAAACAAACGGGAACATAATAAATTAACAAGAATACGGAATGGGAGCGATTAAACTCTTACCAGAGCAGCAAAGCGATTTATTAAAGTCTCCAAGTCCAGATCACTGGTAGGCTCAGCGGCCACACACTATCAAAGACGTAAACATGTAGTAATTAGTTACTCAAAGGTTTATAGACATTTATTAACCTTAACCGACCAATCCAAAAGTTCCAGTTTCATATTTTGCTTTCAGTTATCAGATAAGTAGAAGGCATAACTATGTACTACCGATCCTTGAGGCAAAATTTGGTTTTATTGAGAAAAAATGCTGCGCAGAATATTTTAACCAAACATGTAGCAGCCTCGTGAAATTAATATGCAACATAGGGGCAATTTAGGCACATAGCTTATCAATTGCTTATTTGGTATAGAACTAAAGTGCCAAAAAAACCCCAATAAAGAGAAATGGCTTCGAGAATGTGAATGGAATAGTTGATCCCTTATAGAAAAGTGCGAGTTTGGGAGATAAACACATAATTATCGTCAAGTAAATTTGGCCAAGACTACACAGCAGAACAATAGATGCTTCATTGTGTTTGTAATGCAGGCCGACTAATCCAAGACAGTAGCCTAGAAATATCTGAGAGAGAGAGAGAGGGAATACCTTGACACGATAGCCACTTGCCATGAGTCTCTTAGCCATATCAGCTTTGACTTGCAAGTCATTTGGTTTCTGGAACCAGCAAAGTAATTGGTGGTCAGAAAGGATAAACACAGCATTAACCTAAATGAGCTAAAGTTAAAAAAAAAATCGAAGAACCATTATGGTTAATCAAAAGCATCTCTTAGCTTCCTTTCAAGCTAGTATCAGACCCTTCCACTAGAACTGGAGAAGAAACTTAAAGTAACTACTCAACTTGTACACACACATATTATGAATGGGTTATCACTGTGGAAAAAACTTTACATCTTCTCCTATGGTTTTTAAGTACTATTGTTCTATTAGACGTCACACTAAATCTGCTTAGTTTTTTACTTTCAAAGTTGTCATTGAGATATTCGGAAATAAGCTTGCAAAACTTACAATTTTAGCCGTAAATCGAACTTCTTTACAGGCTTTCTTGAGTGTAGACTGCAAAAAAGTAGTTGAAAAAATAAGATAGAGAATATAATAAACACAATTATATGCATTCAACATTCAATCTTACAGCTTCTTCTTTTGATAGACCCAAGTGTATCTCATAGTAGGAGAACTAGAAATTCCTAACTCTTATTGACTTAATATATTCAAACAAAATAAGTATGGATTTTGAATGGCATGAAGATTGAGTTTCTAAAGAGTCCCACCAAGGTAAATCCCAAAATCAGCAAAACTTAATGTGTTATTATACCTTATTTTTAGAACGTTCCCTTTCCTTTGTTTGTTGAAGGTACTTTTCTTTGTTGTAGTCAAAAATTTTGCAAACTGGTGGTTTGGAAACCATATCAACCTGCAGAATAAGCAGAAAATTCAGAGATTAAAGCAGGATCAAATTTTCTCTCATGCAATGTGCTAGGATATAAAAGTACATCTATCGGAACAGACACAGGACTTTTCATTTTTTATTTTTTTTGCTCTATACTTTTTGCTCCATATAGCTCTTTGCATTTATATCCATGTTCTTTGTTATTTCCAAATGCTAAGAGAGAAACGAAATTCACATATTTGGAAGGAAATAATTCCATTCTAATACCACAGTTCGGTAAAAGTAAAAATTGTAAACCAGAAGCTTGCTTCAATAATTTATTTTCTCAAGAATCAACGAAAATTATGAAATACGAAACATTACCAGAACCAAGTCCATCTTTAGATCTTTTGCTCGGGCTAGTGCTTCATGCCTTGATATGACATAATGATCTGCAAATACACATGTGCAGCCACGTTAATGGTGATTAGATGGTTTCCGAGATCAAAGAAAAAAAATGGCTACTGTATCTTCAAAATGGTAGATGGGATTTATGGGTACCTTAAAAATGCTTTAATACCATTATAGACTGAATATGGGAGAATTCACGTTTTTTGTTTCTCATCGATACGGTAGCATATATACACAATCAAATCCTAGTCAACAATTCTATCTAAAGTGCTGTTGCAATATTTATCTAAAAGGTTGCTGACAATTGACATGTATATACAAATCATAAGTTACAAAAGTAATAGAGATAATATTCATCCAATGTTATGAAGAACATGTCCAATTAAAACACACTCCAAAATAATACATGAGTCAAGTTCATCCAATTCTTTGGACATTTTGTATTAGTTTTTCACCAAGACATAGAAGCAAATTATTTCCCGTCAGTAACACATAATCAATCTCTCTCAAGCAATGAACTGTAATTTTAAGTTTGATTAGTCAAGATCGATGCACCACAGACCTTCATCAGTGACAAGCCTAATCAACGGAGCTGTGATTTGTTCATTCAATTTAATCCCGCTTTCGTCCTTCTCTTCCTTCTTTTGATACTGAAAAATATCGGCCAGAAAGTATAAAAATCATTTTTTTTCCAATTGAATCATTAATACATACACGAATATAACATACGAGCCCTTAATTACCTGAACAGGAGCTGCATAGGATCTGACTTGACGGAAAATCTCCAATTGGCTAACCTGCGCGGCGAATTTAGGGTTATCTAAAACCGGAATTGAGGCGCGTGACAAAATGCGTTGATCGGAGACGATTGGGCCATGGTTTAGAGTGTAACATCTCCTGAATTCGTCCGAAAATATACGCAAATTAAGCTTCAATTGCCTCAATCTACTCCAGAAAACCATAGTTAGCAAGCAAATTCTGATACTGAAGTGGTTTGAAGCAAGTTATGGAAGAAGCCCTAATCAACCATTGATGAAGAACTTGACGGGAAATGAGGGCAGTCAAGCTTGGAGCGACGGAGCTGCTGCTGATTTAATGGGCCCGAGAATATTCAAATGGGCTTTATAAATTTGTGATCAAGTTTATTTTTTAATTATGAAAAAAAGCCCAATCCAGTTGTATATAATTCCTTAGACTGGAGCCCAATTTATTTTATTTAGGAAACAAATACCAAAAAAAAAAAAAAAACCTTATATTTTAAAAAAATAATTTAAAAATTCTCAAAATAAAAAATATTAATACTAAGTTATCCAAAGTCAACTTTTAATTAATCATATTATATTTTATTTAGTGGACTAAATATTTTGGTATTTTTTCCAGAATTATAAAAACAAAATGACCTGTTCATTTGGTTGATTTTTATGCCATTTTGACCAAGTAAAAACTTAAGGATGTAGAAAGGGATTGATTTCCATCATAATTTAGAAACAAAACGAGATGCCGATCGCACGTTTCATAATTCAGTTTTACCGCCATTGTATGCAACTTGATAAGCCGGAAGCATTTCATTTCGTCCAAATCTTCTAGAAACATCTCGCATGAACCCTTTATTTGCCCAAAAAAGTCCACACGCATTGCACAAAGTCCTCGGTCCAGTCGGCCCTTTTCGCATTAGTGGCGTATCATTCGAAATAATTCCACAATTAGTACACGCAATATTGTCTTCATGATCCGATAAATTAGGGCTCATAGAAGCTTCTTCTTCGATCTTCTTGGGAGCAAACTGTCCTCTCTTTCGTTGCATTCGCATTGCAACTTCTTGACGAACATTATATCGTATCTTCTTCTCGAAGCAACGCTTCATCTTCTTGCTACGATACCTATTTATAAACTCTTCTCTTTTCGGACATTTATTTTTGTTTTGAGAGGTCGAGCCATTAGTATCGCAACCAAGTTCATATCCTCCCAATAGTAAAAGCGCAATTTGGACCTTTTGAGGCGGCACATCATCGAAAACAAAGACCCGATCATGGAACGAGAGCGTGATCCGGTGTGGAGGAACATTGGGTGGAACCTCATCACTAGCCATTCAAATTTTAATGATCTTAGTTGTTAATGAAATTACAATGTATATATGTGTGTAAACATTCCACATGCATTTGTGTGTGGTGTGATTAAATAGGACACAGACTAATCCTAGAACATTAGTTTGGTTAATTTGGTACACATGCATGATTCGTACAAGAAGTTCTCCAAACTTCCAAAATGTTTAAAACATGCAATAGAACAAACCCTAACTGTAAAGTTATACCAAGAAAAAAAAACATGCATGATCACATGTTCTATAAAATTATGTGGATTATACTAATTTTTTTCGTTGAAAAATACCCAATACACATTGTATAAAAAAAATTCATCTAGATAATAAATTATTTTTAAAATAAATGTATTTTAGATTGTTTATAAAATAAGGTTTAAATAATAATTGAACCCCAAAAAATAGTCACTTTCGTAGGCAAGTTGCCCAGAAATAATAATTGCAATAGTTAAAAAAGAATGGCCCAAAATTAAATAACAAATTGAGCAGAAGTGGAATAAGGCGAATCAGACTGTACATTAGTGGGACTTGCTGAAATACACTTGTTAGGTATGTGTTCATATCTTCTTTTGCTTTTTCATCCCCCCACCTTTCTTCCAATAATAACTTTTAAAGTATATATTCCTACCTATTTAAATAATAATATTTCCATCCATTATTATTATTATTATTATTATTATTATTATTATTATTATTATATAAATAAATTATAATAATAATAATAGTATCAATAAAAATGTTATCACTTCATTCCCTAAAGATTGAGAAAAGGCATATATAATATGAGTTTATCTGGTATAGGATTGGGTGATGGTTTAATTCATATAATAATCGCATTATCCACTTTGGTTGGATATTAAATATTATACTATCATTTTTTTATTTTTTTTAAATGATTATCATAGAAAATAAATAAATAAATTGTTGGACTTCAGATATAAGTAACACAGTGCTGTCACTTAAAGTATTCAGAATACTGCACTTTGCAAAATTTTCCTCTTTTCTTCATGGCAATGCAACATTATGAAAGTCAAAATAAATAAGGTTGGAAAAAGGAAATAAATTAATATATATAATGCAAATATTTTTTATTTCTTTCTAAAGTATTAAAAGTATGCGGTGTCTAATAACTCAGAGTTCGATTTTCACTATCGATATTTTTTAGATCGAACTCGTCTCGTAAGATTTGTCTATACGATTTAACACTTCTCTAATTTATGGCTATTGTACGAGATTTTTTTTATTTTTTTTTTACAAGACTACATCAATTAAATGGAGCCTATTTAGTATTTAGGCTTTGGAACTAACATATTTATTTGGATTTGTTTGGACCTGAGCCCATTACTAATAATATAGGCAACAAGCATGAATTATATAATTTAGAAAATACTAATTGACTATTGGCTATTAGGGCAATAATTAAAAGAATTAAATAGCAAAAAAGAAAAAAAAAATTGTCCCTACACAAATGAGAATTAATGCAGTGGGATTGAACAAAACAAAACTCAATCATGAAACATGATGGATTGCAATCAATATTATCAATCTCTCTACATATTAATTAGCTGATCTCCATTTTCAAATATAATAAATTCTATTTTCTGAAAATAAATAATATTTCTTAAACAAAAAATCCTAGTTGAAAATACGATGGGACATTGAATGAAATGACATCGATGCAAATTATTGTACTGGAATCCAAAAGCTGGCTCTATATATATATTGTTAATGTACATTCTTAGGAAATAAGTTAGGGATTTGATTTGATATACTTTACATAAGTTAGGGATTTGATTTGATATACTTTACATAAGTTAGGAGATTTGATTTCATTGTAATTGGTAATTTCCTTGTATAGCTTTCTCTCTATGTGTATAAATAGTGCCTCCTATGGAGAAGAATGACATCAATTTTTTTCCTCAATTCTATTAACATGGTATCAGAGCATTATCTCTGATCTTCTAGCAATTTTTGGTTTCCCTATGGTGTTTTCATCTTATTCGTTTCTCGCTTCCGCCGAAACACCATAAAACCACTGTTGTGCGTGCGTCATCGCTCCGATTCAGATTCTGATCATACCACCAAGATCGTCGTTAAACGATCTACTCATCGGTGAAAATCAGACTGCCATCGGAGACCGCACGCGCCCTCACGAGCCCCTCGAGCTTGGTTTGCCAAATTCAGCTCCACTATATCTCATTTGGGTTACCATTTGGGTTACTCTGCCAGTTCTTATGATTCTGCCTTATTTCTCCGTCGTACTGACAAAGGCTCCATCTTGTTATGATTCTGCCTTATTTCTCCGTCGTACTGACAAAGGCTCCATCTTCCTCCTCTTATATGTGGATGATATGATCATAACTGGTGATGATCCTAGTGGAATTCAAGAATTGAAGGATTTTCTGAGTCATCGTGATTTGGTCTACAACCTCAAGTTGGTTTGTCACCCTCCTTGAGGTTGAGGGGGGCTGTTAATGTACATTCTTAGGAAATAAGTTAGGGATTTGATTTGATATACTTTACATAAGTTAGGGATTTGATTTGATATACTTTACATAAGTTAGGAGATTTGATTTCATTGTAATTGGTAATTTCCTTGTATAGCTTTCTCTCTATGTGTATAAATAGTGCCTCCTATGGAGAAGAATGACATCAATTTTTTTCCTCAATTCTATTAACATGGTATCAGATCATTATCTCTGATCTTCTAGCAATATTTGGTTTCCCTATGGTGTGTACATCTTATTCGTTACTCGCTTCCGCCGAAACACCATAAAACCACTGTTGTGCGTGCGTCATCGCTCCGATTCAGATTCTGATCATACCAACAAGATCGTCGTTAAACGATCTACTCATCGGTGAAAATCAGACTGCCATCGGAGACCGCACGCGCCCTCACGAGCCCCTCGAGCTTGGTTTGCCAAATTCAGCTCCACTATATCTCATTTGGGTTACCATTTGGGTTACTCTGCCAGTTCTTATGATTCTGCCTTATTTCTCCGTCGTACTGACAAAGGCTCCATCTTGTTATGATTCTGCCTTATTTCTCCGTCGTACTGACAAAGGCTCCATCTTCCTCCTCTTATATGTGGATGATA
>NW_012193171.1:1974505-2051192 GCF_000504015.1 Erythranthe guttata
TATATATATATATATATATAAAGATGTATGTAATGTATATATAGCAACAGCGCAAAGGACAAAGTCTCTTGATTGCAGTTTGCAATGCATGCATCAACTGTACAACGACTGAAATTACAAAATTGGACGACCTAAATTTGCATCACATTAATTAAATATATTCAGATAAATTAAAAGAAGAAATAAACATATGAAATTGACTAAACATGTTTCCCCCACGGATAGAACACGCGTTTTTTTAATAATATTAATAATAATATGTACTACAAAATCAAAATCAAAATCGTGTACATCATATCAAAAATATTATCTGGTAAATGAAAATGACTACTCTTATATTTTTGTGTGCATAAATTGACAATCTAATCTGCTGTTACCTCTCTTTTTCTAGTACTTATTTTGTAATTGTGTGTGTGTATATATATTATCTAGAGTATTCAACATATATTATACTACTTATTTGTTTTCATGTATGTAAATAATTGATGTATATATGTATTAAGCCAAAACAAAATAATTATATCTGTTGTAGATGGTGAAGTTCATTCACATATTTATAACTCTATATTTGAACTTAATCTGTGTGTGTGAGTGTGTATGTGTGTGATAGTTGATTCTTATTCGATGACGACGCCGACAGAGGAAGACGATGGTTGTTGCGAGATGGGGGATCGGAAGACGATGGTGGTGCATTGATAACATTTTTTAATTTTCAGACGATGGTAATTCCGTCTGAAAATAATAGAGCACTTTTCTCAAGTCGGCAAAATCCAACTATCCTGATTTGAAAGGATATTAGTGGTGAATATGTTTAACAAATTACCCCTTAATATTATTTCTTAAGGCACATTGTTATTAATAGGAGTGCAAGTGTTCACAGGTAATTAAAAATGGTCGACGACGAACTTAAAAAAATGTCCAAACATCGAACTAACTGATTTATGAATTATGATCGGCGCATCACTTATCTTTGGGCTTTGTTTTATAAACCTTCGTTTCCATTTATTCAAGCCCATATTTTTATGACAATCATATGGACCTTGAATGTTTTGTTAGTTCAATAACTTTTTGGGTCTACCCACAGTTAAAATAAAATAAAATATGCCTACTTGTTTTAATCTAAAAAACATTCTAATTTTAGAATTTATAATCTAAAGATGCAATGTTAGCAAGTGATTAGGGGATTGTTCGTGTGATTAATAGTTGATTATCTTGTTTAAAACATGATTAAATAATAGTCTATGGAGTGAGTAGCTTACCTTTCTTGAATTTGCCATGCCTAACATGTCTTTATTCTTACACTAGCCATCTGTAATTAATAAATTTATTTAAAAAAAAAAAAAACAATATAATTAATAATTGTTAGTTTTCTAATTTTTAATTTTTGTTAATGTTGTCCAATTGGGCCGTTACGTTGCCACATGTAACACGAATTCGACCTAATCGATGTGTTGCAAATGTGATCTAATTGCTTAATTCAAGAATTCAATTTTCAATTGATTAAGTTCTATAACTTAAATCATGCGAGTAAATTCGGATATGATCACTAGCTAATTTATTAATATCATATATTATTTATTTATTTATTTTTGTTGTTAATTTAATAAATGGAATATAATTTCACGAAATTGATCAAAAATTAAGTCACGATATTAATTAGTATAATACAAGTTTTCAATCATGGTAACAGTTTTTAGATCAAGTTACGAACCTCAATTGATCGCCACGTGTCATCACAAGGGGCTGATAGTATGGAAATTCCATGCGACTGCAAATCACTCTATCTTTCCCACCACTTCATTGACTCCATTGAGCAAATTGTGTGTTTGATTTTCTTCAATTTTATTTATTTATTAATAAAATACTTTCTTCTTAGAAATTTGTTTTGATCCTCCTCCATTATTCTCTCTCTGTACATGATTTATTTCTCCCTTTTTTTTTTTATATTTGCAATTGTTTCTCTCTCTAGAAATTCTCTCTATCTGGAAGAAGGGTGTGGGCCCCATAACTGGTCCTCTGCTTTGCTGGATTGAAGCTTTCCATTGTTGGTTTTTAATGGGGTTTGTCTGATGAGAGAGACCATAGTTCAGTTGCCCCAATCAAAAACTCCCTTATATTATTAATATTAGTTAATACCACACTTTCTCTCACTACTGTTTCTCCCTTTTCTCTCTCTCTCTCTCCTTGATAATTCTTTGTTATCGCCCCTGCGAAGAAAAAAGAGATTGGGGACGACGAAGAGCAAAAATCCACATCGAAAATTGTTTTTTTTTTCTTCATAATTTCCATTTTGATTTGACGGATCCACAGATCTAAAACCTCTTTCGATTTCAGATCTTCGTTGCTCACAAATCAACTCCTAAGGTAACTTCTTCGGCTTATTTCACCCATACGCGTGATTTTTATTTTTGGTCTGATATTCGGAGTGTTGAATTGCTGATGCTGCTGTAGGGTTTTGGGATTTTAAGAAATTGGGGTTTTTTTTGGGTTTTGTTTGCCTTGAATTTTTCGTCTTTGCTTTTGGGAGCTGGACCTTCTAGAAAATTTGAACTGCTGACCAAACATGTGTCCGGAGAAAAAAGTGGATTTCGACTACTCTTTCTTTTCAAATCATCCCTACCCCTTTTTTCGTTGATGTTGAATTTTTTGATTTTTTGGTCAAAGATCTGCTTCACATTTGAAGCACTCGTTCTCTTGTATTATTGCAACATCCCTTGTTCAAACTCTAATTTGGATGGTTTTGTGTTGTGTTGTGTTGACAGATTCCTAGGGCACATATTTTACAAGAATTGGATACACAATCATAAACAGAGTTATATATCGGTTCAAGTTACCATGCGAGCTTGTTAGATGTGGATAAACTGGAGGGTTCTTTGGATGAGATGAGGGATGTTATCCGGGTTAATGAACTTTTTGCGGGCCTGTTTTCGGCCAAGGGCAGATCAGTACATTCACTCTGGTTCGGATGCTAGCGGTCGACAAGATGGTCTTCTCTGGTATAAAGACTTTGGACAACATTTTAATGGGGACTTTTCAATGGCTGTAGTTCAAGCAAATAATTTACTCGAAGATCAGAGCCAACTCGAATCTGGTTGTCTTAGCTCAAATGATTCTGGACCGTATGGTACTTTTGTAGGGGTTTACGATGGTCATGGTGGACCCGAGACCTCTCGGTTTGTCAATGAACACCTCTTCCAACATCTAAAGAGTAAGATCACATGAAGTTTTTAGAATCTTGGATTACTTATAATCACATACTTTACTCTTCCAGAGGGGAAAAATGGATTGGCTGAAATAATTTGCAACGAATCTAACCTATTGTATGTATTTCTCGATTAGAATAATTTTAAATTGCAAAGAAAATTGATGTGTTGCTGTCGAGTTCTAGTTATTGTTTTTATAACGTTCCTTGCAACATATATGTTAGTATATATCATTAACATATAGACAAACTATAGTTGAGATTTGTAAGTTAGTTGTAATTAGGTCTCTTGTGCATATATATGTGTGCCTCACTTGAAGAAGAATAAACACAAAATATTCCTCTATCCTCTATATTGTAACGTGGTATGACTGTATGAGAGCTAAAGGAAACTAGAAAAAAAAAATGATTTAGGGCCTAGATTCTATGCTTCTTAAGTTAGTTATTTTTCATTATCATTAAAGACTTAGGGCGATTATTTATTTCTTGATAAAGGGTTCACGGCGGAGCATCAATCCATGTCACCAGAGGTTATACGGAAGGCATTTCAAGCAACGGAAGACGGGTTTCTCTCGGTTGTAAGTAGACAATGGCCTATGAAACCACAGATTGCAGCAGTTGGTTCTTGCTGCCTTGTAGGAGTCGTATGTGGTGGAACTCTTTACATTGCAAACGCAGGTGATTCGCGTGCTGTTTTGGGAAGGCTTGTGAAGTCTACAGGGGAAGTAATTGCTATGCAGTTATCGGCCGAGCATAATGCGAGTTTTGAATCTGTTAGACAGGAGTTGCAGTCTCTACACCCTGACGACCCACATATTGTAGTTCTGAAGCATAATGTGTGGCGTGTTAAGGGTCTTATACAGGTTTGTTAATTCTTTTCAACTTTTCATCGCTTTCCTTTAGCTGTACTATTGCTTTCATTGCTAACTATAGTTTAAAATAGTGAGATCTCGGTGCTTGGTTAGATTTGGTCGCAAGGTGGCGCAGTTCAACGAACTTAATTGAGTTAATGAAGGTCCTTTCTTTACATTGTTCTTTACTATTTGAATGGTTGATGCCATATTGCAAGAGGTGATTTCAGACACACTGTGTTTCAGCTGATTTCATTTTGCTCGATTTTCTTTCTGAAAGAATTCTGCTACATTGATATTAATGGTGCAATCAGAAAATATCCACACAAGTATTATCTTTTCCATCCTCTTTTTTCGAAAGGTTCCTCTTTTCGTTCTCTTTTAAGCTGGATACGGATCCTTGAATCATCAGTCATCACACAATTACACTACTTGTACTCATTAACTCTATTCTATATGACATTCCGAAATTAAGAAATCGCAATCCTACTTTCATGCAATGTGAACTTTTCTTTCCTTAGTTTAACTTAAAGCGGAAGACTTAAGGATGACTTATGCCCCTTCTAGTACATGTGATGCCGAAAAGGTAAAAAGAATAACAAAAATACCCCCATGAGTGTATTCTTGTGTTTATCTTAATAGCTTTTAAGTTCAACTGTTAATATTACTTTTAAGATCCATCAGTGTTACAGTTGATAACGAGTATATATTATTGTACAGATCTCAAGATCCATCGGGGATGTGTATCTCAAAAAACCTGAATTCAATAGAGAACCATTATACCAAAAATTCCGACTCCGCGAACCTTTCAAAAGACCAATTTTGAGTGCAGAACCAGCAATCACAGTGCACCAGTTACTACCCCACGACCAATTCGTTATATTTGCATCAGATGGCCTTTGGGAGCACCTTACCAACCAAGAAGCTGTTGATCTTGTCCAAAATAATCCACACAACGTAAGCCATTTAATAATTCCTAAATACATTTCACGTATTTTTCTAATGTCGAGATTTTATATTATTTTAAAACTTGTCACAAGCATTGACTAAAGCAAGGAATGACATATGTTGAAGTATATTCTCCTTTTTTCAGTACAATTGCAAAATGAATGCATGAAGTAGTTAACTTCATGGTACCAAAAACAAGGAGAAGTATTACCAAACGAATCGAATTTCTAGTTACTGTCCTGAATATATATTTAGTTTTCCCTTCAACGATTAATCATTTTGAACTCCGATTTTCTTGATTTGATTCTCTAGTAATTGAAAGAAATGAAGAATGCTCTGGTTATAATTAATTGCAGGGGAGTGCGAGGAGATTGGTAAAAACAGCATTACAAGAGGCAGCAAAGAAGAGAGAGATGAGATACTCGGACTTGAAGAAAATCGACCGTGGGGTCCGCAGACATTTTCACGATGACATCACAGTGGTGGTTGTCTTTCTCGATTCACATCTCGTGAGTAGGGCTAGTTCCGTCAGAAGCCCTAATATTTCCGTTAAAGGAGGTGGAATAACAATCCCTTCGAACTCCCTCGCACCAGAAGCTGCTGCTGCTTGAAAAAAAAAAAACAAAATTTATCGCGTTGAAAATGAATTCTTTTAATGTACAATGTAACTTTTTTTCTCTTTTAACCGAAGAAGAAGACTCTCTAATACTTGGGCATAGTTGTGTTCTCCACAAGAGTCGAAGGTGACGATGATCGTTATAGTTTGTGTTTTCGAGGGGCAGATCTTTTCAACATTTGTTGTTATCATCTTTTTTCTTTTTAATTTTTTTTTGAAAAAAAAATATTTTGTAAATCATGTGACTTGTCCTTGAAGCTAAATAACCTGTTTAATTCTTATTTTAAGTTTCAGCTTATGAAGATCACTGAAGCAGAGCTTTCTTGGATGAATATAAGTAATATGTGTTTCATATCTCTGATTCTTCATCTCCCTTTTCTTTACATATATATCATGTGTGTGTGAGAGAGAGAGAGAGAGTACTGTGTGAGAACAGAAAAAATGATATCTGTGTCGCTGTGTCAGGCATTTTCACGGAACCCCATATAACTCTTTTCTTGTGGTTTTATTTCCATTATATTATGCATCACCTCAAGTAATATATAAATATTATTTAATTAATTAATTAATATGTGGTGATGACAAAAAATAAAAGTTAAAAGACAGAAACACACAAGCAGAGACTACTGGGCTCAGTTATCAATACACACACAATTAATTCAATTTGGTTGAGGCTCAAAATCAGTCTTGTGTAATAATACCCCACGGCCCAATCTTCTATGTTTTTAGTACTGTCATTTCTTGAATTGAACCATCCAACGGCTCTAAACAGTAGTTAATGACACGTGTCTCAACGATTAACCCACCCTTTTGAAGGATGGAGTTTTAATGGTTGTAATTGGTAAAAGCATAGCATTTTGTTGTAGTACTTAAATACTATAGTACATATTACCTCTACAATTTAAACCTTAATTAATTAACTAATTTGAGGAAAAACTAAAAAGCGTTGTTGTTGTTGTTGTTGTTCTTGGACATGTAAATAGATTCGCCTTAACAAATAAATTGCTTATTCCCATGCAAGAAATTTGGTCAACTTTACTGCTTAGACAAAGAAGAGGTCATTTTCGATATTTCCCATTTTGGTTCTATCTATGTTTCCCAGGTTATTAACTTATTTTCTTCTCCAATGTGTGCCAATTATTCATAATTAGTAATATATATTTACTGGTCATAATTCCATATTTGCAAAATAAAAAATATATACTAAAGGGACATAATAACTATTTTCTTATTTATTAATGCAGTACTAATCCCTTGGTATTAAACAGACAAAAAGCAAAAAACATCCATCATTATATTGTCATTATAATTACGAATTTACGAGTAATTAGGAGGCTGTTTAACAGGAAGAAACAAAAGATTTGCTGCATTAACACACTCTATATATACATATAATATATATGTTTCTCTCTCTCTTTCTCACACACACCATTTACACACAGGAATACACACAGAGATGCATGCGGGGACATAATCTATCAGTGAAATCTGAATGGGTATTGACTACTCTTTTTTACACACACACACACACACACACACACACACACTAGTTTAGAAACAAATTTGACTCCTCTTTTCTCTCACTAGTCAGCACCACCATCTGTCTCCTTGTCAATTACTTCTCTCTCTTCTTCTACTTGCCAGCACCTTTTCTCTCTCTCCTCATTTACATTTACAACACACTCCCATCAAAAAATTAATTCATTTAATTAAAAATTCACATACATTAAAAAAAATAAAAAAAATTCCACAGGTTGTATCCCACAACACACACACACACACACACTAGTGGGGTAATAATAGGAACCGTACTATGAGAAACTAGTGTGTGTAATGTGTGATGTGTAATAACCAAAGCACAAGAAATGGCATCATCTTTTACCTCGAGCCCCTACCTCACCACCCCTACCACCCCCCCTCCACCTTCACCCTCTTCCCTTCTACAGAAAAAAGTAGCCAGTAATTTTTACTCAATTTAAATTTTTTATTTATTTATCTCTCTGGCCAAAGGAGTAAAAGAAAGAGCTAAGAACAACTCAAAATCACCATTCTTTTTCTTCTTCATTATGTTGCAAAAGAAGAAAAGGGTATAAACGTAACAAGGTATATCCTTTTCTCCTTTCCTTCTTCTCTGTGTCTGGAAAAAAACTACAGCATAAAGACTCCACCTTTAACTCTCTTTCTGCTTATTTTTTTGTGGGTTTTTTTTGAAGTTTGAACTGAAATGAAATGGGTTAAAGGGTTTGAATTTTTTAATGATTTTTTATTTTTTTTCAGTTTTTCCTGGAAATTAAAACAAAACCTTCTTTCTATCTGCCCAGGTAAGAAATGTGCTGGTCTATAAGCTAAACAATCACCTGTAATAACATAAAGGTTGCACATTTCTTCACTAAATCTCCTAAAAATCTCAGTAAAAAAAAGGTGAATCCAAAAAAAATTGTTTTTTGGCACAGCCCCACCACTTTTCCAGGACCACATTTCTCAAAGACACCACCTTTTCTTTAGAGAGAGAGAGAGAGAACAACATGGGTTGTGTTGCTTCAAGATTAGAAGAAGAGGAAGAAGTAGTTTCCATATGCAGAGAAAGAAAGCGCCAGCTAAAACTAGCCGTTGAAAGAAGATACGCCCTCGCAGATGCTCACTACAGATACTGTCAATCACTCTACGGAGTTTCCGCCGCCATCAACCTCTTCGTCGCCCGCCATTCCTCGCCACCTTCGCCGTTCTACATCACATTCCCACCACCTTCTCCGGCGGCGGCGGCGCCGCCGTCTAAAGAAAACGTGGTTTCAAACCCTCTGTTTCTTCAGCAAACCCCAACCGAACCCACCAAGGAATCCATCCCCTGCGGTTCGTGCAGTTCCTCCACGTGTTCAGTCTCTTCGGAGGAGGAAGAAGAGTGTGAAGAAGAGAAGAGAGAGAAGCAAGAAGAACAAGTTTGCGGGTATTTTTACATGAATACCCCTCCTCATGTAATGGCTGCTCCTTCACCGCAGAGGGATTTTGGGTGGGATTTCTTCAACCCTTTTAACAATGTAACCCGGCCCGAAATCCAAAGCGTTTATCACAACAGAATTTCTGAGGAGGAATTGAGGGCTGTGAGAGAACAAGAAGGAATACCAGACCTTGAAGATGAAAGAATGGTGGTGAGAGAGAGAAAGGTTGTTGTGGAGAGAGAAAGGGTTCATGCAGAGAAGGAGACGGTGGAGAATGCTAATGTGGGCCGGGCGGCGGCGGTGGAGAATGCTAACGTGCACCGTGCGATGCAGCCACAGCAGAAAGGGCTTACGGTTATCGACACACCGGTGAGAGGGAGAGAGCTTTTGGAGGCTTTAAAAGACATTGAAGATCACTTCATAAGGGCTTATGATTCCGGCAAAGATGTTTCGAGGATGCTCGAGTGCAATAGGGTGCATTTGCAATCTAATCTTGATGAAATTAAAGGTGAACCCTTTATTTTTTTTCCAAGAATCAAGAATTTAAAAAAGTTATGTTTGCTATTTTATGTGGAATATCTAATTTTGTTGAAAAGGGTTGTGTCTTTTTGTGGAGTATGACACTTTACAAATTGTTTGAATGGTCCCCCTCTCTCGATTTTCTTTCTTTATGATGCTTAGGTTGCGATAATACTTAAAAGAATGCATTTTTCTTTTGCTTTTTTTCCTGGAAAATTCCAAATTAATTTTCGATTGTAATTCAATTCACACAACAAAATACAATGCAGAAAACTCGACAAAATTGATTCAAGCGATCACATGGCGTTCCGCTTCTTCACGTTCGTCGACGTGTAAGAGTTTAGTGGCGTCGAATTCGAAAAGCTCTTCGACATGGACGGAGTTTAGTAATGATTTGTTCGATGATTATGGAGGAATGTCTTCTGGTAGCCATTCTCTTACCTTAGGAAGGCTCTATGCCTGGGAAAAGAAACTCTACGAAGAAGTCAAGGTAATAAATGGCCGGATTTTAAAAAAAAAAAAAATTGTGATCTTATGTACTTTTGTTATATATGCTTCAATGGTGTAATTGTGTGGTGTAGGATGGAGATAGCATACGAAGAATTTACGAAAGGAAATGCAATCAACTTAGAAATCAAGATGCAAGAGGAGACGAAGGGCTTACAGTTGACAAAAGCAGATCATCGGTGAAAGATTTGTACAGCAGAATACTTGTTGCGATTCGTAGTGCTGAAACAATTTCAAACAGAATCGAAAAACTCAGAGACGAAGAACTCGAGCCACAAATAAAGGAATTACTTCAAGGGTAAAAAAAAAAAAAATCTAAAATCAAAGTCACTTCTTAATTGAAAAAAAAAAGAGAGGAATGTATAAAGTTTTTACTGTTTTACTATTTGTTGCAGTATGACAAGAACCTGGAAAGTTATGTTGGAATCACACGAAATCCAGAACAAGATTATATTTGAAGTGAAAACATTTACCTGTCCTTCGTACGGAAAATTCTGCAACGAATCACATCGGCTTGCTACTCTTCAGCTGGAAATCGAGCTTTTGAATTGGCGTTCGTGTTTCACGGAGTATGTGTCTGCACAGAAGGGCTACATCGAAGCCATATATGGATGGCTATCGAAATTTATTGCACCCGAAACTGAATTTCACTCCAGGAAAAGAAATACTTCCTCTGCTCCTCTACAATTTCGATCCAACGGTCCTCCACTTCTCATAGCATGTCACGATTGGTTGGATTCGATGAACAAGTTGCCTGATAAGGCTGTTTCTTTCGCGATAAAAAGCTGTGCAAAGGATGTTAGAGCTTTGTGGGTCCAGCAAGGACACGAGCAACAACAAAAGAGGAAAGTTGATGGATTGTCCAAAGAATTGGATAAAAAGATTTCGGCTTTCCAAAAAACAGAGAACAGGATTGAGTTTAGTAAAAACACGGAAATTGAAATGGAGGGTCGTTCGGAATCTTTGGTGGAGAGCAGTAAGGATATTTTGGATAGTTTTCGTAGAAGGGTTGATCTGGAGAAGGAGAAACATCTCAACTTCATGCAAGAAACAGAGAAGATAACATTAAACGGTTTTCAGACAGGGTTTTGTCGGGTTTTTGAGTCGATGACAGAATTCTCCAGGGCTGTTTTAAGAATGTATAATGACTTGAGCAACATTGAGAATCCCGAGAAAGTAGGGAAACCTACCTGTATAGAGGATTCTCAAGATGAAACTGGTAGCAGATGACACTATTTAAAAAAAAAAAAGATGCTTGTCTAGATTCTTAATGTTGTAACTTAGATTTTCGTCGAAGCAGCTCGCTGAGACATTTGTTTGTTCGATCACTCGATGAATTGCGTGATATTTTATTGCATATTTGTCCATTGTTAGTTTACGTTTGTGATTTTTCACAGAAAAGATAATACAAAAAAGATCCAACATATGTATCAAAGGAACAAATATACTGACATAGGTTTCTGAAAACCATTCCATTTGTACAATGTACACATTCATTACACATTCTAGATAAGGGATTTTTGCTAAACCTTTTTTGGGATGAATAAAAGTTGATCACCTTCTATCTCAAGTACAAGGAGATCAAGAATTGCGAGACGAGTATGAATTCGCTAACAACTGAAGCTGGACTGTGTATTCCCATAAACGGGACTATATCGACCTGCAGCCAATTCTCTACAGCGGACCCCACCACCGCACCGGCTACAAGCCCTCCAATAGTTATAACACTTGCCTTCCCTGCACGAGTGAGAAAAATCAATATTAATTTACAACTTGTTTCACGATTTTATACAAGGAAAAAGCTCGTTTTCGTTACCTAATTTGACGTTTTTCTTGGTCAAAAAGTACAAGGAAGCACCGAAGCTGGTGGCTAAAATAAGACCGGGAACATCAGCACCCGAGTATGGTACCGTGGAAGACTGCGAAGCTCCGTTTACGTATGTTAAGACCATTAGAGCTCCATATACTCCAGCTTGCACGCCTAACTCGCTAGTTGACGGTGCTTCCACTGAAACGGACGAGTTTTTGACCGAAGTCTGAAGCCATTCAGGCATAGGCGGCCCTGTTGTCGGGGCAGGGGCATTTACGGGATTCACATCTGCATAACGGATGTTACTATTTACGACTCTGCCAGCTCTCCGCAGCGATAGGCTCTGCATTAGCAGCATGTCATATGCAGCCTCCACCTGTATGTATGTATATGCTAAGCTTTAAGTAAAACAAATTAAGCATTGTGATTGAATTGCCAGTTATAATGTATCGCCTTAAATTAAAAAAACCACAAAAATCGGAGTTTTTTTCACACACTAAAAAAACACCACAGAAATATGAGCTTTAGCAGAGCCAGTTTAATCACATACATAAAGACAAATAAAT
Source organism: Erythranthe guttata (assembly GCF_000504015.1). Next base: position 1,986,461 of record NW_012193171.1, read on the forward strand.
GAAACCCTTCCTAGAAAAATTAGATTGAAAATAATAATTTTCATAAAATATGAATTAAATAAAAAAGGCGTTGGGAAAAGGGGAAAAATTGAGGACCTCAGAAATTGCACGATCGTCATCTTTACACGACGCGATAATTGAATTCTTCGCTCGGAGAATATCATCGAACGATGCGCCTTCAGATACGCCCAATACCTTGAGAGCATTCTCCACCGTCATCTCGAACGGCGCAGAGTCGTCGGCTCTGGAGCCGGCTTGCAGCGGCGGAGCCAGCGGGCGGCGGGTGAAAAGCGCACCCCATTGAAATCGGCCGCCCGAATTGAATACCTTAATCGCTGGGTCCTGACCGGTCCGGCGTAAATAGGTTGACCGGGTCAGGTCGGAGCCGGCGACGGTGAGATTGGGCCGGACGGAAAAAGCTGTGGCCATATGCTATAGTGTAACGGTAGAGCCGTAGAGGCAATAAAGAAAAATACTTTGGTTTTTTTTTGATAATTACTAAAGAAAAATACTTGAGGTGGGGTTTGTTCTCATTATTATTATTATTTATTATTATTTATTATGCGTGTAGTTGTTGTTGTTCTAGTTTGGAAGGAAAGAAGATGACGTGGCGTTTCCTTTGGATTTGGATGGATGTATGTTTGGTTGCGTACGGGATTATGGAGATTTGGACTGGTGGAAGTGAAATTAATCAAAATTTTCATGGGTAAATTACAAACACCCCATGAGTTATGGTCAGTTTACAAAAAAATTCCTCTTGTTTGGATAATTACATCTACCTCCCTCAACTATGTTTTTTTTCTTACACCTCCACCATTATGGTGTCAAATTCAACATAATCATCTAGATTTCGTGGAATATGCTCTAGTTTGTACCCATCTTGTGTACAAATACAGTTTCTGATGCACCACAATCTGATATATACAAGCCAAAAAACACATATTATGATCATCTTACTTCAAAATGTAGAGTTCGAATGGAATAAAATAGGTACAAAAGTGATAATATTACATATAATCTCGAAGATTCCACTAAATTTGAGGAGTTGAGGGGTGGTTGTGATTATCCAAACAAGAGGGGGCTTTTCGTAATTTGACCATACCTCGGGGGTTGGTTGTAGTTTACCCAATTTTCATTTACCATTCTTAGTCTTTTTCTAACAATTTATTTAATATCATGTCAACATTATTATTGTATTTACTCCAAAAGTCCTTCAGTCATGGTTTAATATTGATAACCTGTTGACCTAACTCTCTATATAGTATATACCATTATTTTTTTTTGAAGATGTTTCATCTAATTAATATATATTTTCAGTACTATGAATAGCTAATTTGACTAGCATAGAATAATTGTTCTAAACTAAGATCAAATTCTTTTGTATGATTATTAATTAAATTGTCAAAAATGTCAATTTTAAAATTTATATTTAGGGACCCTATATATCAAGACCGGTAGGTGTCGCATCTAAATACATCAGTGTTTTGAAATTGAAATCGATAATTTTAATTTATGTAAATATTAATAAAATATGACACTAATATTATTTTTAGGAGTATTTTGATTTTATCTGAACTTTTGTGGCTGTATTTAAGGTCAATTTGTTTCTTGTTTTTTTTCTTTCATAAAAATAAAAAATAAGTGGAATTAAATGAACAAAAAAATTATAGACCTCAATAATGATTGTCAAGTGGTGCACATGAAATTGGCTAAATTTGGACGCAATATTCTATAATTATTATTGTGGTTGGGCCTCACAAAAGAAAGAGTGTCGACTCTGCCAATAGCAAAAACAGAAGAAAACATGTTGGCCTGTTGGATGACCCGGCCCATTTTCCCGAACTGTATTAGCAATTTCAGAACCGCGTTTTGTTGCCGAGCAGAGGATCAAACAGTGTCTCCCGCCGAACAGCAGCAGCAGCAGAAGAAGAAAGTTGTGATTGTCGGTTCGGGCTGGGCCGGGCTTGGCGCTGCTCACCATCTCTGCAAACAGGTATTACTCTTATTTGTTTTGTTTTATTTTATTTTATTTCATTTTCTACTGGAAAAAAATTGCTGATCAAAACCTTGTCTGTATTTTGGGTTTTAGGGATTTGATGTTACGGTTCTGGAAGGAGGTTATGAACTTGGCCCCAAATCCAAATCATTTACACCAGATGACGCCGCTATTCGTGGTAATTAATTAGTTTTACTTTCTCTTAATTTTAGATTACTTGCTTAAGATATTACTATTATTATTATGCTATGTTAATGTTATTGCTGTAGTTCGATTGCTGTTAAATTTGTAATGGTGAAGAACTAGGTTGTTCTGATAAGTTTCTTGTACATTTAATAATGATGTTAGGTTTTTGGTATCCGTATCGAAATATATTTAACTTGGTTGATGAACTTGGTGTCGAACCCTTTACGAGTTGGACAAAATCGGCTCAATATTCAGAGAATGGTCTCGAGGTAAGCTACAATCAGCTCCTTCATTCTTTCGAAATCATAATACATAATACTTATTTACGACACTTCATAATTCTCCGTTGCAATTTAGATACGTCAAATGCTTTTTCAGGTCGAGTATCCAATATTCAAAGACTCACCGTCGCTGCCTACTCCATTCGGGACATTATTCAACACACAGGCATGCCTCTCATGAACTTTAGCTTTTCAACACTAAGTTGAAAGCCCCGTTTTCTTTTTATTTTATAAAAAAACTTATTAAATTACCTTAAAAAATCGTAGTTTGTTCGACTACCCATCATAGATCTGTTGACATCACTTCCACTAATGGCTGCAGGTATTCTCATCCAGTGTCTTATATATTAAATGAGATACGTAATTTTTTTTTAATTTTTTTTTAATCGATCCTTCGGCCTTTAACTACTTCTGTTTGCAGTGATCGATTTTGACAACACCGACTCTTCATGGAGAAAATACGATCCGAGTAAGAAAAAGGATAATTACTTATTATTGTGAACTTTCTGCGTATATTTGTATAAACTCCAAGTGGATAATTATTTTGGGTAATTTTTCAAGTATTTGAAATGTTTAGTCACCGCAAGGGAGCTTTTTAAACAATTTGGATGCTCTGAGAGAATCTTTCGTGATGTTTTCGATCCATTAATTCAAGTGGGATTGTTTGCTCCATCTGAGCAATGTAGTGCAGCTGCAACTCTATCGATGCTATATTATTTCGTTTTAGCAAACCAGGTTTTGTAAATCATTAATTGCTTTTTCTTTTTTATTTCTTTAATGGATTTAATTTATTTTGTATGGATTGGTGCAGAGAAATTTCGATTCGGTGTGGTGTTGTGGAACAACAAGGGAGAAAATATTCTTGCCATGGAAAGATTTATTGAAAAGCCAAGGTTGCAGATTTCTCGAGGGAAGGAGAGTTACAGATATAGTGCTTAATGAAGAAACGGGATGCGTTTCTCAAGTTATATGTGATAAAGAGAGTTTTAAGGCCGATGCTTCGATATTCGCTGTTGGAATTTCCACTCTGCAAGAAATTGTCCAAAGAAGGTATATATACTCTACTAAAATATTTTCGAGTAGCATCGAGTTTTTTTTCTTCCATTTATCGTTTGGATGTAATTGGCAGTTATGTTATGTAGTGCAGCATTATGTGCAAGAGAAGAGTTTCTGAAAGTAATGAAACTGAGCAGCACAGATTTGCTTACGGTTAAGCTTTGGCTTGATAGAAAGGTATCTTGGATTAATTGTTTTTGTTTTTTATTATTTATTTATTTATTATTATACTCCAAGAATATCTTTGAGCATAAGAAAAATTCTTTTACTCTTTTTATATTTATTTATTATTTTTTATTATCAAACAGGTTAGCATACCGTATGCAAGCAACGTGTCTTCTGGATTCGACAATGCTTGCGCATGGACTTTTTTCGACTTGAGTACGATATATGATGAGTATAAAGACAGTACATCGACAATCATCCAGGCTGATTTTGTAATAATAACTTGTTAAATGTTAATAAATATCTCTCTCTCTCTCTCTCTCTATAACATTCTCTCTCTCTGTAACATTTTTCATCTGATGATTAAGTGCAGTATCATGCGAATGACTTGTTGCCTCTAAAGGACGAGAAAATAGTCGAAAAAGTGATGTCATGGCTTTCAACGTGTATCAAGGACTTTGAAAATGCAACTGTTATTGATCAAGAAATCGGCAGATATCCGAAATTCCACACGCATTTCTTTCCAGGTGAAACGAACGCTCATCTTTTATTAATTACAAAGCTTCCCCATAATATTCTTTACGATTAATCCAACAAATTATAATTTTGTTAAAAGGCTCGTATAAGTACATGATGAGAGGATCAACATCTTTCCCTAATGTTTACATGGCTGGAGATTGGATAGTAAACCGACACAGCTCATGGTCACAGGTAAACATTTTTGTAAAAAAAAAAAAGAAAAACTATTTTATATATTTAATTCGAATTTAGAAGTTTCGTATTTATTTTTTGGTGTAGGAGAAATCTTACGTGAGCGGGCTTGAGGCTGCCAATAGAGTGGTGGACTATTTAGAGGAAGGAGTTTTCGCTAAAATAGTGCCGGTTCAAGACGATGAACCGCATATTCAGTCACTCAGAAACTTGAATCGAAATCTCGATGATGTAAGAGCACAGCTTCCATGGTTTAACTATTTTATTCAGTAATCCTATGTCTGTATATATTTGTTGCTGTCTGTGTGTATTTTTTGAAATTTGTACATTTGTCCAACAATATTAATTATTATATGTATATAATAATACAATTAGATGGTGGTGTATAATTTTTTATTTTTTTTGGCAATGAAGGAACTCGCAGGTGCATTGGGTAAATCTACATTCTCGTATAATATGTTGCAAGCTAAATCTAGCTACCATTTTCAGGTGAAGTGGTTTATTTGTGGTGATATCCAGAAAAATAGGGTCCAAGTAGACCTTTGGAATTAGTGGGTTGGGTCCAATTTCATTAACAACCACCCAATAGTTCGATATTTCATATTTTATTTATAATTAATTATAGCAAAAAATAAATATTTGAAAATGATATGAGAGGTAATAATAGTTCGAGACGGAGTAATAATTAATTATGATTGTTGATATTACTAATTGAAGTAAAATTATAAGTATGATGCTAATCATACAATAATCTCAAAGACCATGTAATTAATTTAAAAAGAAAAAGATAATAAATAAATCCCTCCCCCCAAAAAGAATATTCGATTAGGCTGTTCTGTCAAAGGTCCCACCAAGCCAAACAAAAAGTTACATGTCCTACTTCTCCGACATAAGATCATTTGGACCCATTGCAATCCTTACTGCTCATCACATTTCTCATTTTCGATTAAACTATACAAAGCTTAATTTGACCAAAATTTGATTTCGGAAATAGTTTATTTTATGAAGCTGTATTTAGCCAAGATTTGTTACACCGTTTGATATGCCTAATTGGGCCAACCCAATGGGCCTACAATTTCTTTACCTACTGGGCTACGAGCCCAATATCGAAGACCAATATCACCGAGGCCCAAACACCTTCAAGTAAGGCTTGGGCCCAACAAAGCAAACCCAACCCGATAAACGACATATAAATAGAGGTTTTACTCATTTTATTAAGGTACGTCCTATTAACTGAGCAATACTACAATACGTATTCTCTGGACATTTTCTATGATCAGCACGTCTGACTTGAGCGTCGGAGGGGTTTCCGCCGGATCAACCCCCGGCTTAGTTCATGTGTTCTATGATCGCAGGTACCTCAGGATCATCAAGTTGTCAAGCTACTGATCCGCTTTGTTCTCCCAGTTCATTTTCTACACCACCCTAGGTGAGCTATATTTTAGCATCATCACCGTTCTATCAAGTGACGTAGTTTAAATAGTGTATGTACGTAGCCAACAAGATCCTCCTGAGGCGTCTGCTCGGAGAGAAAATGACACAGCTAACGACCTCCCACCTCGTTGAGGCTAACACAGTTATAAATCTACTAAAAGCAGAATAAATGAACACAAGAAATTAATGTGGTTCAGACACAAATGTGCCCTACATCCACGTGGACCTGCAAACACGATTTCACTAGTTCAGATTTACAGTGTACATTAATAGGACTTATTAAAAACACTAAAGACTCCCTCTTTATGTAATATGCCGTTCTTGTACACAACTCGAACTCCGTGTTTCTTCCAACAGCAGCTCCACACCGCGTGCCTCGAACTCCCTTCAGAAACGCGGTTGATCTCCCTTGAGATCTATACAGCAGATCTGTATATATTGGCACACACAGCGATGGCACAGTGCAACGATGGCACAGTCCTGCTCCGCAGAACGCCTTGGCAAAACTTCGATGCTATGAAGTGGTTTTTCTCCCAAATAATGCCCGCGGTTCTTGTATGTCTTGGAGGCTTATATAGCCACGAAAATAAGCCCTAAGACCTAACTTGGGCCATAAGAAATCAATTTAACTAGGTAATAGAATCCTAGTTGATTTCTACTTCTATTCTAGATAAGTACAAAAGATACCTAACTAGAATAAAATACATGGAAATAAATCTAAGTCCTAATAGAAGTATATAAGAATAGGACTCTAATAAATTCCAAAATAAATATGGAAAACAAATCTTTGCCAATCTTTTAATTCCAAAACTTGGCGGATTTCCTCGATCTTCAATAACCGGAAATATGGCGCCAACAATCTCCCCCTTTGGCATAGATTGGTCAGAATCCATATTTAACAAGAACTCCCCCTGCATATGAGATTTTCTCTCTTTGCAGGAATGATTAACTCCCCCTGCATCACATACTGTTAGTACAACAGAAGTTGCAACACATAGATGTTGTAACAGAGAAATTTCCTGCAACACAAAGTTATCCAAAACAAGCCCAAGGCACAAAATAAAGATAACCAAGGTGATATCCAAAAGGCAGTAAGGTAATCATAACTATAACAGTCCTAAAAAAGACATAATTTTAAGCACTTCAAAAAGGACAACAAAAAAGTTTTTCAAGAAAACTTCCCTATAATCATAGTCGGAGAGCTGATCATTATCATGAGAATTGCTGGACGCTTTGCCTTGCGGTTGTGGACTGCTGCTTCATCATTGAAGTTTTTGCTGGGGCATGCGGAGTTGCATCTGGAGTTGTTGCTACTCCCCCTTTCTGACCAGACTGTGCCAAAGTCTTAAGAAGCTGGTCCATGGATAGTGATTGGACGGCCAGGAGGATCCAACAGAGTCGCATCACGAGTGGGCAGGCCTTGTTTGATCAGAAGCTGATAGATCAGAGAAGGAAACGGCAGATGCTCACGCTCGGTTTGGGAATTGGCTAACGCACCAATCTGATTGAAAATCAGTTTACCAATATTGATCTTGAGGTCGTGAGTGATGCACCATAAGAACTCAGCTTGGGTGGGATTGAGAATAGCATTGTGAGTAGTGGGAAACCAATTGGAAATGCCTATCTTAAACAGGACCGAATAAAGCTGAGTCAGCTTAGAAACATGAAAAGAGAATTTCGGACCGGGCCATTTCTTTAACACTTTGCCAGTGAGAACAGAGGCCATAGTATCTTTTGAAACAGAGGGTTTGCAAGACACCTCGTTTGGACATTTATAAAACTCATTAATCAAGGCAGGAGTCACAGAATAGAAGGAACCTCTCACATACACTTTCCCATACCCACGAGACCCCTCAACAGAAAAACGATCAGAAAGATTGGCATAAAACTCAACAATGACAGACCTTGCGAAAGGTTGTGCACTCACAATAGTGCCCAACAACCCTTGAGATTTAAGAAGGCGGAAAATCCCAGACAAAGCTAACACAGCCCTAGACAAAACACGCTCAGAAGAGCACGCCCGCTTACTCATACTATCCCAATTTTCTTTAGCAAGAGCGGAAAAAAAAAATGTTTGAGAAACAGTTACCAGCAGAGAGTTGAGAGCCCACAGATGAATCAGAGGATTCAGAACGCAAAGGGTCATCCTCAGGAATAGGCTCAGAAGAAGAGGATTGTTGACCTTTAGACACGGAGGCAGGAGTGGAGACAGATGGGCCTTCGTGTTTTCGATTAGAGCGGTGGAGTTGAAAAGGAAACTCAACATTGCGGGGGGCAACCTCTGGATCTGAGGGCAGATCATCTTGTGGGGTTGCAGAGAGGCTATCACCGTCAAGATCAGCCATGCCGGTGTCGACAGGGTCAGGCACATCACTTGTCTTGAGACTTGGTGAAGGTGAAGCCACCAGAGTAGAGACGGGGTCCAGATCTGTGGTGACGGGAACAGGAGAGACTTCCACAGCAGTAGGGCGAACTTTCTTTGAGGATTTTCTGGACTTCTTCTCAGCAGGCGAGGCAGATGGAGTGTGGCGTCGTTCAGGCATAGAAGCTGAAGTTCTCACTAAGAAATGTTGTGACAGTGAGTGATAGGTCAACGAGGGAAAAGACAGACACTCCAACTTTTTGTGCGAGAGTTAGCAAGAGCTCCATCTTGAGCATAGATGTACTCCCCAATGTTGATAAAAACAGCATGAGTGACGCTTCAGGGAAACTCAGTATACAGTGATCACAGCGGCTTTGGTGTACTTGACACAAAGGACTAAACAGTGATTTGATTCTTACACCGGTAAAAATCTTTATTCAATTCAGGAGCCACATTGAAAAATTTCCCTTTCCAAGTAACCGCGAGTCCCATCAACGGAGAATCAACAGAGAGTTATGACTCTGGTGAAGATTCTGATGACTCAGATCTAGTTGGATGTACGGCAGTAAATGCAGCATAAGTCTGCTCTGAAAGAGATTGGTGGCCACTCGAAGCGTATGACTCATCCTCAAGACCTTAATTGCTCTCAAACTTCCTTTGAGGCCGGTAAAGCTGCACATGGGCACTGAGCGTAGTTTCTTCAATTGCGACATGGTCTTCACCACCAACATCTTCTGCCTTAGACATGGAAGGATCACTTATTGTCCAGCGGATCAGAGACAGCACCTTATTCGGAGCTTTGGGGCTGGTGACTGCACATGTGTGAGTATGGGCTCCGGAATTATGGCCATGAGAGAAATGGGAACTACAGAGACACTGTTGTCGTCACAAACTTTGACGTTTTTCCAGACTTCTTGTCGGACGGTGATGCACAGTTGTTTGTGCTTCCTCGTTTCAGACCCCTCGACCGATTTGTCTCTTTCCATAATAAATCTGTGGAGCACAAAAAAGAGAATAGACGAGTAGCTTTCGAAAAGCATAGAGAGATATTGGAGAGAGAGGTCGAGTATAAGAAATATTGAGAAATCTTAGAAGCCCTAAAGATAGGATGATAACAGATCCCACAAACATCATGATAAAACAGAAGTATATTCCCACACGCTTCTTCAGAGATTCAAACAGATCACGTATCAAGACAGCCATGTGTCAACAGTCAGCCAGAGGCCACAATAAACTCAGAAACCCTAGAAGGGGCAGATATTTAAAGCACAAGGACCGAGAAAAGAGGCAGAAAAAGAGAGGACTCTTCAAATACCAGATATTTTTCAAATCAGAAGAAGATCCCACAAAATCCGTGACCAATAACAAACAAGATATTCTTCACACGAACATCAAAAAATAGAGAAGGCAGATGACATGGCCATAGCCACGTGGCCAGAGACAACTAGTAGCCAAAAAATTCACAGAGCCCATGTATAAAAAATTCAAGAAAGTTTTTAAAACAACAAAAAGAAAAAAATAACATCTTTTAAGGAAAAGAAAATCAAGAAGATCACAAGATTAAAAGTTGAGGGCTTGGTTTTCATGAATTAATTTGATAATCTTAAAGAAAATCACAATAGAAGGCCACCAAGCAAACTCTTGGATGCACGATATACCTATAACCCCATGACCATACTCAAGAAACCATAATTTAGGTAATTTTATTAGGGTTATGAATGCGTATGCGATTAGCACAGCAATTCGATCGTGGACTTCAAGGAGAATTTCCTAATATATGCTTGAATATCATCCCAAATTTTTCTTCTTCCTCTTTTTTTTCTTTTTTTTTTTTTTTTTTTTTTTTTTTTTTGAATTCGGACTATTTTTTCTTCTCTTTTTTTTTTTATTTTTTTTTTAAACGGACTATTTTTCTACTCCTCCCCCTTTTTGTTGATATGATGTTCAAGCAAACATTAGGAGGGCAACCTCCTCAAGAATCCACATAGCTTTTAAATAGAAGTCAGGGATGCATATGCGGTAGCATAATTCTCCCAATAGAGGTATGATCTTTGAGATGAATGAGGTCATAGACATTGATCACTCCCGATAGAGGGGGCAGCACACTTCTATCATGGCTAACTGTGGAAACAAAAATTAATTCACAAAAACTAACACACAACCATTAGTCAAAATGAAAACTCCCATCATTACTGTTCCCAAAAATGATGTCACATGAGCAGGTGACACATATAATGTCCGAGAAAAAAAATCAAGTGCAATCCGGACACAAGTATTAATTGCACTATCATAGAAAATTCAGTTTTGCTCATGGCAAATTCCAAGCGCTTTACGCAAGGAATCAAACCTAAGGAAATCAAGAGGCTTTGTGAAAATATCAGCTAGTTGATTGTCTGTGGACACATAATCTATAGTCACACGTTTCTGCTCAACTAATTGCCTGATGAAATGGTGTCGAAGATCTATGTGTTTGGTTCGAGAATGCTGAACATGATTTTTTGAAATATTTATGGCACTCTCATTATCACAAAAGACATGCAACTCTTTTTCACGAAAGCCATAGTTATTTAACATATGTTGCATCCAAAAGAGTTGAGTGAAACGGCTACCTACAGCTATGTATTCACACGCAGCATTAGATAAGGAAATGGAATTTTGTTTCTTACTGTACCAAGATACCAAACTGTTACCAATGTAGAAACAACCTCCTGTGATGTTTTTTCTGTCATCCACATCTCCTGTCCAGTCAGCATCACTGTTCCCTGCAAGACAATTGTTAGTAACTTTTGAATACCATTTTCTCAATTCGGGTGTTCCACTAAAACATCGGATAATGCGCTTTACAACACTCAAATGACTCTCTTTAGGGCTTGCTTGGTACCTAGCACAAATACCTACACTGAAACAGATATCATATCTATTAGCAGAAAGATAAAACAAACTTCCTATCAAGCTCCTGTATAGTGTGGAATCAACGTCTGTGCCTTCACAATCTCGTCCCAACTTCTCAATTGAGGTCATTCGTGTTGTTAAAGACTTTGCCTTTTTCAACCCAAATTTACTTACCACGTTCTTGGCATATTTGCTCTGTGAGATAAATATCTCATCATCTAGTTGCTTTACCTTGTCATTGCTCAGAACCAGTGCCCACATGTCATTTCGAGAAAACTGCTCAAGTTCCTCAAGCTTGGCTAACACCCAAAATTTATCAAGAATTGCTTCTTTGATGTTTTTTGGTTCAAAAGTGGAAGTGAGATAGACATACCTGACCATTTCCTGGTAGTCAACCTTGGGCTTATTGCAAGTTTTCATACCTTCTTTACCAGTGGTAACATCTTCAGTTGTGACATAAGATGTCGGCACCGATACTTCTGTGATTTTGTCTTCTGGTATTTCTCTTCCAATGCTCTCAGTTTGTTTCCCCATTAGAAATTCGCCACATAAATCTGGTGTATTGGAATTTAGTTGGGGAACACCTTTCACACAACCTGCATTGATATTTCGTGTTAGATCCTGAAAATTCAAATTCCCCAGTCGATGATAACACATATCTGTGATATCAGAGGTGGCGAGGGGAGACTGTTCAACTTGGTCAGTTTGATCAATTTTATAACAATTATCAGAGGATCTATAACCAGATAGAACACACCTGTGGTTTCGATCAAAAACTTCACACTTACGCTTGGTGAACAACACTGAGTCGTATAGATCACATAGCTGACTTACGCTGAGTAGGTTTGATTTCAAACCCTCTACATACAGAACGTTGTCAAGGTTAGGTAACCCTCCAACATCCAAGTTACCTTCTCCTTTCACAAAGACCTTGTTTCCATCACCAAGAGTAACTTGTCCACCAGACACATTATGCATGTTCTTTAAGTAATTAGGAACACCTGTCATATGCTTGGAGCAACCACTATCAAGATACCAAGAGTTCGTAGTACATGCTTTTAAAGAAAGAATAGCAGGAAAGCAGTTTGCATTATACTTATTCATCCATTTATTATCAGAGTATCTTCTTTGGGAATTGTGATCCCATGCAGCGGAATTGGATGATTGATATGCTAAACTCTTATTTATCAATTTCCATCTTTTAAAGCATTTTGGCCTAACATGTCCTACTTTGTGACAGAAATGACAAGTTGGCACAAATTTTTTTGTATAAGACTGTGAGGCAACATGTTGTGGAGTAGGTTTGACAGTATTATTCACAAAATTAATTTTTCGATTTGGATTAGGTTTACCATCGAACTTACTCCCAATATAGCCAAGACCAAGTTTATCAGGATTTGAGGGATGAGCATTTAAAATTTCATCTAACCTGTTTGAAGGAAGAATCGTAGTGCGATTTAACTTACTGACTGATGCCTCTAACGTTGTTGCGACAGGGGAGTTGTCACACTTCAGGTTGAGGCAGGGTTCAGCATTTTTCTTTGGAGCAGGATTTTTCTTGATCTCCCTTGCTTTATTGCAATCGTTGTTTCGCAAATGCCTCAGCAATTCTTTTAGATTGTCAATATCCTTCAAAGCAAAATCCTGTTTTACCTCCAGTACCTCATTTTCCAATTCTAGCTCATCGATTCTGGCCTTCAGATTGACTTTAATTGCTTCATTCTCCTCTTCCAGTTCCTTCACTTTCTCCTTCAAACACCTGTTTTCATCACCAACCTCATGACATTGCTTGAGAAGATCATTAAGTTGCTGTTGAATCTTCTCGATGGAGCATTCTTCACCATCCTCTGAATCTTCTTCTTCTGTGGACATAACAGTTGTGTTAAGATTAGTACGATTCTCGAGTTTACGAGTAGCATACCTGAGGTGTGGTGGCTCAGTGCATGTGTTAACATCCTGTGTCACTTCAGCAACCTTAATGGGTGACGGCTCAGTGCATATGACATCATCATGTGTCACTTCAGTGATCCTGCATGTACCACAGAAGTCAATACTTGTTTCAGCATCACTTGCTTCACTTTCATCATTAGATTCAAAGTTATCGTCACTCCAGGTTGTAGCAAGTGATTTTCCTTGCTTCTTCTGAGTGTTTGCACATTCAGCTTGAATATGACCATAGCCACGACATTCTCTACATCTAATCCCCTTCCTAACTTCTTGCTTGTTTGTAGGACTTCTGGGATGTCCATTCGTTTTCACGAGTTTTCCGAAGTTTTTGGCTATTAGAGACATGGATTTTGTTAGCTTGACTTCGAGTGCTGTCATGGGAACTGAGGGCACGGATGGTGTCGCAACAGACACAGTTTGTAAAGCGATTTTTCTCTCTTTATCCATTCTACTGATGTTCAACTTGTTCTCAAATGTCTGCAAATTTCCGATCAGATCTTCAAGTCGCAATGAGTCCACATCATTTGCTTCCTCAATAGCTGTGACCTTGTATGCAAATCGGTCTGGCATTGATCTCAACACTTTACGAACAAGCTTGACTTCAGGATAGGTTTCACCAAGACCATGAGCTTCATTCGAGATATCGCATAGTTTCGAATTAAAATCGCTTACGGTTTCATTCTCTTCCATTCGAAGATCCTCAAAGCGAGTGGCGAGCATCTGAAGTTTTGATAATCGAACAGAGGTTGTCCCCTCATAAGCTGTTTGTAATTTTTCCCATGCTTCTTTGGCACACTCACATGCTGAGATGATTTTGAATTGATTGATATCAATTCCATTGAATATGGCATTCAATGCTTTGGAATTCATATTTGCGGCAATCTGTTCAGTTTTGCTCCAGTCTTTTTCATGTTTCTCAGTTTGAATTCCTTTTTCATCTGTGGCAACAGGTCGTTTCCAACCAGTCAGAACTGTGCGCCATGCATCTTCATCCATTGACTTGATGAACATCTTCATCTTGGTCTTCCAATAAGAGTAATTGGTTCCAGTAAGCAGTGGTGGGCGAGTCGTGGAACCACCTTCCATATGAGCATTCATAGTTCCTATGGAAGACAAAAGGCAAATAAATCAAATTCCCAAAATCACACACTATGTATATCTAGTGAGAGGCTCTTGATGCCAATTGTAGATTTATATGCCTATAAAAATCAATTAACCTAAGTTGTAACAGTTAAGTTGTGGAAACAGTATTCAGTTACAACTATAATTCTTGTGTTAACACAGTTATAAATCTACTAAAAGCAGAATAAATGAACACAAGAAATTAATGTGGTTCAGACACAAATGTGCCCTACATCCACGTGGACCTGCAAACACGATTTCACTAGTTCAGATTTACAGTGTACATTAATAGGACTTATTAAAAACACTAAAGACTCCCTCTTTATGTAATATGCCGTTCTTGTACACAACTCGAACTCCGTGTTTCTTCCAACAGCAGCTCCACACCGCGTGCCTCGAACTCCCTTCAGAAACGCGGTTGATCTCCCTTGAGATCTATACAGCAGATCTGTATATATTGGCACACACAGCGATGGCACAGTGCAACGATGGCACAGTCCTGCTCCGCAGAACGCCTTGGCAAAACTTCGATGCTATGAAGTGGTTTTTCTCCCAAATAATGCCCGCGGTTCTTGTATGTCTTGGAGGCTTATATAGCCACGAAAATAAGCCCTAAGACCTAACTTGGGCCATAAGAAATCAATTTAACTAGGTAATAGAATCCTAGTTGATTTCTACTTCTATTCTAGATAAGTACAAAAGATACCTAACTAGAATAAAATACATGGAAATAAATCTAAGTCCTAATAGAAGTATATAAGAATAGGACTCTAATAAATTCCAAAATAAATATGGAAAACAAATCTTTGCCAATCTTTTAATTCCAAAACTTGGCGGATTTCCTCGATCTTCAATAACCGAAAATATGGCGCCAACAGTGTAGAATCTCGATAAATTAATAATCTGTTTTAAATAATATATTTTTCCGGTCCCGATTCAAGAACAACATGCTAAAAATACATTTCATACTTGATGATGTTCAAATCATCCAAATTATTGGAGATGATAAATTGTTCAAATTATGTGACGTAACCTTGTAAAATCGAAAATTCCAGTTGGTTTTTTTTACTAGAGTTTTTGGAGAATTGGAATCTGCAACGTACTATAGAATCTCTTTCAATTTGAATTTTTTTATACAGATGACTTTTGTAGATTTCCATTGCATATTTGAGCATTGTAGGCATAATAATTTATTTAATTAGACTTGTTGAGTTTATAAAATTCAATTATTAAACCATTAATTTAACTAGACTTTGATTGAGCCTGTATCTCACCACTTGTTTTATTTAATTAGATTCTTGATCAATCACTCAGTACCATTCTTTTTTTGATAAGCCAATCACTCAGTACCTTTGCATTTGGCAATTAATTTTTTTTTTTTGTACAACTTTTTAAAAGTTCTATATTATGCAATAACAAATTTTTGTAGAGGAAGCAGTAACTTCTGGACCAATAACATCTTAAATAATGCAATAACTATATAATAATTAATAATCTGAATTTTACAAAAAAAATTAAAAAATAATAATAATATTAATGACATCACGAGTCACGACTGGATTGAAATTACAGAGAAATCATTTAAAATATGCGAAAACACAAATAATAGAATTATTTATTTCGACCATCAGATCTCAGTTTCGTGTTTGCTCTGCCCATCATCCGTCTCATCTTTTTCTCCAACTGCCCTCCGCCCTTTCTCGCGCTCTCGGATTGGAAAACAAATCAGCAAAAAAGGTATGCAGCTTTCCAGATCCAATTTCAGAATCTCCAATTTCAATAGTATAAGACTTGTTCGCCATTGATTGTTTTCTCGGCGACTTTTTGATTTATATGCATCGCATCTGCTTGAATTTACTTCGTTTAGGATACTCGCCGAGTTTTCCGTTGGAGTAATTGATGGAGTTGAATGATGAATTACTTCGTAGTTTTGCATATTGTTTCTGATTTTGTGGTGTCTGTATATATATATCTATATATATATATTGTGTGATGTATCGGCAATCGTCTCTGTATTTGTCACTGATTTTATTAGTGGTGATCCAATCTGAAAGGTCAAATGCTTATGGTTGAGAGGTGATTTTAAGAGATGATGAAGTAGGTTGAGGTGTGTTAGCAGGAATTGTTGTTTAGAATCTATAACTTTATGCAACTGAAGTCAGTTGCTTCAATTACCATTTTGTTGAGTCATTTTTAATTCCTTGTTTGATCTCTAGTATTGTGAATCGTGCAGGTTAAATATGGGTAAGGAAAACAACGTTGACATGGAGGAGGGAACTCTGGAGATTGGAATGGGTATGTTGACATGGAGTTTTCTTCACTCAGTTAAATACATAGTTGCTTATATATATACAAACATCTGTAACCATCCATATGTTACTCTAAGATGTTCGTCTATATTTGCCTGTCTGTGGATGATTTAAGTTAAGAATGTGAAATTGAATTGCCTTAATGGTCGAATGTGCAACTAGCTCTCCGAGCATGCAGTAATCTTGCCTAGACTCGTATATTTTCATCATAGCAGAATGAGATACGACTTTATGAACTTCCAGAAGTCTTAGTATGATGTTTACTGATAGCACTTGGAAGCTCTAAAAGAAGATAACAGTTAAAATATAGATTTTTCTTGGCATTTCTTATTTGTTGTTAGCTGTTTTCCGAGTACTAGCAAGTAATTTGCACTTTGATTTTTATTAGATTCTTATGCTCGAGAAATGTCTTAATACCATTAAAGAACATTATCCAGGGAAACTGCATCTTTAATAAATGTCAATAATACTATCTGCCAGTGTCAATGGATGTACTTTTAGGCCAATTTCGGGCACTATGACTGCCTGAGGTTTGATGTAAAGAAATATTGATGATAGGAAATATTTACTCATTTCCGCTTCTTACATATGAATTCTCCATATTTTACACATTTTCATACACTTTTTTATTCTTAAATATTTTACAGAATATAGAACTGTCTCTGGAGTTGCTGGTCCTCTGGTTATTCTTGACAAAGTCAAGGTGAATTTCTGCTGCTCGTTACCATTTCTTCTTTGTGTATCATCATTTACACATACTTCTTTAGGTATGTATGAATGTAGATTTTTGAAGTGTGAACAGAATCATTTAGTTTTCTTTTGAAACTATGCCAGGGACCCAAGTACCAGGAAATTGTCAACATTCGCTTAGGAGACGGAACAACCCGTCGTGGACAAGTTTTGGAGGTTGATGGCGAGAAAGCTGTGGTTCAGGTGAGCGTAATTAAATGCTCATCTTTTACTCTTTCAATGGGGTTCATTATCTTATTCCCAAGTCAATATATTATGAGGTCTGTACAATCATGTGCCAGCGTTGATTCTGGTACTTATGTATCATAAACAACAGTATTATAGTCTCATTAATATCTACAACAAGTACATGCACCCTTTTCTCTCTTGCTTCTTTATAGTTCAATGATGATCTGTTGAATATTATGAGGTCTGTACAATCATGTGCCAGCGTTGATTCTGGTACTTATGTATCATAATAGTCTCATTAATATCTACAACAAGTACATGCACCCTTTTCTCTCTTGCTTCTTTATAGTTTCAATGATGATCTGTTGAGATTTTTGCTTAAGAGATCCCTTTCCTTGAATTGTTGTCAGACAGATTTTTGCATTGCCTATTTTCACAATTTTAATGACTATTTGTTTTACCTTGTTCTATTGATCAGGTTTTTGAAGGGACTTCTGGAATTGACAACAAATATACTACTGTCCAGTTTACAGGGGAGGTACAGTATATCCAACTTACCCCCTCTTGTTTTCCTCTCTGAGAATCACTAATGCATTGTGAACTCAATGTTCCACATTTAACTTTTTTAATACTGTCAACTGTGGGGGTTGAGTCAGGGTGTAGATTGTTCCACTTATGGTTATAGGCTAACAATAGAGTCTATCAGTGATACCGTCACCAGTCTTGGCTAACAATTGACCTGCTCATGCTAATTCTTAGCCAGCTTAGTACTTTAGATTACTGATTCTTTGAAATTGGGATGGCAATGGGCTTAACTTGAGCAGTGCTAAATTGTTGTGGTCTAAAAAAGCACTCTAGAAAGCAGGCACCTATTTATGAATTCCCGAGTACTGATTTGTTTAGGAGTTCCGTTTTTGCTGAATCCTTTTATCCCAATTGTTAGTGCATCGTCATTTAGAAAAAAATGAGATTCACTCCTGGTGCCTTTTCACTTCTTATTTATTTATTTATTTTTTAACTTGCTTACAGGTTTTAAAGACGCCTGTCTCATTGGACATGCTTGGTCGTATTTTTAATGGTTCAGGGAAACCTATTGACAATGGGCCTCCTATTCTTCCTGAGGCTTACTTGGATATATCTGGTTAGTGTCAGTGCAGTTTCAAGTAGCGTATGCGTGTCGGGTGACTGTGTTTGATGTATTCTCTATCTCTTACCTGTTTGCGACAGGGAGTTCAATTAATCCTAGTGAGAGAACCTATCCTGAAGAAATGATACAGACAGGAATTTCCACTATTGATGTCATGAACTCGATTGCCCGAGGACAGAAAATTCCTCTGTTTTCTGCTGCTGGTCTTCCCCACAATGAAATAGCTGCTCAGATATGTCGTCAGGCTGGTTTGGTGAAACGGTTGGAGCAAACTGACAATCTTCTTCAGGTATATGGTCACCAACTAAAACAATTAGATTTCTGACCTTACATTCTTAATTAATAGTTTAATACTCATATCAATGTTTACTTTGTTACTGTGTGCTTTCAGTATGCTGTTTCTTGACAGAATGGAACGTCCATTGCTGTTTGATTTTGGTCTTATCATGTATTGAAGTCCCAGTCTCATTTCATCGCGCTAAAGCAAAGAGGAAATATACTCTTTATTTTTTCAAGAGAACCTCAATTCAGGCTAGGGATATGTATTTAACTTCACAGCCACCTGACATTTTTGGAAAAAAATATGCTTAAGAGTTTAGAATGACTTTCATACTTAGTTCCATGACTTTATTCTACGATTCAAAATATTTTGATATCTTGAGGTGATTGTATCCGTATTACCATGATCCTTATGATCTACCCTATGCCGCAGGATGGTGAAGAGGACAATTTTGCTATCGTCTTTGCAGCTATGGGAGTCAACATGGAGACAGCTCAGTTCTTCAAACGTGATTTTGAGGAAAATGGATCTATGGAGAGAGTGACCCTTTTCCTGAACTTGGTACACATGCTTATCATCTTCTGAGATATGTATATTTTTTTGTTGCATAAAATCTTGGATCACATGTCTTCAGTTGTGTCCTTTTCTGATATCACCTCTCTACAGGCCAATGATCCAACAATTGAACGTATCATTACTCCTCGTATTGCTCTGACTACTGCAGAATATTTAGCATATGAATGCGGGAAGCATGTCCTTGTCATATTGACAGATATGAGTTCTTACGCTGATGCTCTTCGTGAGGTAACATCTTCAAAAGCATCCAGCTTTCTCAGCTATATCGACTGATGATTTTTCCTTATTTAACAGTTTATTATTTGACGTCTACGGTTCCTCTAACATTTACTGGTAGTTATCGAGTGCTATGTATCTATTTTTTCTCAATATAAGTACTTAATGCCTTCTTAGGTGTCTGCTGCTCGGGAGGAAGTGCCTGGAAGACGTGGATATCCTGGTTACATGTACACTGATCTGGCAACCATCTATGAACGAGCTGGACGTATTGAAGGGCGAAAGGGATCTATCACCCAAATTCCTATTTTAACCATGCCTAATGATGGTAAGATATACATTTTAACATCGAACATGGCAATTACTTTTTATTGCCCCCCTCCTTGGTGTTGGTGAATCAATCTTATTCTATTTTTCTCCTTTGAATTGGCCAGATATTACACATCCAACTCCAGATTTGACTGGTTATATTACCGAAGGGCAGATATATGTTGACAGACAACTTCAGAATAGACAGGTGAAAAGAGATTTATGCTATCAAACTACTCTTTTATAGATCTTATACAAATCATTACACCATCTTTGAACTTTGAGGCAACCTCTTAAAATTATTAGACAAGGTAACTGTATGCATCGCATATGTATGATACCTGATAAGGGTGAGACTTTATCATTCAGCATTGTGTACATTTGGTGCATCCTCTTCTTTGATGATATCAACGTGTTTTTCTCTCTTGGGTTGTGTTCTTAAATTTGGCTGATTAAATGTTTCCTGCCTGAACTTACAGATATACCCTCCAATCAATGTGCTGCCATCCTTGTCTCGTCTAATGAAGGTACGTTGAAAAATTGTGCATTTTGTTTTGTATGACACATGCAGGAGTGATAGGATATTCTGAAGCCACGTTAATTACTGTGGATTCAATGTTTTGCAGAGTGCCATTGGTGAGGGCATGACTCGTAGGGATCACTCCGATGTGTCTAACCAGGTATATGATCTAACATAGGACTGACGACATGCTCTAGCAGTTCCATTAATTCATTAAATCTATTTTGCTGATATATGTACATGATTTTAATGTATGCCTAGCTATATGCCAACTATGCCATTGGGAAGGATGTTCAGGCAATGAAAGCTGTGGTTGGAGAAGAAGCTCTTTCCTCAGAAGATCTGGTCTGTTATTTTTGCATAATTTTGCTTTAATATATCATTATATCAAGTGAAATAATCGGGATTACTAATATATATCCGTTGACGTACATTGTACAGCTATATCTAGAGTTCCTGGATAAATTTGAGAGGAAATTCGTTGCACAAGGGGCATATGACACCCGTAACATCTTCCAGTCACTCGATCTAGCATGGACACTGCTCCGAATCTTTCCAAGGGAACTTCTTCATCGTATTCCAGCAAAGACACTCGACCAATTCTACAGCAGGGATGCATCTAATTAATGGGAAAGAGACATGCTCTTGGATCGGGTCTGTGTTTTTGTTTTTTTAATTGCGCTTTGTGATATATTGTTTGATGTGTATTTGGTTGGTTGGTTTATCTCTATCTGGTTATAAATTAATAAGCCTTGAGATATTTGATGAGCCCACGGAAGCCAAGGCTCTTCGGCAGGAAAAAGAAAACATCCTTATTCTTTCAGAAAAAAAAAGGAACCAGATAGATCATGTGATTCGTTTAAATTATTGCCTCGTTCTAGATAAGTTGACCGTTTGGCTTCTTAAATTTGAACATTTTGTGGTTCGACGACATTTTGTAGCCATCGTCATGCATTTCCATTGTTTTCTCATGTTAAGAGGTTAAGCCATTGTTTTGATCGAACTTTATGTTGCTGGACAACTTATTTTTCTGTATTATTATTATTAAATAAATAAATAAGAGTTGTTTCTGGCTGTTATGTGTTTTTGAATCAATACATATATGAACTTGATGTCATATTATATATTTGTAAGAAGATAGTTCCACCAATATTTGTATTTATTGTAGCAGAAAACAATAGTTTGTGAATTAATTTATACACGAATATATAATTGAAGGTGAGTGTGCAACCATAAACCGGTTCTAATAACGATCGATGCCTTAGCTATTACGAGTCATAGTCGAATCGATTCATTTTTGCAGCAATTTCTATTTTCCCCCACATCTCCTTTCGTCGAATCTCCTCTTCACATCTAACAGAGTCATAACGGTCAAGCTCGGATAGGCACTTTGAGTAAAGAAATGGCTCCATTTCTTCCAACATTTCCTTCACATTTTCCGTTAGTTGCCGTACACTTTTGCTCCAATGCCCTTTTATATTCTTTTCCATCCCTCTAACCACAACCGGAAACACTTCGTTTATCCCTTCCATTGCCATCTTCACAAACCGCTCGTTGTTCCAAACATATAGAGCACGCTCCGCTACCTAAATCAAGAAATAATTTTTTTTTTCCTTTTTTTTTTCGGTTTTCGTAATTTTGTAAAAAGGAAGAAGAAAATAAAAAATACCTGCGAATTCCAACTGTTGAGACACTTTGTTATTTGTTTACACAAAGGTAGTGCAATAATCTTGTACTGCTCAATCCCCATATTCTCCACTAATTCTTCAAGCTCCCCTATGAGCAGAATTTCTTTCTGACAGTTGGTCATCGGCCAGTACCTCAATACACCTCTAACCACCACCACCCCAAGCATAGGCTCCTTCTCCACAAACTGGTACACACAGTAAGCCAACTGCTTATGGTACGCCTGCAGACCTTTCGGCCTGTGCAACGGCACCAAAACCCTCATCAAGAAAAACTTATGCTCTTCCTTCAACGGAACACTAAACCCGTTAATTATCGTACCCCAAATCTCGAGCAGATCTCCAATCCCACAATGCTTTTCGTCACCCCCGAAAATATAATGCAAGAAAACATCATTCATTGCCTTCCTCATGAACGATCTCGAAGAATGGAATTTCGAGTATATCTTGTGGTACACATTTTTCAAGCTGTCACGCTCCCTCGGATCTTCGGATTGGAAAAGGGCTAGCAAATTGAGAACGAAAAAATCGTCAATGTACTCACGGAGAGTCTTGGCTTCCAAATGGACAACGAGGCGTAATAAGATTTCGTAGACTAGGTGCAGGTGGGGCCATGCGGCTGCTGATGTGGCGACGAAGTCATCATCGTCCGGTGAGATGCTCACGATGGAGGTGTTGGAGGGAGGGAGGGGGCGGAAGAGATTCGCCATTATCATGGCGAAAAGTGGTGATAATATTTCATCGGGGGCCACCGATTTTTTTAGGGGTTTTATTATCGAGAGAAGTTTAGTGAGCTTTTCGCGCTTGAGGTTTCGTAGCGAAGGAGATTCCGAAGGGTCGGTGAATGTGTAGGTGTAAGAGCAATACGAGACGAGAGAGAGGATCTCTTCATATTCTGATGTCGAGAAGTCAGTGTGGGACTGTCTGCTGGAAGTGTTGTACCTTGAATCATGATCAAGAAGGGATTTGAGAGTAGCTGGTTTTTGCTTTGGAGAAGCTTTAGGGCTGTTCTTGTGAACACCCATTTTCATTCAGGATGAATAAAGGAAGAAGAGAGTGTTTGATCTCTTCTGTGTTCGTTATATTACACTAAATTTCAGTTTTCTTGAAGAAATAAAGACAGAAACACCGATGTTTCATATGTTCGAAAAATTCTTGGAGAATCCGAAGACTTTGTTGTCCTGTTGAGCAATGATTGATAACGTCTTGTAGTTTTGCTTTTGTGCTTATTTGGTTGGTGTCCTAAGCTTATGTCAGCATCAACACTACACAAAGCTATTTTATATATGGCAGGAAATAATAAATTGCTGGATAATGAAATACTTCAATTAGGAAAATACATACATTGTGATATGATAGCTCAAATTTTACATGCCAGGAGATGCAATAGCAAATATTGTCCAATTCGATTTGATTCCCTGTGCTGTAATAGAGTTCATGGCTCGTCCATATGCACTCCGCCTTCTTCGACCCTCCGAAAGAACCCGTAATTTACGATCGGAGCCCTGTATTTTTAACAATTATTTATAAGTCTATAATTGAAAATCTTTGTTCAGAAAATAAGCGAAAAGAATGATGCTACTTACAATATCTATTGATCCGTAAACATTTGATTGGCGTAATCTCGAGGGTTTGAAAATCTGAACCACCCCTTTTTCTCACTGTACTGTAAGCAAGGCCTTAGTACAAGGCCTACTAGGACAGCAACTAGGCTAAGACACATGACTTTGAAGGAAGCCAATGCCAAAACAACACATATCAGCAAAGTCGGAGGAACGCACATTAGAACTGCACCAACTGTACCAATAGGAACTTTATAGGGTCGAGAAACAGCTGGATACTCCACCCTCAGCTTCACAAAAGCCACAAACTCCATAATCATTCCAAAGCAGTACAGAAAATTCTCAGCAGCAACAATTTCTTGAAAACTGAGCCAAGAGAGGAGCACTACACCCGAAGCGGAGAATAAAATCCCCACGAGAGGTGTGCCGTAGCGCGACCGTCTGGCGAAACATTCCGGAAGCATACCACGCTCCGCCATTCCAAGAAGTTGGAAAGAGTCGCTGCTCATTTCGGCCACAAACATCCCCATATTCGATACAGCTGAAGCACCTTGCACCCAAAATCTCAGCCACACCCCTCCGATTATTTTCGCGATTTCCGAAAAGTACCCATCTTCCCACGAATCCCGATTAAGTGGAATAGCACCGGTGCCAATTAAAAGCGGGAAAAAATAAGCTAACACGACGAAAATAAGTGCGTAAAATAAAGCCCTTGGGAGTGTTCTACCAGGGTTTTCTACTTCTCCGGATAGAGTACTAATCGAATCCCAATAGTTCAAATTCCAAAACAGAGTATTCAAGTACAAAGCCCAATCGACGTTATCCAAATCGAACACTAACCATCTAGAAGGCTTCAATTCAGGGACTGCTATAACTCCCATAACCAAGAAAGGGAGCAACGAGAACACCCCTAGCAATACAGCAACCCACCCAACTATGGTTAAGCCCCTGTAGTTAACGTAAGTCAGCAAGAGAGTAATCCCCAAAACCGCTGCCGTACGAGGCAAACCATCTTCAAGAATCGGGAAAGCTGATTTTAGATAATCCAAAAACAAAACAGGATAAAGTGCATTGTCAATAACCCCACTAAGCCATTTCATCCATCCTTGTTGGAAACCCCAATAAGGGCCCAAAGCTGATGAAACCCAAACAACATATCCCGCATTCTCGGGAAACATCGTACTCAATTCGGCTGTTATCAAAGCTTCCGGAACACTCCAGATAAATGGGAAAATCACAAATCCAAGAAGTGCTAGAAGAGGACCAGCTGCTTTAACACTATCCTCTACACCGAATGGACCGCCGGATACCTCGTAAAAGATCAAGAAAACAAGAGGTAGAATCGAAACCTTGGTGTAATGTTCCAATTTGGGGGAGATTCCATCTTCTAGGGCTACGTATTCAGCATCGTTGGCTCCGGGCATCTTGCTTTTTGTTAGCTTAACTGATGAAACTCTTTGTTTCTATTGGGAATCGGGAAAATAGAAAAGGATTCAAATTAGATTCAGGAAATTAATTACACTAATTATTGCATTTATGAGTTTAAATCCAAAATGGGATAAACACATTAAACATGTAAAATCATCACCAAAAAACAATAAATTAATAATAAATAAAACAAACCTAAAAAAGTACTCTTGCTCTAATCACTTTTTCACAGATTCGTTACAAAGAGTATATAAATGCACTGTCTGAAGTAAGAGAGATGATTGTAGATCGTATTAGTAAAACCAGAAAAAAAAAACAGTAAAAATACGAATTTACGATTAGTATAATTTTGAAAACAAAAAGGTAAGAACCATGGAAGTGGAGAGAAGAACTGGCGGCGACGCGGTGGCAGAGAAGAATCATGCGTTGTCATCACCATAAAAAGGCCACCTTTCAGTTTCATGCGAAATACGACGTCGCATCGGCGTACCGTTCTTCAGCGGCGAGTCGGAAAATCGTACCGGCAAATAAAATTGTAGGTCGAAAGCTAAAAGCGCATTCGATAAATGCTTAAAAGTCGGGCCCTTTATTACACTTTCCAGCCCAAAAGGCTAAATTATGGGCTTCAAAATAAAATATGCACGGACTTTTTAGTAATTTTCTTTTGCTCTTTTAGCCTTTTCGATTAGGCCCATCAAATTGTTCTTCGGATCTCAATTAGGCCCATCAATTTTAATTTCAAAGTAAATACATATTACAGGATAATTAATGATGTGAGATGGATGTGTTATTTTATTATTTCGAAGTGATTAAAAGAACTTTATCTTAATGACTAAAAGAGAAAAGTTATACTATGATTTAATTCAGCCAACCCAATTTATTTATTTTATTATCAAAAAAAAAAAAACCAAGTTATTGGTTACGTGTTACTTACATGATCAACGTCAGTTAAATGGCACGTGTACTATATAAGTAACTATATTCCAATTCAAATCTGGTTTCCTATTTTGGATTTTTCTGTCATCAGTAGGGGATTTTTATGCAAAAGTCCCCAACCAAGCATGTTTATTATTCTAGGTATAGGGGACATATCTCTTTCACCAATAAGCCCATCCCTTTAATATTTATTATAACTAAAGGAAACATTCATGTATATCCCAATATTACCCTCAATCATTTATACCCAATTCTTAATTGTAATCCAAATTAATCAATTTTGTCCATAAAAGTTCAATTTTGACCACAAAAATTCAATTTTGACTTTTTTTTGGAGTATAATTTAATATGCTCCAATTTCATCCTTAACTTAATTTAATCTCAATTTGACCCCAAATTTCACAAATTATTAAATTTTGACCCAAAATTTTTTTTTTTTTCAAAAAAATTTTTTTTTTCAAAAACTTTTTTTTGCCGCCGGATTCCGGCGTTGACTTTTTAAACTTTTTTTTTTTTTTTTTTTCCTTCCGGATTTTTTTTCCGGATTCCGGCGTTGACTTTTTTTTTTTTTTTTTTTTTGCTTTTTTCTTTTTTTTTTCTTTTCTTTTCTTCCGGATTTTTTCGCCGGTTTCCGGCGGTCTCTTTCTTTAGTGTTTTTTTAAGTTTTTTTTTTTGTTTGGTTTGTTTTGTTTTTCCACGCCCGCCGCTACACGTTGACCGTAATTGTGCTGTCACTGACAGTAATTTAGCGTAATTATACTGTCAATGATAGTTAATTAACGTAATTGTACTGCCGTTGACATTACATTTATGTAATTGTGCTGCCGTTGACAGTAAATTAATGCAATATTATATTTTTTTATTTATTATTATTTTTTTTATTTTTTTTGATTTGTTGACAAGTCAACGTAATTATATTACTGTCGTTGACAGTAAAATAACTGTAAACACAATAATATTACTGTCAACAACATCAATATTATTATTTTTTTGGGGTGTTTGTTTTGTTTGAGTTATTCACGGAGTAACGTATTAATATTACTGTCTATTATTGTAATATTACTGTAAACACAATAATATTACTGTGGTTGACGGTAATATTACTGTTGTTATAGTAATATTCCTGTCAACCACATCAATATTATTATTTTGTTTGGATTTTTTGTTTGTTCGAGTTATTCACGGAGTAACGTAATAATATTACTGTCTACTATTGTAATATTACTGTTGCTATAGTAATATTACTGTCACTCACAGTAATATTAATTCTTTTGGTTTTTTTTATTTTGTTTACATTTGTTGAACGGACAACATATATAGTAATATTACTTTATTATACAATAATAATGAATTTTGTTGTGTTAATATTAATGTGCTAGAGATTAATATAGCAATATCAATGTGTTAAACTATAGTTTAGTTAATTTTACTGTGTTTAACAGTAATATAGTTAATATTACTGTCATTCACAGCAATATTGTTGTTTAAACGGAAAAAAAAAAAAAAAAAAAAAAAAAAAAAAAAAAATTTTAAAAAGTCAACGCCGGAAACCGGCGTTGACCGCCGGTCACCGCCGGAATCCGGAAAAAAAATCCGGAAGGAAAAAAAAAAAAAAAAATTAAAAAAAATTTAAAAAGTCAACGCCGGAAACCGGCGTTGACCGCCGGTCAACGCCGGAATCCGGAATAGGGAAAAAAATTCGGTCGGTAAAAATAAAACCCAATAAAACATAAAAGTTAACGCCGGAATCCGGCGGGAAAAAAAAGTTTTTTGAAAAAAAAAAAATTTGTGAAAAAAAAAAAGTTTTGGGTCAAAATTGAATAATTTGTGAAAGTTGGGGTCAAATTGAAGTTAAAGTAAGTTAAGGATGAAATTGGAGCATATTAAAGTAAGAGGGGTTATTTTAGTCCTTTACATAAATCTGGACCATGTATGGACTTATTGGTAAAGGAGAATATTGTCTGGATCTCTTTATGAATAAGTTCCCACTGATGGGCTTATTTGTAATATGCCCCATCAGTAGTCCAATTTTCAATTTAATTTAATTTAATTTGTAAGTGTCACAATTTAATTTAATTGTTCAATTTAAAAAACAAAAACAGTATTTTTTTTACGTATTTAAATCCTAGTAGTACTTTTCTCCTGTTTGCCCTGAAGCCCAGATATTGGCAATTAATAGCCTATTTCAGCTACTTCTAACTTCTGATTTCTAAAGACTCCGATGCTGACAAGGCAACTTTTTCGCAACACAGAAGACAAAATGAAAATATGACCTCACGCGCCTGGGATCGAGCCACAACCACGTGTCCACAATTTAGCCTTCTCCAACTGCGCGTGGACCCCACGCACACCCTACCTAAACCATCCAATTCTACTCGCACAAACTCCCCTTCCCAACTGTCTCTCCAAAAACGCACACTCCGAAATTCCATGCTCTGTAGAGATGTATTATAACTTAGACATGAAATACTAATTCCAATTAGGAGTACTAATCATATTCTAATTCTACCATGGTGATGAACCCTATATTTAATCCCCATAACCCCATCCTTAATCCTCATGACAATTTGATTGATCTCGCCTTCGATTCTCCAAATTTACAATTAGTGAATATAATTAGCGGCGGCGCTAATCGCGAAATAGAGATGTTTAATGTGCAGAGTACGAATTACGTAAGCTTGAAAGACCTGATGCCGGCTGCGTCGGCGCGGCCGACGTTGTTGCCGGAGAGCTACAGCTGGAAGGAGATTCCGATCAAGGATCCACTGCTGCAGCACGCAGCGTGGGCGTACCTCAAGCCGGTGGCGCGTAGCGAGGAGACGCGGTGGTGGAAGAAGTTGAAGGAGAACTGCTGCCGGCTGTTCGGATGCCTCGACGACGTCGTTTCGTCGGTGGTGCTCGAAGGTTGGTTTGCCGAAGAAGAGAATGGCGATGGCCGATGAGTGATCGGAAAGTTGACCGAGAAGAAAACAGAGCTGGCCCTTTTTTCGAAGCTTTGTTTTGACTTTTTGAGTGGTACCTGAATTTTTTGTTTTATAATTTCTTTTCTTTTTTGGGTGATTTTATTTTTGCGTCTCTGTATATATTTTTTCATTCATACGTTACATTTTTTTTCTTAAATATTGCAGAATAGGTTCTTGTTTATACAAATATATATGCCTATTTTTTTTTTTTTTAAATCACATTAAATTGAAATGTATAGTTTATTTACAATCAAATTAGTCTTAATGTTCTGTTAAAAAAAATTAGTCCTAATTTACCTTTGTGAGGAAGAGAGAGAAAATAACCATAATTTGGCTGAAATTCCATTTTCCTTTTTCTGTCTCAATGAAAATCCGGAAAAAGAAAAATATAAAAAAAATCGTACGCATTGATTAAGCAAACGAAACGACGTCGTAGAGGCATCGATGCTTCAAAGTTCAAACACAACAAATCAACAATAGTAATGTTGAGCTTGGGGTGCATGATTGAAGAACGGATCCTTACCCCAAGGTGGAGAATCTACTTTTACCTATATATTAAGTAATTAAAAACCACAAATTTATTCACAAATATTTATATAATAATATCAAACTAAAAGAAAATTTAAACAAATACAGCATATATGAAATATTGGACCTCTTTCCTAATGGTAAGGTCATTGTCATATCATTTTTTCCTTGATTTTCTGCAATTACATACCTTCAATAGTCAAATATCATTTGTATAACCAACAGACATTCTTTTTTTTTTTCTTTTTTTTTTTTTTTTATTTATTGGTTAATTCATAGAATCACCAGTAATCTCCACAAGAACAACGACCATCTTTGAAACGGTGATACATTTGCGGATCCCCAATAAAAATCTCTCTACCAGTAACCAACGAGATCTTTTTAGCAGCAGAATGGCAATCTTCGCATATTCTCACGTTTTTTCGAATAATCAAAGGCTCCCCAATCGAAGTCCTGATCAATCCAAAACAAATAGCCAACCTCACACTGTGCCACATCGGAGAATTTGCTCTCGTTTTTAATAAACTCGACACCTTGAATTTCGTGTCACCGCACAAATACAAGTTTTCTCCTATGCTTCTCGAAACAACACCAAGAACATCATACACAAATTTAATCCCATTTTCCGATTTCTCGTAATTTCTGAACTTGTGAGTTTTGCCATGACACTCGATTATGCTGCACTCTTTAATTCTCACCAATCCTCGTTTCTTCATCAACAATCTAACCCGTTCAACATCTTCCCATCTCCCAACTTCAGCATACATGTTCGACAACAAAACATAGCATCCGGCATTATCGTTATTTAAAGAGAATATACCCTCAGCCGCCACCTCAGCCATTTCGATGTTTTTGTGATGCCTACTCGCAGAGAGTAAAGATCCCCATATCCGATGAGTTGGAGCCAAAGGCATTTCCTCTATAAAGGTTTTAGCCTTTTCAAAATCACCAAAACGTCCCAATAAATCGAGCATGCATCCATAATGCTCGATTCCAGGATCGAGTCCATAATAATTCTTCATTAAATCGAAATAATTCCAACCTTGTTCGAAAATGCCAGCAATGCTGCAAGCTGATAAAATAGAAACGAACGTGCTTTCGTTCGGTTCGTAACCCTCGTTTTTCATGTCGGAAAATAGCCCGAAGCAATATTCTCCAAATCCGTGAATAGCGTAAGCCATAATGATCGTGTTCCACGAAATTACATCCTTGCCCTCACACAACATATTATCGAAAATTCGTTGTGCAGAATCAAGATCACCGCATTTCGCGTACATATTAATCATTGCGTTCGATATAAACGTACCTGAAGAAAATCCCGATTTAAATATATGGCAGTGTATCTGTTTCCCTTCTTTCGGTAACGCTATTCCAGCATAAGCGGATAATATGCTCGCAAATGTCATCTCATCAGGTACATAATATGTCTCGTATTGCAATTTCTGAAACGTTTCGATGGCTTCTTTGTCCATTGAATTTTGGACGTAAGCAGCAATCATTGCATTCCACGAGACCAGGTTCCGTTTCTTCATGTGGAAAAAAATACGTTCGCCGAAAGCTAAAGAACCACATTTACCGTACATGTCGATTAGAGCAGTCTCCAACACTAAATGAGACAACAAATATCCCTTTCTTATTGCATACCCATGAAGTGCTTTGCCTTGTAATAAAGCTCCAAGTTTCGAGCACGAGGGTAGCAAGTTAATCAAACGTGACAGCATCCGGTACCAAATTATCAACATCTTGCATTTTCTCGAGACAAGAAAATGATTCGATGGATTTCTCGTTCAGTGCATAAGCACCAATCATTGCATTCCAAACAACAACGTTCTTGTGCGAAATTCCATTACAGAATCTCTCGGCATAATCCACCTCACCGCATTTTCCAAACATGTCAATGATCGAGCTTTGAATCATCGAGTCTAATTCGACCCCGTTTTTCAGCACGTGGGAAAAAATCTCCTTTCCGTGTAACAAACAGCCTTCGAGAGCACAAGCATTAAAAGCACTGATATAACTGAACCTGTCAATTTCCACTCCAAGTGTCTGCATTCTACGAAAACACATTAACGATTCCCAACCATTCCCAGACGAAATATACCCACTGATCATCGAATTCCAAGAAACGATATCCCTTATTAGCATATGCTCGAAAATTTTCTCCGAATCTTCAATACACCCGACTTTAGCATACATAATTATAAGTGCGTTACAGATATAAATATCTAAATTAAGCCCAAGCTTAATAATGATGGAGTGAACATTCCGTCCCGCGTTCAGGCAAAAAAACCCTGCGCAAGCTTTGATGACGAAAGGAAAAGTGAATTTATCGGGTTTGGTACCTTCGAATTGCATCCTGCGGTAAAATTCAATGGCTTTCTCGAACAACCCGGAATCAACTAGACCCCTGATAATCACATTCCAAACGAAAGTGCTTGATTTAATCATTGTCTCGAACATCTGGAGTGCATTATCCAAAGAACCCGAATTTACAAGAGAGAGCAGTTTTCTAGTGGATGAAACTGAACTTTCGTAACTTCTCATCTCTCTTAGATTTACGGATTTTCTTCTTGACCTCGAATTCTGATTTTGGATTCTGGGTTCACTTTTTGGGGATTTTTTTGAAGTTTGGGTTTTTGCTGCGAAAGTCTGATATTGTGAAATAGTGGGTTCTATGTGGAGCTGAAAACTGGGTAATACTTTAGCCATTTTTACTCAATCGATAACCAGGGGAGTTTCGTGTTGAATCTGAGAGAATGGCCGTTAATTCAGTTATTCGCATTCTTTATTTCTTTCCGCCATTTTTATGCTGGTATTTTTCCGTCAAAAATCGAAGCTTCGTATAATAGGAAGGTTTTATAATTTATGGGCCACAGGCCCATTTTGAATAGACCCTAAAAAATTGCTTAATTACATTTAGGCCCATACTTTATTCTTTTTACTTATTTTCACCCAATAAGAAGTGATCAAATGAAAAAAAAAAAAATCATTTCACTGAAAATGGTGTATTTTATTTTCCATTGAAGTTCCAATTGAAGGACACAAAACATTAACATCTTAATAGAAGTAGAATTCATAGCAAATCAAAATACCTTAATTTTTATATATCTAAGGCATTTCTCTGAAATTAATAAATCAAATATCTCTACATATAATTAAAATCCTTATGCTGAAGAATATATATAAATAAATAAATAAATGCACATTGGGTGAAAGTAAAATTGAAATTAGTAGCTACTCTGGAATACTTTGTAGAGCAGGCATCCATGAACCCCTGCTTCTACCTTTCACTTGGTTCGCCGCCCTCAATATCTGCCTTCTTCGCATCAAATTCAGCCGCTGCTCCAACGACACAGGCGGCGGCGACGCCGAATTCCGCCGCCCCAAGCCGCGGCCGTCTCTAATCGCCTCCAGTACTTGCTTCAGATCTTCCTTCTTCACCATAATCTTCATCCGTCCGTCCTCCGCCGCAGCCATTTCTCCGCCGCTGATCTCCGCAATCGCCTCCAGAATATTGCTCGCCGATGCTTTCTGATTCCTTCCAGATCTCGAGAATCTGAATTCTCTTCTCTGCGAAGAAGACTTCTCCTCTGCAATCTTCGACTCCATTTTTATCAATTTTCGCCTCTCTCTCTCTCTCTCTCTCTCCGAATTAAGGTACGTGCAGACTGCAGTACTTTCTGGAATTCTCTAATTTAATTTCTTCTGTACGGTTTCGTGCAATTCATGAATGATACAATCTAATCCAAATGCTGGAAATATATAGTGGCCTAAATGCTGCGAACTAATCATTCTAGTTTCTTAATTGAAAATCAAAGTATTTTAATTATATAATAATTATAATAATACAAGTGTACAACCAGCTGACAATTTCAATTATTAAATAAATTCCATACAAATCCAAAACAATTCTGACTTTATTTAAAATAAATATTTGGATAAAATTTTGGAGGTGACATTTGTCGATTAAACAAGCGTCCCTTACGCGTGTGAATGTATAATGCTACATTACATACATGTCTAACGACTCGAGTTTGATCGATCTTTTTTTATAATTACGAGTTCGATCGATTACTTTGCCAATATAATTTTAGGTTATTACACATAAATAAAATTTATTCGGTGCATGTATGTGGTTACGTGTTTATGAAAGAAAAATAATGTCACGTTAGTTATAGAATAAAATTGCAATGCACTGTTAGGCTTAGTATAAAAATTAGTTATGTTGTGTAAAGTCAGTTCACCGACTGCTCAGGGCTCACATGCAAATCCCAAGTTTGCGTTGGCCATGAAATTAAATAACGCGTAAATATCCTTTTTTTAGGGGGGGTGATTAATAATTATTTTTGAGTCTTTAAAAACATTATTAAACATAGTTGAAATTCCAAAATTAAAAATTAATTTTTTTTTTACAATTAATTAGGCTTTTACAAGTTACGACCACAAAATGTAGGTTTTGATCCATAGTGGAGCTAGAATTTTAAGTTTCGGGGAACCGAATGCATTAAAAATTCTAGCTTGAGGCAGTTAATGCTATTATACACGATATTTTTTATATTTCTATATAAAATAATAGGGACTTGAGAAATATCACGGGGATGAGCCCCCGACCTATGCTGGCTCCGCCACTGACCTGACCATGAGCTTCCCCTTATTAAGTCTCTAATTTTAGCTAATGGAAGTTGATACATTTTAGAAAAGTGACAGAAATATGCATGAAATTATGAGTAACTGGTAATAAGTATTATTATTATTTATATTAATTATTATTAATTAATTAAAAATAAAAAAATAAAAAAGGTGGCAAAAGCGTGGTGGGGTTGGTAGAAGGTGAGGGTATTGGAGGCGTTGATACTTAAAGAGTTGGTTGAACAAAACAATAGAAGGAATGGTTACAGGCTGTTACAGACATTGTTAACACGTCACAACCAGCTCAACACACATTCATTATGTAGAGTATTAGTATCAATCAATTATTTGACAAGCACATAATTCTATTTCATTTCTCACATGGGTACACCGTTTGTTAGTTAGTTTAGATTAATGCATGGCTTTTAAGTTTACTTACTTTCCAATTAGAACCTTCCACTTAATTCATGGCCTACTTTTGTACCTTCATTTATTTCGAAATGTGGAGGGATCTGATTTCCATTATGGTGTGTAGGAGTTTATGATTTTCATTATTTCGAAAAAGGAAAAAATGAATTATCAAGCTCACGAGCACGAGTTGATGTTTTTTGACCTTGAATTCGAGCTTTTGTTGCGCCAGTTCAGCTCATTTACACGAAGAAGCTCTTTCTGCACGTGATAATTTTGCAACTTCGTAATCTCTCTAATGAGAGTACTCGGACAAGAGCCAATATACCTCCCACAAAACTCCCCGTTTCTCATAAACAAAAACGCAGGCACTTTATAAACATCAATTTCCGTCAACATGTTTTTCGTGCACATTTCATCTCCATCGTCAACATTCATCCTTCCGAAAATAACCCTACCTGCCATTTGTCCTGCCAGTTCAATCACACTTGGATAAATTTTGACACAGGGAATACAATTCCTCTTTCCCACATTCACCACAATCAACTTGTTATCAAACTTGTGAGCTTTTATCAGCTTCTCGAAATCTCCCACACGTTTCAACTGCACCACTTGCGAAAAGGGGTCTTCGACATAGTACAGTATTTCGCTCAAAAGCTTCTCTGGACGAAATCCAGCTTCTTCGTGAATTTTCTCTGCTTTCTTATAGTAGATAAAATACGGGATTTTATCGATTTGCTCTCTCTTGCATAGTTGCATGGTTTTGTCTGATTCGTTAGCCATCACATGCAGAAACTTGATATCTTTCGATATCGAACATTGTTCCTCCATGAATTGTTGCATTAGGATTTTGTACTTGTAGTGAGTCGCTGAAAAGTGAGCAACCACTAGCTTTCCGTGCGAAGAAGATTGAAGTTCGCTGTCGTATTCTTCAATGCTGTGAATTTGCTGGACTTTTTCACCCTTATCCATAAATTTGAAACCGGGGTTATCCACTTTTACTTGGATATCCAAAGACGACGTAAGTGTTGTAGCTTTGGTAACAAGTGGATGAGAGAAGGTACGAGAAGACGAAATAGATTTATTTTGGATGAAAATATAAGATGAAGAAGAACAAAGTAATGTTGCAAATGCAGTAGCCATGATAAGTTTATTTAGTGCAGCTGAAATTTTGTATGTTGGAAATTGGGGATGAAGTATCAGAATATATAATGCTTTGTGAGCCAGAAAATAGAGAGGCTTGTGGCATAGCTGTTAAGCTAGGAGCATACTTGATAGTCTTGGTTAAAAATAGAATAGAGTTTTCGGTCGAGCCTAACTCATCCATAAATGAATTCATTTATGAGTGAAATTATACTTGTATTATTATTATAAGTCGTGCTTACTTAAAATAGGTTCGGCAAGTAACTGTACCTATTTTCACACACACAGACACACTACTGTTAATCAGCCTAGGCATTTTAGTATGGGGTAATAAGCTTCTAGCCCAGCCTCGAGATGCCGAACTTCCGATAATGCATAAATCGTCGTACCAGGGTATTAATTAAACGAGAAAAAACCGTGTTGCTTAATGAAATTCAATTCATTAGGTAGCTTTTAATTTATACAACATATGGTAGATGCATGTGGTTAAGATATAATAATCTTGATGGGCTTTTCTCAACGTAGTGGGCCCAAACAAGAATATATGACTATAGTTTGGGCCTAAAATTTGTTTCATATTCTATTGTGTATGTCTTTTTCTTAATATTATAGTTTGTATTTTGGGGCAGCCCTGAAACCCGTCCAGCCCATTTTGTCTTAATCCAATTTAATTAATGTAACTTTGACAACCCAAAATACGCCACACACATATTTGAATAAAATATCAGGAAAGTAATTCAAAAAAAAAAATGCAACCATAATGTATCTAAGAAGGTTAAATAAATAATAAGAAAAGAAAAGATTAAATATATGTGTATATCTCGTGAGCACTCACTCACGAACTCAGTCTTGGAGTCAAGTTCAGATCCCAAAATAAAATAAAATAAAATAATATAAAATAAAAGTGTTGAAAAAAGGATGTTAGAAAAAACAAAAGGCAAGCACATGACAGACAGACAAAGAGAGCAGAATGATGACAGGTGTGATGCCGTTCCCCACGAGGCCACCCTGTCCCCTCTTCTCTTCTTACCTTTTTATTAATATCCAGATCCCATCATCATCTAGATTCATTCTCCCACCTCTTTATTCTTTCATTTTTACATTCAACTTACCTTAATATCTATCTATCTGTATACACTAATTTAAGATTATTTTCTCATCCCAAATATGGTTTGTGACTAATAAATCCATACTGCAAAAAGATTGTAAAGATATAAGCTTTAAAACAAATGGTGCAAACTTTATATATATATATATAGAGAGAGAGAGAGAGAGAGAGAGAGAGAGAGAGAGAGAGATCTGTTCTGCTCAGACAATTTAATTATTCAACCACACCACACCACACCACACCACACAAACTAGTACTAGTACTAGTACAACTGTAACACATGTTTACTGGATTGGATCTCTCTTCACCAAATATTATAATCAAATTTTGCAATAAACAATAGCAATTAAACAGCAGGAACACTAGTAAATTAGTTGCAAAAATTCAAGTGTCTTTTTTTCTATTATTCTATGATTTTTCTTGAATCTGCTAACTGTCATATAGCACTTGTGTGTATTGATTGACTTGAGTAAATAAAATCTACAGACAAACTAAACTGTAGTGTTGCAAGAGGGAAATAAAGAAAGAAAGAAAGATGACATTTTTTATTTATTATAGAATAATATGATTGATACTATAATATGTCATACATACTGATACAGCTAATCACATCATGTGCAATGTCCTTCAATTTGCTTATTACATCTCGAATACACACACACATGTTGCCACCATACCCTCACTCACTCACACCTCATATTATTATTTGCCTTTCTGTATTAAAACCCCACTCAAACAACTACTAGTACTACCTTTGAACAATTATCACATTCCAAGACCTCTCTCAAAACATTTATATCTCTACCACAATCATTCAAAATACAATAAAATTGAGAAATGCTTTCAATTACAATCAAACAATTAGTTACGGCCAGGATTGACAATTCAATTCAATTAAATTAAAACACAGCAGTTCTGATTTTCTAAAAGTACAATGCATAAATGAATCTAAGAACCCCACCAACAAAATAAAAATTAAATTAAAAGCTGTTAAATTAATTAAAACAAAAAAAAAATCCCAATAATAACCAAAGGAAGCTAAAAAGCAGAAGAAATAGTGATGACAGACGGACAGACCACAAAAATCGACCTCCCTCCAATGGTGGGTGGGTGGGGGGTCAATCTCCGTGTACATTACATTCAAAAAAAAAAAAAAAAAAAAAAAACCGAACCGGAAAAAGCAAAACTTACTCGGGCTTTCTGCAGAGAATCATGTGCATCGGAGTGAAAATCCCGGTCTCTCCTCCCCTGGTCAGGTAATCCGCCGTCACGAATAGCATCTCGTGCACGTCCACCACGCCCTTGGGCGCGATTCCCACCCACGCGAGCACCGTTATCATAACGTGGTTCCTCCAGTAGGCGAATCGGCCCATCTTGAGCCGGGTCCACCACGGGTTGGATGGGGGTTTAGCCAAGTCCTTCTCCTGTACAACCTCAAACCCTACCTTTTTAGCCACCTCCGCTATGTCGGTGTAGTGGCGGAGCCCCGGCAGCGCGTCTCCCCTCTCGATCCCCTGGATCACCTCCACGTGTTCCGCGTCTTCCCCGCGGTACAGCTCCGTTGTCACCCACTCGTATGATACGTATAGGGATCCGGGCTTCATAACCCTGTAGATCTCGCTGTACACCTCCTCCAGCTTCGGCGCGTGGCATGTCGCTTCAATTGAGTACGCGCCGTCGAAGCTGTTGTCCTCGAACGGCATTTCTAGGAAGTTTCCGCACACGACCTCGCACTGTTTCTCGAGCCCGGCCTTCTTGTTGTGTAATCGGGCCCGTTTCACCTGGTACTCGTTAATGGTGATCCCGACTACGTTAGCGCCGGAATGGGCGGCGATTGCGCGCATCGGGCCGCCGACTCCGCAGCCGGCGTCGAGAATTCTGGATCCTGGCTTCACGTTGAGTAGATCCACTGCCATCTCCTCGTGGAGGCGCGTGGCGTCACGGTGCGATTTTCCGGGGATGGCGGGGGAGAAATGGAACGATTGGCCCCAGCCCCACTCGTAGATGTCGGTGACGAGATTGTAGAAGGTGTCGACGAAGGCCGGCACTTTCTCCGCCGTCTCGATTTCCTTGGGGCGGCGGAAGAAAGTCCAGTACTGTTCGTACTTGTCCTGGACATTTTCCTTGGCGATTGAGCCGCCGGAGAGGTTGACGGCGCGCTTGCCCTTGCGCTCGGCTGAGCCGAGAATGCAGATGAACCAGTACAAGCCGCCGGCTACGAGAGAGGCGGTACAAAAGAGAGTGAGAGAATCCATTGTTGAACAGAAGAAGAAGAAGACTAGGTAGTGAAAAAAGAGTAGTGGGGGGGAGTGAATGGGGGCGTTTCAGAGATTTATGGTGGTGGGATTTTGATATTCTGTGGGCCTGGCCTTACTACCACCAATCACGTTGCGACACGTCACTTCCGTAGCGCAATTGGAGATCTGTGGGTGATTAATAATATGCTAATCACCATGGGATGGGATCTCTTATTATTATTAACAAAAGTTTTATATTTTATTATTTTTAAGTTTAAATTAAGTACAAAATGAAAAACAACAACTGGAGCTGCAAATCGATATATTATTGCTAAAACAGATCATTCTGAATCGAACTTCTCTCAATTATTTATTTACTTTTTTAATATATTAAATAATACGAGCGAGTTAATAAAAGGTTTGGTTGATAAAATTTGTGTTGTAGTTAAATTTGTTATTGAAATTAAGATATGCAATTAAATGCACAGCATAATTCTAATTAATCAAAAAATAGAAAATAAATTAGTAACCTTTTGTGGCATGCTTAGGGGGTGGCCCTGTTGAGACCTACTGCTAAAATGTTTCGTAGTGGGTAATTAATTGAGATATTTCTGAATTAAATATAAATAGGTTGGTGGGGGGAGGGGGGATCTTTGTTTTAAATGTGTGTCGTTTTGCTTTGTTGAATAAAGAAACGGAACTCAAACGCCGTTTGCACGGGGCTATGGTAATGGTATGGTATGGACCTACAATCACGTTATTCATCCGTATCTATTTTTTTTTTCTTTACATATTTATTTTGGTGTTGTATGGGCCGTAGGATATGATGTTGGCCCAATAAGATTATATTTAATCAACTTTATGTTCCAACCCATTTTAAGTCATACTCAAATATCGGATTCGGATCTGCAAATCAACTTTATGTACTTCCAACCCTCTGAGCCACGAGCCCAAAATTGAAAACTACTACAAGTAAAGCCCAATTACATTCAAATAAGGTTTGAGTCCGACAATTACAATCAAGTAACTTCAGCCCAACCAATTCGGTATAAATAAAGATTACAATTCATTTGTTAAGGTACGTTCAATATTCGAACCATACAACTGTTCGTATTCTCTCTACGACTTTCGCTCCGGCCTAGTTTACGTGTATTTTGTTCGCATGTATCTCAAGGTCATCAAACTCGTGATCAACTTTGATCTTCCAGCTTTTCATACTTCAACTACTTAAGGAGATAGTGATCTATCCCTAGCATCATCAATATTATTATTATTAGAGTAAATTACAAACACTTTTGAGGTGATGTCAAATTACCGAAAAAAAAACCCTTCATGTTTGAGTAATTATAGTTAATCATCAACTTTGAATTTTCTTACATGTAACTAGAAGATTGCACTAAATTTGACACCGCAACGGTGGACGTCTTAAGAAGATTCATAGTTGAAATTGGTTGAAATTACCAAAACATGAGAAATTTTTCTAGT
Organism: Erythranthe guttata; assembly: GCF_000504015.1. Next base: position 2,027,000 of record NW_012193171.1, read on the forward strand.
AATTAGAACTTACCTCAGTGGCGACCCACCCGTAATTTACCCTTAACTTTATTATTACTATTTATGTGATTAAGAAATATAGATGTTGGGGTAAGGTTAGGTGGAATAGGTGGACATGCATGCATACAAGAGTGCTAACTGTATTCAAAGCACGTCCCTTTCCCAATTCCATTCTATTACTTGGGGGAATTTATGATAAGTTGGGAGGATTTTCGTAATTTAACCTAATATCATACAAGCTAACAAATTTGTATGGGTTTTTCACATTTTGCTAGGTGAGAATGCATTTCAAACTAGAGTTATGGCTCATGTCTCATGGTAGTGAGTAGTGACATTAATTGAAAGAATCTACTAATTTTATATAATTTTTTTTTTAAATTTATTTTCTACCCATCTACCAGTCATATATAGATGCAACTCTCCCAGTACTTTCTTCAATCTTCAAATTTTAAACGTGTTAAATACAGACAGACGCATACCAAATTAAATATTGGCCGTCGATCCAGAAAGAGTGGCGACTGACTTGAGACTGAGCGAGTGAGTGAGTGACAAAAAAATTAATAATGGAGAATTGGGGGAGGCTGAGCCACCTGTTCGTCACGGTGTTTCTAGCGAACTTCGCCGAGTTAATGGTGAGCCCGGCCATTCCCGATGTCACATTGGCGGCGGTGTGTCCTGGCAAAGACGAGTGCTCTGCCGCCATTTACCTCACCGGCTTCCAGCAGGCGGTATGTACCGCCTTTCTGTATGTTTTTTATTTAGAGCTTGGATTTATTTTAGGTATTTGTTTTTTACTTCATTTATGATCGATCTGTAATACTTGACCAAATTGTTGATTTCAGAAAGGGCAAAATACGGATAATTATTATTCAGTCCATTTATGGCTGGAAAGTGGTGTACATATGGTAGATACAGTCACACATTAGCTTTTTTAGAGCTTTTTTAAGCTTATTTGCAAACCTTGGAGGGGACCCAATCCCTATGGATTCTCCAGGCCTTGTTTACTAACTAATAAGATCCCTTCTTATGTTTCAAACATATATAGAAAGTGAAGTATTCATCCCTAATTGGAATAACTATGTATGAGTTCAACACTAAAAGGATAGAAGTAATTAATGCTCGATTGATTTAGGAATTTTCTCGTTTTTTTTTTTTTTTAAATGCAGATTGCTGGGGTAGGTTCTGTGATCATGATGCCACTGATTGGAAATCTATCTGACGTTTATGGTCGGAAAGCTTTGTTATCGGTCCCATTGGTTCTTACATTTATTCCTTTAGGTATGCTTATGCAGGGAAGAACTTCTTCCACAGTTATCTAAAACATCGTGTGAAGTCAAAATAGATGTATAAAAATGGTATCGAGAGAGCAGTATTTAACTTCATTCATATCCTGCAGTTGTATTGGCATGGAAGAGGACAACAAACTTCTTCTATGCATATTACATCCTCAAGACATTAACTGCCATGATTACTCAAAGTGGTGTCACATGCCTTGCTCTTGGCTATTTGGTAATTCAAACTTCATTCCCTTTTCATTCTCTACTTCGACATTCACAACCCATCATGTTTAAATTAATTTTCCCATTTCGTTTGCGAGTATGGGTATGACTTGGCAAATTTATGAAATTATTTCTTGGAGAAAAAAGACATCGGTCAAAGAACCTAATAACATACATATTACTCTGCTGGTATAATTTTGACTTGATATGGTAGGACCACTCGTTTAAAGCATTAATCCTCTCTGTCTAGTCACTTCTCCAGTTTTTAATTATTTTACGAAATTGATTACTTGGTATGTTCGTAGGCAGACAATGTAAAGGAGGGCAAACGTGTCTCCGCATTTGGGGTCCTGCAAGGTGTATCAGCTGCTGCATATGTGGGTGGTACATTAGCTGCCCGCCTACTCTCCACCACTCAGATATTTCAGGTATTTAATTTTCAATTAGTTCATCTTCCTGTTTTTGTTTATTATAGAACAGGGTAATTTTCTGTTAGGGTACTATTTACTCTTCAGCTAAAGCAAACTTAATCAGGTTGATGCTTTATAAGCTAGTAAAACAATTCTTTCAGGTAGCAGCAACCATATCTATTCTTGCAGCTATATACATGGGAGTTTTTCTAAAGGAAACAACTCGTGGAACCGACGCTTTGAAGCAGCCTATCTTGGAGGTGACAGAAAGCGATGATGGAAGTTCTAAAGCATTAAAGAAGATAGACATTAAGAAAATTCCATCTCCTCGGGATATATTTCGTTTGCTAAAGAGTAGGTAGGACAATCAAGCTTTTAGGATTGACAAAATTTATTAACATATTTGAGAACTTAACCGATAGTTACTGAACTTAAGTCGGAAACCACATCTAATTATCTTGGTATCGCCTTCTGTAAAAACTTGGTATATATATATGCTGAGTATTTTGGCCTGCATAATGGGTGTCACTTCATCAAACAGCATGTCCATTAAAACAATACGAGAGAGACAAGGCTTTAAATTTTTGTACATCTTAAGATTTTTTTTTCTTTTTCATAAATGTGTTGATATGTTTCATTTTATTCTTGTCGAACGAACTGACAGGAATTCCACTTGTAATCTTCTTGTTGCAGCATTACATTCTCATTAGCAGCATTTGTTGCTTTCTTCAATAGCCTTGCAGAGGCTGGACTTCAAACTTGCTTATTGGTATCTTCCCTTTCTTTGCTTGTGATTTTTAGTGAATAAGTTTGTCATATGCAGCACACAATTGTTCAAAGTGGTGATATATAATCTATCTTCTGCAGTACTTCTTAAAGGCCCGATTCGGCTTCATGAAAGACCAGTTTGCAGATGTTTTGCTCATTGCCTATATTGGAGCAACTATATCCAATGTATCTTCTTCCGCGCTTATTATTTTCCATTTCAATCCTTTATTTCTGGTTTAAGGTTCAACAATTTTGACCTACTAAACTTAACAACCTAACAACTTTGCAGATGCTCTTCATGCCTACTTTAGGTCCTCGTATTGGGGAGGAAACATTGTTGTCTTTAGGATTGTTTGCTGGATTCTTAAATGTATTCCCCTTTGCACCAATTCGAACTTTCTTGTATATATACATATGAATATATAAACTTTCTTATATATACACATATTGAACATTTGTAATCTGGTTTTGTGCAGATGTTTTTCGACAGTATAGCATGGGCTCCGTGGGTACGATATTCCATTAAACTTTTGCTCTCTCACTCTGATATGTCGTTCTCTTGAAGTTCTACTACTATATGGAGTCTTGTTTAGCTTTGTGCTTGAGTATCTTAAATTTGTTGTGCCAACGGCAAGAAGTCTATTCTCTTGTAGTGTTTACATGTTAGATATTATTTTACAGCTCCTGATTCAATCTTTAGGTACCATATGCTTCTGCTTCTATGGGTCTTTTTCTTTTCTTGTCAGCCCCAAATGTGAGTTCAAAACAATCAACGTTCAATATTAACTTTTCTTCTTTTCGGCTACTTCGGTTACAGTTATGATGCTGACATGTCTTTTCTTTTTCCCCTCTCCAGTTAAGAAGCATTATATCAAAGCAAGTTGGGCCCAATGAACAGGTAATTTCCTTATTTCATGTTATGCAGATCAAATGAAGTTGATTCTACAAGTAGACGATAATATTGATTCATAATGAAAACACATTTATTTTGGTCATAGAACATATGTTAACATCAACAACATTAATTATTATTATTATTATTATTATTATTATTATTATTATTATTAGGGACTTGCTCAAGGAAGCATCTTGGGTATAACGGCTTTCGCAAATGTCATATCTCCATTGATGTACAGCCCTCTTTCAGGTATCGTAAAATTTCGTTGTGATGAAAAGTAAAAGTTATGAATTGCATGTTAGAAAGAACTATTACTTAAACCTTTGTGGCTTCTTCTTTCCTCATCAGCTTTGTTTTTGTCTGAGGATGCTCCATTTGATTTCAAAGGTTTTAGTATCCTATGTGTTGGACTTGCTTGGGTAAGTACTTAGTTAGTAGTACCATCTCTTCTTACTTATTTCTTCCTCTATAAAATATGTGTAGATTTATTTATTTTTTCTTTCTATTTTTTGGGTGCAGCTGGCAGGATTCTTTCTGAGTATAATGATTCCCATATTATCAAAAAGGAGGAAAATTACCCACATAAGCGTGGAGGTATAAATAAATCAATTAGTTTTATCTATGCTTAGGTTCTTCCCCAATTATTTTTATTAGGGGCTTAAAAATAAATTAACGGTTTATAATATTCTACACCGGATGAAATAAATTGGGCATATCTTTATCATTCAAACACACGTACACATTAGTATGTGTAGATTAACGGTGAAAAAAATTCACTCAACGCAACTTTCAACAAGTTTAGCATACAAAAACTGATAACCTTGTACTTTTTTGTTTGGTCTATAAAATAAGTCACATTTGTATTCGATATTTCCCAATTCAATTTTTGTATTGAATTATAGTATAACATTATCTAGGCTAATTCTATCTTGATTTTTTTTTAAAATATAATTATTGTAATTGAATTAAGGGGTTATATGACAAACACCCCTCATTCAATTTTGACTTCTTGATAAATCCATCTTTTCAATTGATATTTGTTATAAATCCAAATGTGTGGAATCATCCAAAATGTCCCTAATTAATATTACTAAAATTTACCATATTATATTATTTTAAAAAATTCATTATTTTTTTGGTAGTTATGCAAATCCCCCTATTTTCTCCCTACACAATCCCCCAATTATCTCCCTGTCACACCCTTTCCGTTTTGGTTTTTTATTTTAAATTATTTTTTCCTTATTTATATTTTTCATATTTTTTTATTTTAATTTTAAAAAATGATTTTATTTTTATTTTTCGTTTTTTCATGGTTTTTTTTTCTTAAGTTCGATTTTAAAAAAAAATGTTTTTTTTATTTTCTTTCCATTTTTTTTTACATAAAAACCAGTCTTTATAAACATGAAAACCACTCTGTATAAAACAACTATATGAACATGAAAACCACTCTGTATAATAACTATGTAACATGAAAACCACTCTGCATAACAACTATGTAAACTTGAAAACCACTCTGTATAACAACTATGTCAACATAAAAACCACTTTGTATAAACAATTATATATACACGAAAACCACTCTATATAACAACTACAACATGAAAACCACTATGTATAACAACTACGTAACATGAAAATCACTCCGTATAATTACAAATTCCCATGACCAACAATCATTAAAATAAAATAAAAAAATCTGAATAAAAACACAAACATGTATTATATCTCTGCAATTATATTGGATTTTTTGAAGCTCCCAACGGAGAAAAATGAGAGAAAAAACACGTAGAGAGTGAGAAAATAAGAGGTCATTGTCGGTTGCTAAACAAACAATAACACCCCTAAAAGAGATTAAAGGGTTCTTCTTTATTTGCTTCGTTTTTGTGATTCCCATGTGGGTTGGTGTTAAATCTTGAGTTTGCCGATTAAAATGGAGGTTATTAGATAGGATAGAGATAATATGGTCATTAAATAGCTAACTAATTCCCTAATTATTAGGATCCCTTGATGGAAAAAAATATTATATATCTTTTAATATCAGAATTAAATATACTTTTTTTTTCTTAATTAGGGGTATAATGGTGATAATTAAGTGTTTTTAATTAAACAAAATTATTTTGGATTTATCTTGAAAATGTAAAATAAAATTGGACTTATTGTAATGATACTTGTGTAATGAGGGAGTTTTGTCAAATTATCCCTTGAATTAAACCTGATTGCAGTAGTGTTATTATCCGATTTTTGACCACGTGCCAAGCGCAAGATATTTCGAACGAAAATAGTTAATTACGAACAAGTCCTTTGAGGGGTACAAAAAAGAAATTTGTAGAATTACAAAGGAGTCCCCACTTTACACGTTAGCAGGTCAGTATCAGTCTCGTAAATAATTTTGAGAATGAAAGGGACTGAACTAAATAATATTGAGTGGACCTGCTTTTATCTTTGATTATCTCAATATTCCTTGTATATTCTTAATTTCGATTATAAAATTTAATTTGTAAAATATATATACTCTTATTATAATACATATAATATATATTTCCTTGGGCTTAGACTTCAATTTTGGTGTCTTTAATATTATTCGTTAATACCCTTTTCTTTTCCGTTTGTACTAAAGTCGCATTTGTATTTTGATACAATAATGTTTTGAACTAACATGAAATTTTATGAAAATATGACCTCTTATTTTCGCGCGTACGAGTTGAGTTTGAGTTTACTATCCCCGTTGGTACCGGATTGAAAGGATTAGTGTCCCCTTCAAAACAACATAAGAAGAGCCCTCTGGGAAAAAAAAACAATCTATTTAAGGAGAAACGAGAGATATTTTGTTTCACCACAGAAAATTACGGATTATGTATCATTAACTAAATAATTTAAATATTTAGTGTATTATTTAACATTAGTTTTATGACCAGACTAGCTGACACAAATTATTTCTGACAAATAATATCAAATGTTTTTTTTTTATATAATAACAACATTTTTTATAATCAAGGAATACGTATTTGCATCTACATTTGGATAAATATCATCAGAGTTTCTCTTCGAACCTCAAAAGAACATTTGTTTGTATTAGTATAATCATGGTCCCAAAACCTAACTAAATTAAATAAAAAAAAAAGAAATCTATAAATAAAGGCTGAGAATAATTGAGGTGTCAAGAAACAAACAAATAGTTGAGTGTTTTTCTTTTTATTATTTTACTAATCTATTTCCAATTTTTAATATATATTTTTATTCAAGCGTGCGTATCGGACGTGTCAGCCCATTAATAAAAATGTTAAGACAAAAATAATTCTCAAAGACGATTAATTAGTTTAACACCATCAAATTGTGAAATTAATATAATATTACTATTATATTACATAAATTTGAAATATTCCTTCAGACAAAGAAAACGTCCACGGTTCAACAAAATTGTAGAAAATAAATATTTGGATTTTAAAATAGTAGTTAGAAGAAACATTGGAACAAAGACATTTCAATTATTGACATCTCTTGTCAATGAACCCAATGTTCTACCCACGAATATAATCATTAATTGCTTACGAAATATAAGTGGTTTAACACAAAGTTTGGTTTATATATATGTATTAACTATTGCAACTCCACATTAATTAAATTAATTTATTCTTAAATATAGACCAAGAACATAGTATTATATATTGTTTTTGCTAAGATTCTAATTGTTTCCGTGCACCCAACAACTCTCTTATTTTACTTCACAAATTAATAATAAAAAAATTAGAAAATAAATAATAACAATAATAATAATAATAATAATAATAATAATAAAAATAAATGATGTCACACATTGTCAATCATTATTCATTAAAGATTAATAAAAAGGGTTGGTGCTTCAAGTCTTTAAAACCCAAGAAAAGAAAATTAATATGGATACTAATAAACAAAAAAGAGATAACTAAAAATAATATCATTTTCTTAATTAAAGGCATTATCTAGCCACACTTTATCCAAATTCACAAAATATTTTAATTAAGTAATATTAATTGGTGGAATGGTGAGTAGTTAGGTAATTAGTCACATGTTATTTAGCTTGGTTTAATTACAGGTACATGTTAATTAGTTCAAATGACCAGTGACTACTGTTACTCTCCTCCTCTTTAGACTTTAGAGTAAAAAAACAAAAGTTATTATTTATTTTATTGAAAAAAAGAAAAGAAAAGAAAAAAGAAAAGAAAAAATAACCAGATGAAGAAAGTCCACATTTTTTTGTTGGGCTGACATAGTGGGCTGGTCGTAGTCAAACCAAAAATAAATGACGTACAATAATTAAATAATTACGCGTCAAGAATTTCAGTCCAGTCATACCAAATTTGATAATTTCAAATTGAGCTTCAAATTTAATGCAATTAGGGTTCATTGGCAGAACTCAAGAGTTGATTTAGTCCCACTAATAATATTTTTTGTTTATTTTTTTTCTTTTGCTTCAATTTACAATCAACTTAATTTAACTGTGCTAGTGGTTGCATGAGCATCGAGATAATTATACAATAATAAATAAATATATGTACAGCTGGATATTTATTTGGTGAGACAAAGTAAAACTAATTAGTCTTACGACTAATTAGTAATTACAAACACGTACGTTGTTTTAGTTGGCTAATTCTTTGTCTTACCTAATTTTTGGAGAAATTTATTTAATTTGTTAATATCTGGCAACTGGCCATTTCTTGAAGATGTATTTTGTTTACCATAAACATTTCTTCCTAATTTGTTTTACTTGGAATTTTCACACACCATACAAATTACAATCGGTTATTTAATAAATAATTGTTGGAAAATAAAAAAAATAAAATAATAAAAAAAGAGAAACCCATTGACTGTTGACTAAATCTGTTTGGAGAGCTAAATGGTAAATGACATAATATACCCTCCTTTTGACTGTACTAACCCCACACTGAGTATATCCACATTGATCTGTCTGTTGTGTCTTTATTTCAAAATAAATATTTAAAACGACGACGCACTATTACTATTTTTCAATCATCAGTTGTGGGATGTGTAGTGTAAAGATAGATATATTAATTTAAGTTTTCATTTTTCTTTTAAAAAGTTCTATCGACCTAGAAATAAACATCTTTTTAAGAAAAAAATTGAATTTCAATAAAACAAATTCCATTGCCAGCAATTAGTTGAACTAATTAAAAAATTATGGGTGGATTAAGTCAAAACCAGCTTACACATTACATTCACCAGAATGCGCATGTGTAATTGAAATGCATACAAGAACGTAATTAGTTAAATATTTAGTTGATATGCCACTAATTACACTTGGAATAATTTAGAACTTCTCTTGATCAACGCAACTCCGAACTTTCTTCATCAAATAAACAAAATATTTAAATTTCAAACCCAAATATTGGAATTTGTTTTATTGAAATTCCTAACTCAAACTCAGCAATGAAAGTTGAAATCATCAACTAAATAATTAGTAGGTACGCTACCAAATTGTAATTAATTTTATAACTAGTTACCAAAAAAAAATATATCCCTTAATGCTACAAATTTTAATATATAGTTTTATCAAATTAATTAGGGATCTTACAGAAAATAATTTATATTTCATACAAGATTATATATTTTAACAATTTTATTAACTCACTAATTAATTAGGCGATTGAAAAAAATAGTTTAGTCCAAATTAATCCAATTTATGTAATTACCGAACAAGGAGTAAATCGGTAAAATCAACCCTTGTTGTATGTATATAATATAATATATATATATAGAAATCGAGAACAAGTTGACATTAATAAAAGTAGTAAAATAATAAATAAAAAAAAAAAAAAGGGGAAGGGGAAGGGGGGCCCAGCCCAAATTCGAAGAAGGCCTAAAAAATCAGCTCACCAACCCCAGAAACAGTAATTTTGTTAGAGGACCAAACGGAACATAACGGTCAACTATTGTAGCCAGTCTTCCTTATAGTTATTAGCAAAGACTTGGCATTATTATTATCTTTTATTTATTTTTAATTGATTTAAAATAAAAAGAAAGAAAAGGAAAAAGAAGAGCAGCTTCTCACTTACGCGCGTGGGAAAAGAAAGTGGTGAAAGAATCAGCAGCAGCATTATATATATATATATATATATAGACAATCAGGCTTGCCTTTTTCTAACAAGCTCTTCATTCATACCCACCACTACTACTACTACTACTTCCTTCTTCAATTCTTCTCTAGCTATTTCCCTTTAGAGAGAGAATTTAATTTAATTGGGTGATATATATATCGATCAAGCTAGAGAGAGAAAATGGATAACTGGAGGAATTTGATACACATATTTGTGACAGTATTTCTGTCATACTTTGCTTCTTTGTTGGTTAATCCGACCATAGCTGACGTCACTATGGAGGCTGTCTGCCCCGGCCAAGATGAATGCTCCCTCGCTATTTACCTCACTGGCTTTCAGCAGGCGGTATGTATATTTCTATTTCTATTTCATGTCATTAATTAATTAAACATCACAACCGCCACCGGAAACCACCACCGGAAACGCCAATTTATATATAATATTCTTTGGCGGCGGTGCATGCACTTATTTACAACATATAATTAGCTCTATTTTTCACGTCACGGCGGATTGCCCGAAACACCATTCTCGTTTACTCGATCAAACTTTTCATTATTTCTTATTTAATTCAATACAAATTATTATTATTATTGTTCTTTGAGATGGATATATGACCTAGTTAATTAGTTCCATGGGCTTAGGTAAGAGTATTATTTGATTTTAATTCGAAACTCCTTTTTAATATTTTATTAGATAGAAATCGTCAATTAGCATATTACGAATACATTTGCAATTTTTGTGATTAAATACAATTTCATATATAAAACTCACTAATGAGGTCCAATTTACAAATAATTTTACCTAATCTTCTATAATCTTTTTTCCCTCCAAAGAAAAAAATAAAGGAAAAAAAAAAGAAAAAAGAAAAAGAGAAAAGGTGAATAAATATGGATAATGGGAGAAAGTCATGATAGGTGGGTGCCTTAAATTTTAGACACGTTTGACGTTGTCAACTCCGAACTAAATCAATCAGCCGACTTACGTAAACATGTGAAAATTGCACATATTTGTCTACCTTAATAATCATTATTAATTCAAAAGTTACTACATAAAGTACTTAATAATAGTGGATTATCTATAAGCACAACTTTTTCCTTAATTATTTGTTTTCTTAATTAGTACCTAGTAATTTATTATAAGTGGAGGTGGTTGTTACGTTGTTGTTGAGACGGAATTGATAAAGTGATGTCATGCTGATATGTGCCTTCAACCTACTTTTAGCTAATCGATCACCTTAATAATGAATTAATCACCATTAACATATAATACTTAACATTAATTTAATTCTCCTGGTTAATGATTAGTAGGTGGCATCCAATTATTATTGTTTACTTCTTTTGTTATGCTTACCATGTCTCTATATATCTTAAAAAAAACTAAAAATAATATTAATAATGTTTGAATATTATTAATAATCCCTACCTAATCCACATCATATAAAATATTCACCAACGTGCATCACTTTTCTTTTTACCTATCATATAAGTACCTCAAAAAAGTTCAATTTATTAATTAAAACATATTTTTTTTAAATTGTTTTTAATTTTATTTTAAATATTTAATTTATTAACATTTAAATTAAATAAACGCAGATTGCTGGAATAGGGGCTGTGGTTATGATGCCAGTGATTGGTACTCTTTCTGATGTCTATGGTCGAAAAGTTTTGCTCACAATTCCCTTAACACTTTCCATCTTTCCACTTGGTAATAGTTACTTAATTAATTATGTATTTATTTAATTTTTTAATTAATTAATTAATTAATTTAGTGAGTGTGAATTAATAAAAAATAATAAATGTTTGCTTGAATTTGCAGTAATATTGGCAGTGAAAAGAACGACAGAGTTCTTTTATGCTTACTATGCTTTGAAAACGTTGACTTCCATGGTTACCGAAGGTGGTATCATTTGCCTCTCCCTCAGTTATTTGGTAATAATTTAACTCCCTTAACTTTTTTTTTTTTAGGAAAATTTAACTCCCTTAACTAATTATTATTGTTTTTCTATTTAAAAGTCGCACTTCAGAAACACGTTTTTTAATTTTTTTTCTTTTGTTTTTGGGCAGGCTGACAATGTGTCGGAGGGAAAGCGTGTTTCAGCATTTGGACTCTTGTCTGGTGTTGTAGCTGCAGCAACTGTTTGCGGTACATTCGTTGCTCGATTGCTTCCCACAACTCAGATATTTCAGGTGGCGGCGGTTGTCGCTTTTATTGCAGCAATCTACATGAAAATATTTCTTAAAGAAACAATTCGAAACGCCGCCGTCGAACCTCTCGAAGAGCCAATCTTGAAATCGGTTACCGAAACCAGTACTACTAATCAGGATAAAATAATATTGAAGCCCGCAGATTTATTCAAGAAAATGCCATTACCAAAAGATATAATTAACTTGCTCAAGACTAAGTACGTACTTCATTTTTAATTTTATTTTTCGTTTTTCGAAAATCGAATTACATAAAAAAAATGTCTAACTTCGTTTATCCATCGACATTGCAGCAAGACAGTATCACTAGCATCGTTTGTCGCCTTCTTCAACAGCCTTGCCGAGGCAGGAGTTCAAGCTTTCTTAATGGTATAATTAACTTAAATTACTCTCTTTAATTAATTCATTATATATAATTTGTGCATATAAAATAAATTATCCTAACGTATTTTTTCTTTTCGTTTAACTGCAGTATTACTTGAAGGCACGTTTCCATTTCCAGAAAGATCAATTTGCTGATATATGGCTTATTACCAACATTGCATCCACCCTATCAAGTGTATGCATGCTCGAACACCTTATTAATTATCTTCGTTTAATTCCTCGTAAAATTATGAGTTATAACTAATTAAGTTTACCAAATTACGCGCGTGCAGATGGTCTTAATGCCTATACTAGCTCCACTTCTAGGAGAGGAAACACTTCTTTGCATTGGACTTTTCGCTGGATTCTTGAATGTACGACCACTTAATTACTAAATCATCTTTTCAATAATTAATTCGATTTACGTATATATCATAGTAATTAATGAAACGATTAATTTAATTTATTTCTGAAATTTTGTTTATGCAGATGTTATTAGACAGCATAGCATGGGCACCATGGGTACCTTATGCCTCTGCTACGCTTGGAGTCTTCCTTTTCCTAGCAAGCCCTAGTGTGAGTTATTACATATATATTATATACAAATTAATTACCAATTATCATATATTGTACTATATTAAGAGCTATTTCTGATAATTTTGGAAATTAATTATACAGATAAGATCAATTATTTCAAAGCAAGTTGGACCATGTGAACAAGGGATTGCTCAAGGTTGTCTTATGGGAATAGCTTCGTTTGCGAATATTATATCCCCGTTGATATATAGTCCTCTTTCCGCATTGTTTCTTTCCGACACTGCCCCCTTCAAATTTCCCGGTTTCAGTATACTATGCGTCGGACTTGCATGGGTAAGAAATTCATTATTTTTTGCTTTTTTTTTTTTCAAGAGTCTACAATTTTTTATTTTATTTCTGATTATTTTTTTTTTGCTGATTTTTGTTTTGCAGTTTGCGGCTTTTATTGTTGGTACTATGATAAAGATTCAACCGCTTTGGTCGTCGAGAGACAGAGCGAGTAGTGAGCCATGCTTGTTGGCTTGAGAAATCATATGGAGAAAAAGACAGAGCAAATAAAGAAAAACACCTCGTTTTCACGGCCTAAAGTTTCGTTTTTGCTTTTAAAAAGAAGGAAAAAAAACGAGACTTGTATCATTTTTCGAAGGCTTTTCGAGGGCTTGCTTTGTGGAGTGCAGTGGAATATGCTTGTTATTATTTATTTATATAAAAATGTATATATGGTATGGTATATGTATGTGGCTGTCTACTAACATTTGTATTCGTTTACACTAGAAAAGTATGGTTATATATTTATTTTATTGAAGGTTTGGGAACTTAATTATGTGTGTATTTTGTTAGTGTACTGCAAAACAGAATATTTCCAATGTATTTTTCCATATAACAAAGTTTTGGTTTCTGGCTAAAATATCATGAAAAAATTAAAAATAAATAAATAAATAAAATTAAACAACGCCTCGATAATATCCATCTATTTTGGAATTCGAGCTCGCTCAATTTGAATTGTTAGAAAAATAATCATGTTCACTAGAAGAAATAACTGGTAAATAATGAATATATGTTTGAAAAGCTTTTGGAAATCAATATTCACATCACTTCGGGATTTCCTTTTACAATATTAATAAATATTATTTTATTTACACAAAAGAAAAAAGGTAGAATTCTTTGCCAACATTATTAAAAAATATTTTAGTTTAGTAAAAAGAAAGTAAATTTGAATAAGTTTTAAAAGAAAAGGGGTCTATACGTATTTGTATCTAACATATATCAGGGGAGAATAGTATAATTTCTCCATATTTGGTTAAGGTGAAAATATAATCTGAAAAAAATAATATCAAATGTAAATTGTCAGAATAAAGAGGGTATAATTGTAATTACATAGCTGTGATTTGTCCAATAATGTAGGGGGTACAAAGGAGTGCTGGGAAACAAAAAAGAAATTCTGTTATGAAGAAAGTAGAATCAGTAAAAGTCAGAAATGTATGCCATACATACATGTCCTACACTACTCTCTCAATATCGCTATCAACAACAACTTGTTCTTATATTAAAATTAGGGGGCTAAATAATAAAACATGGACCCCCATGAAACCCCTTCTCCTCCTATTTTGAGCTCAGTAATTTACTAATTAATCCCCCCAATTTATTTTTTTGGTACCACCACACCCACAGTGTATGTATGTAATCAGGGTCAATCATCTTAAACAGTATCATCATATATACTAATTAATTCCTACCAGACTTGGCCTTTTCTTTCCCAAGTCTTTTTCTTTTATTTTTTTTTTAATGATTAGCAGCTAGCCCTCTTGCAGTTAGGTTACGTGATGATATATATAAATTTTGCTGAATTAATCAACATTCAGATGCATAAATAATTACATACACATATATATATACCTCAGTGTGTGTGTGTCTGCCACAACATAAGTTAATTATACAAAAGGCAAAACAGGGGATTGTTTGTGTTTGAGTAATTGTTAGAGAGAGAGAAGAGAGAGAATGGAGAATTGGAAGGATTTGATACACCTTTTTGTGATGGTATTTCTATCCTACTTTGCGTCGGTGTTGGTTAATCCGACGATCGCTGACGTCACTATGGAGGCGGTCTGCCCCGGGCAGGATGAATGCTCCCTCGCCATTTATCTCACTGGCTTCCAACAGGCGGTATGTGTGTGTATGTGTTTGTGTGTATTATTTGAATGTATGTATGTATATACTTGGAATTCGTGATGGAAAAAGCGCACCACCGCCATGTCATCCACCAATATTTTGCCGCTGAATGTGGTGGCGCGTGAATTTAACAACACAAATTAAATCGCATGTATAGTTGCTCCACTTGTCGAATCCTTATCTGTTCAATTTGTTCTGTGGTGGCGCGTGAATTTTGCCGCTGTTTAATTGCTCTAACAAAACTCGTGTTTCAGAATTATTCGTAGCTTCTTCAATGTTAATTTGATTTGATTCTCAAAAAAAAAAAAAAAAAAAAAAAAAAAAAATTGTTGATTTGATTCTACATTATTTCTAACGTCGGCATTGTTTAGTATGCAAAGAGTTGACGGTGAATCCAATTTTGACTTTTCTTGCCAAAACAAAAATACAAGGTTATATATTATTATCATTAATAATAATGGACAATGTATATAGGTAATAAAGAATAATAGGATTATGATTGGTAGGTATATGTTAATTTCGGACACACCTCTGACGTGGTCAGATTGGTAACTACTTAGACGACTTGTGTTAAACATGTCAAATTGCTAATTACTCCACCCTATTAGAGTGGTGATATTATAATCAAAGTTAAATAAAGTCTTCAATTTTGGTTTCAAAGTTGATTAATCTTATATATAAGTGGAGAGTTGTTGAGATTTAATTGATTATTCAGACTTAAAGTTAGGTGATGTAGAATTTTCAGTTTGATTATTTCAATTTGGATATATATAACTATATATCGTTCATCCTACTTTTAGCTATATGAAAATTCCTAATTCCGCCCCGTAAGGTCATAATCACCCAAGTTAACACTTCTAGATCGAGTTTGTCACATATTCTGAATTAAAATTATATACGTCAAAAAAGGGGCAAATCACAATGATTTTCTTTAAAAGATTCTATTCGAATATTAATTGTATAGTCAACCTTCGTTTTTAATTGATAATTTTTTTATTTTTTTAAAATTCAGAAATATGTTTACACCAGGTCTTAATCTTACTGTCATAAGATTATGATTAATCAACCTACTTAATAAACTATTGAAAAATAATAAAAATTATTGATACCTTAACGAAAGATTTCTATACTAATTACTAATACAATCATTCGCGCCATGAATGTAATTAATACCTCTAATGTAAAACTTGATCAAATTAAAAAAAAAAAAAGAAAAAGAAAAAACATAATATATTGATTTTTTTAATGTTACATGTAATTGATGCAGATTGCTGGAATAGGGTCTGTGTTTGTGATGCCATTGATCGGAAATCTTTCGGATTCCTATGGTCGAAAAGTTTTGCTCACAATTCCCTTGATCGTCGCCATATTTCCACCTGGTACGTAATTTTAATTTTTAATTTATTATTATCATTAATAATATAAATTTTAGAATGTTTACGAGATTGTATATATGTGCAGCAATATTGGCAGTGAGGAGGACAACAGAGTTCTTTTACGTATACTACGTAATGAAGATTTTAACTGCTGTGGTTACCGAAGGTGGTGTCATATGCCTCTCCCTTGGTTATTTGGTAACTTCCCTTTATTATTCTTCTTCTAATATTGCATTATTTTTATAATGTAGCATTTCTTACATAATAATAATAATACATTGCCGTATGATAAATATGTTGTTTTTGGCAGGCTGACAATGTATCGGAGGGAAAGCGTGTTTCTGCATTTGGACTCTTGTCCGGTGTGGTAGCTGCAGCAACTGTTTGCGGTACATTAACTGCTCGTTTACTTCCCACTAATCAAATATTTAAGGTCTCACTTTCTTCTTTTTTTTTCCTCTGTAAATTCAAGATTCTTAGACACAAATCGTAAATTGGTTTTTGATGTTAATATGTATATATATATATATATGTGATTCAGGTGGCAGCGGTAATAGCTGCTTTAGCAGCAGTTTACATGAAGATATTTCTCAAGGAAAGAAATCGAAAAGTGGATACTCTGAACGAGCCAATCTTGAAATCAATTGGTGAAGATGAGAATGACGAACATCCATTAAAACCCAAACACCCCGTCAACAAAATCCCATCGGCACATGATATAATTCGCTTGTTCAAGACCAGGTAACTAATTATAACGATATTTTCTATTCAATCTTTTTCCAACTTAATTACGAGCTAACTTAATTAAAATCAAACCCTTTCTTATTTTATATGTGTACAGCCCCACCGTATCACTAGCATCGGTTGTTGCATTCTTCAATAGCATTGCTGAGGCTGGAGTTCAAAGCTTCTTAATGGTAAGTACTAAGTACTCTCCTTTTCTCAATGTGTAATTTTTGTGATTTAAAAAAAAAAAAAACCCCATTAATTACAACGTTGTTTATGTTTAATGCAGTATTACTTGAAGGCGCGGTTCCACTTCCAGAAAGATCAATTTGCTGACATATGGCTTATTACCAATATTGCATTCACCATATCAAGTGTATGCTACCTCCAATGCCTTAAAAATTACCTAGTACTCTTTCTTCGTTTCTCTTCGTTTAATTCTTCGTTTTAAAAAAAATGCAGATGGTCGTAATGCCTTTACTGGCTCCACTTCTAGGAGAGGAATGTCGGCGCAGGATGCTGGCCGTGTCTTATTCTTGAATGTACGCCACTTAATTACTAAATCATCTTTTGAATAATTAATTCGATTTAGGTATATATCATAGTGAATTAATGAAATGATTATTTATTTTTGAATTTTTGTTTATGCAGATGTTATTAGACAGTATAGCATGGGCAGGTTGGGTACCTTATGCCTCTGCTCTGTTCGGGGTCTTCCTTTTCGTAGCAAGTCCTAGTGTGAGTTGTTACATTTATAAATAGATATACAAATTATATATATCATATACTCTTGTAAGAACTATTTCTGACAACAAAAATTTAATTATTTTGGAAAATAATTATACAGATAAGATGCATTATTTCGAAGCAAGTAGGGCCGTCTGAACAGGGGATCGCTCAAGGATGTCTTATGGGAATAGCTTCGTTTGCGAATATTATATCTCCGTTAATATATAGTCCTCTTTCTGCATGGTTTCTTTCCGACACGTCGCCGTTTAATTTCCCGGGTTTCAGTATTTTGTGCGTTGGCCTCGCATGGGTAAGAATTATTATTATTATTATTATTTTCTTTTTTAGATGTATCTAACATTTTGCCTATTACTGATTTTGGAATTTGTTTTATGTTGTGTTGTGAAGTTTGTTGGTTTTATTCTGAGTGTTGTGATAAAGATTCAACCGCTTTGGTCAAGAGAGAGAGCCCGGAATCAGGTATGCGTATTGCCCTAAATCAACGGCCAACGGACTCAACCTGCGATTGTTCTTATGAAGTTTCGGTTTGCTGATAAATACTTTTACATCTTGCATCATTTTTTTGAGAAAAAAGAAAAAGAAAGAAAGAATATAATGTGGTATTTTGTTATTTTGGAAATGTAAATATCACGTGACTTGTGAAAATGTACGTTGTTTTCACAAAAAAATTAATTGGTTTTTGTTTTTATTGTGTACCAAACTTTATGATATATTCATTTTTTAAATGCATCAACTCAATTGAATTTTAACATTTTAAAGACATTGTAGAAACGATAAGAAATCGATTAAATAATAGTTTTTTCTGGTCCCGACTCTGTAAAAACCTACTAAATTATTAGTTCGAAAATTTAATATTTCGCTAAATTAATAGAATTTTGCTAGTCTCGACTGTATTAATTTACAGAGGTTTAACAGCAAGAAGAAGAGAGCAACCTTGTCTTAGGTACATGATGATACATACACAAAAATATAATTTATAACACATTTGTTGAATGTTTCCACATTTATTTCTCTCATAAAATGCAATATAAATACAATGTGAAACCATGGTTAAGGTCTATACTCTACGTTTATTTCTTCGCTCACTCTGTCTCTTCTCGAGACAAACGGATTTATATTTATCACTACGCTCAGAATCAAACCTACCACCTGTACATGTGTATATATGTTTGTAATTAGCAATAATCGTGCAGTTTATTTAAAACTAATTTTAAACAAAGTCAAGTTTTCGCTTGTTAATCAGATGGTGATCTTACATATGCGAATCCAATGCATAGTACACAGAAACCTGGGAAATTGAACGGTGCTCTCTCAGACAGAAATAAAGCTGTAAGAATTAACAAATTAAATACACGTTAGTAATTCGATCAAGATACACATGCATATATTTTCCATGACGGAGAAGTATGAAATTGTCGAGTTTAACCTGACAGAGGACTAAAAATTAGTGGAGAAACGACATTGGCGAATGACGTTATGCCCAAAATACATCCCTGTGCTATCCCCTACGATAACAAAAAAATCGGAATTTTTTCTTCTTAAGACGACACGTCGAGACGGAATTTCGCAACTTTGTAAAATAAAATGTTAAAGGTAAAGAAACGATAACATCGACACACTACTTCAATCGTAAAACTTACTTGTTCACTGGACTTAACTTCTTTGGAAACTATGCTTCTGATCTGCACTTCAAAATATATATCATTAAAAACATTCTTGATATAATGAAATTGAAATATAAAAGAAGTTTGTTCAGAACTGAATTACGAAACCTACACACGGGCTCGACAGTGTAAAGAACATCCCCAGCGATGCAGAAGCATATGGTACCTACGCAAACAGAAAAAAAGACGGAGACAAGTTGGTGACGTAGTATTATAATTAGGAGACGTGCGTTAAGAATGCTTAATGCAAACTACTAACCCAAGCTGACCATGCTATGCTATCAAATAGCATCTGCACAAAATAAGAAAAAAAAACAAAGTTCAATTAGTATGTCAAAAAAACGACATAGAAAATGAAAAAATGAGGGCTTGAATTTGGAGTGAAAATGGAAGTTACACGCACATTTAGGAATCCGTTGAAGAGTGCAACACAAAGCAGCGTCTCTTCTCCCACAATAGGTCCTAATATAGGCATGAAAATAGCCTGTAGGCAAATAGTGACAATTTGTGGATATATAATATATATATATATATATATCAATAGAATAAATGAAACGGGAGACAGAAAAGGAAGAGTCGATGAAGTTCGAAAATTGTAGCTATGAAGATACATTAGTTAGAGTTGCTCCGAGGTTTGTAATCAGAAGTACTACTGCGAATTGGTCCTTATTGAAGTGGAAACGGGCCTTCAAGAAATACTGCAAGATAAGAGAAGACAAACAAAAGACTAAAATTGTTATTTCACGTTTAAAACGAGATTTGATTTTAGAGAAGAGATAGGGCCGAATATCCAGCAATGTCACTCAAGAAACACCATGTTCATATGATATATATATATATATATATACCATCAAGAATGCTGCACCTCCAGCCTCAGCGAGACTAGTGAAGAAACTAACAGATGCAGCTAGTGCAAATTTATTGCTGCAATAAGATGAACACACAAAGTTGAAACAAAATCGAAACCCCGTAGGTTACTTCTTCGTAAAGATCGATGTTAGAATATTTATAAGATGATGGTTTGTACCTACTCCTGAACAGAATAAATACATCTTTTGGCGATGGAATTTGATGAATGAAGCTTATATTTTCCGATGATTTGCTACTTCCTTTTCCGGGGTTCAAGATTGGCTGCTCCAACAACATATCATTTTTTTCACGAACTGGGTCTTTGAGAAAGACTCTCATATAAATTGCTGCAACAATTGATATAACTGCGGCAACCTGACAAAATATAGTTTTGTTTTCAGTGAAACATTAAAGCAAACAGGTGGCGGGTGTAAAAATTATGTAAACAAATGGAACGTACCTGAAAGATGTGAGGTGTTGAGAGTAAACGAGCGGCCAAAGAACCACAGACGTTTGCACCGCAAATTACACCGCTCAATACTGAAAATACGGCCACTCGCTTCCCTTCTGCTACACAGTCCGCCTGGGAAATAAAGTTCCGGTTGTTTAAACTAGTTGAGAATATTAATAAAAAATAGTAATTACATTTCTATAATTGGAACGAATATTCCATATTGTAGATCAAAATATAAATAATTTGAAAATTTAATTTATTCATCCACTTATAATATAATTAAAAAAACGCAATTATTGTAATTATAAAATGTAAATTTGTGATGAAATAAAAGTTTAAATTTATTAAAAAAAAATAATTGATAAGACGATGAGTAGAGCATAGTACCAAATAGCCAAGAGCAAGGCAGAGAATACCACCATCTGCAACAATGTCGGTCAATGTCTTGAATACATAGTATGCATAATAGAAGTTCGTCGTTCGATTCCATGCCATAATTACTGCATTAATTACAATTAATTCATAACACTGACAACCAATCTTAATTAAATAAAAAATAAAAAATGGAGAATATATTGTAACATGTACATACCAAGTGGTATTATTGCAAGAGTCATAGGAATAGTCATCAAATTTTTCCGACCATAAACATCCGAAAGATTGCCGATCATCGGCATCATCACCACCGCACCCAACCCAGTGATCTGCATTATATTGATTAGAGTCGTTATAAAGACATATATAATTAGCTAAGAACATATATAATATATGTACGTACAGCTTGCGTGAAACCGGTGAGGTAAATGGCGAGCGAGCACTCCTCTTTACCGCCGCCACAAACAGCCTGCACGGTAACATCTGGGATCGCCGGATTCACCAAATATAATGAAAAATATGACAGAAACACCGTCACGTACAGGTGGCTCAGCCTTCCCAGCTCCTCCATCACCACTCTTCTATTGAACTACTTTGTCTGTGTGTGTGTGTGTGTGTGTGTGTGTGTGTGTGTGTGTGTGTGTGTGTGTGTGTGTGTGTGTATGTGTGTGTGTGTGTTTAATTCTCAGGTGTGCAGAGATTGAGAATGAATTAATCTAATGTCAAGTATGAAGCCATGATCTGGTAGCTAGATAATGAATTATCTAAAACAAGACATCAATTATTTGTTATACTATTTTCATATTCTATTGTTTGGTGATTACTGAATGGTGCCCACATTAAAACAAAGCTAGGTGTCAACAAGTCACAGAATCAAAATCACATCATCTATATATATATACATATGATATTTCCACTAAAAAGTAATTATAATCAACACGCATAAAATGCCATGTGAAATATTATATATGATAATTATAGTTAAATCACCACTACAACCACAAAGCACAACCACCTTATCTTTATTCTTTTAGTGAATTTTTGACAGTATGCATGTGTCTGTTATGCCAAAAGCCCTTTTCAAAGACTTGTTTTAAACGTGCACATTTTTCCCATCTAAAAAATAAATAGAATCACTGCACACATAAAAAAATATTCACTACATTGCCTCATCACTAACCAACAAACCGGAAAAAACTCGAGTCACAAAATTTCATATTTCGATTTAAAAAAAAGAAAATCGAAAAGATCAATCGTACAGAATATTGGCAATCTTTGCAGAGGCAACCTTTATAATGTGCATGTAATATATCAACCCTTGGCATCCCGTAACGTCTAGATAGCATAGTTTCTTGCAAGATGTCACGATTTTGAGGAGGTCTTTATCGACCAATGTCGAATTGGAGAAATTTACGAGCTTCAAGCAATTAAATCCGGTACTAAGTGCGCGCGAAAACGATGGCTCCAAATTACCGTTCCTTCTAATTCCCCTGATATTAGGGCAAGAGATGCTCAATTCCTCCAGAATCGAAGCGTTGAAATACGGAGAATCGGAGAAATCTACGAGCTCGAGCTTTTTACAGCAGTGGATGATTTCTAATATTGCTGCTTGTGAAGCATTGTAAGATCCATGGAAAGATATGTGCTTCAAGTTTGGGCACCTAGAACATATATATATATAATGTTGTTATTAATTAATTTAACTGAAATGTTAAATGTCGTTTCAATTTCACTAATGTCGTTTTGACTTCAAACCTGATTTTGACATATTTCTATTTTGATTTTGGCAAAATTCGAAACACGAAAACTGTAGTCCTTTGGGTTAGCTTTCTAATCCAATTAAATCCGCTAGATTGGATGCCTTGTGACAAAGTTATGCATGAATGAGTCACATTTTGAATTTTAGATACCTCAATACATCAAAGTTATGGGCAGTATCCATTGATTGATTGATGTATATCTTTCTCGTATGACATCCAATTTTGGTGATTCAAGTTGGATTAGAAAACTAACTCAGAATACTACAACTTCTATTTTTCGAGTTTTGCAAAATTTGGAATTAAAAATGATCAAAATCACGTTTGAAGTCGTAACGATATTATTAAAGCTCGAACGACATTTATCACATCCCTTAATTTAAAGATGGAAACAAACAACTATGTTTTTATTATTAATTTAAATTTAAAATAATTTAACTGTAAATTCCCCCAAATAAAATTGACAGATAACAGTAATCAAATGTGTTAATTAATACTCACTGTTCGGCGATGAGGAAAAGAATAGCGCCATCGTTAGGAGTGGCGCCGGCGGAAGTGAGAAATGGGAAGAAATAGATAGAAGTCACGGCGGCGCCGCCACCTGCTCTTCCGATCAGCCCCTGCAAGCTTGCTAAGCCACGGTGAGGATGTGGGCTTCTCCTCCCATCATAAGGGTCCACAAAACTAGCGAAATTAGAGTGAGAGTCTAACAAAAAGGCAAAATCGGCGGCCGAATTACCAGGAAAATAGTGATTTTCAGCCACCATGGAAGCCCAGCACGGGGGATGGCGAGCGGCGTGGGCCCATGATCTGCAAACGAAAGGAATGTTATGGGATCGATCTTTAATGGAGGTTCTACAAAATATATTCGCAAGAGCTAGGTTTGGTAGAGCCTCCCATGGTCTTTTCCGATCCATTTCTCCGGCGGCGGAGTTTGGTGACACCGCTTTTCAAATCACAGCCTTAGTTAAAAGTGGCAATCCTTTTGTGGGAGTAATGAAATATTATAATGAAATGCTATTTACGGTTACAAAATTGCTATTTGCGATTTTTTACAAAACTCCCCCAAAACTTTCCAAAAAAATCAAACCCCCCCCCCCCCAACTGCAAATAGTAAAAAAAGAAAAAAAAATTGAAAATTCAAAATCAAGCTTAAAAAAGGGGTGGGCTTCCATTTTTTGATGTATTTTCCACTCTTTTATGTGTAATATGCATTGGGTAGGTCGATTACCGAACCAATTTTATGTTAAAAAGCCCTACAAATCGATTTGTAGGGCTTTTTTTTTCCCAAAAAAATGTTCGAAC